>JAVDPK010000376.1:507284-544587 GCA_034780415.1 Cichlasoma orientale
TGTGTGTTTGTGTGTGTGTGTGTGTGTGTGTGTGTGTTTGCGTGTGTGTGTGTGCGTGTGTGTGTGTGTGTGTGTGTGTGTGTGTGTGTGTGTGTGTGTGTGTATCAATATATCAATAGAAGACAGTTAATTTCAAAACTGGAGATCCAGATGCGTCAGTATGGATATAATGAGCCAACCCTTGTAGAAGAGAGCAGTGGAACTGAAGTAGATGATGCCCCGCCACCTGCAATGGCAGATGCATCCACTGAGCATGAAGATTGTGGCCAAACTTATGTTAGCCACTCAACCAAGAGCACGACTCCCCTGGTTTGCTGACGAATCCCATCAGAGGAGATGCTTGCAGATGTGAACACTGTTCTGTGTACCAATATCACTAATGTGCTCATAAACACCTCTACCACAGTAATCCTAGAAGCACTTAAGATCAAGGGTGCATGTAGAGGAAGCCCCCCTGTGGAAAAGAAGGCTGGAAGCCAAAAATTAGGGACGCCTGGAAAGATGTTAGTGGGTTAACAGAGGTGCAGCAGGGTGTCATGAGAGACAGGTCCTGGATGAAAAAGAGGTACAAGATGTCCATAAATGAGGCTCTAGAAACTGCCAAACAAAGGTTCACAGCTCTGGCCTCTAGGCTGAAGGGATATACCAGAGAAGCAGAGGCCAAGAGAATAAATGGCCTGTTCTCCAAAGATCCAACCAACGGTGTACTCTCAGCTACACGGGATCAACAGCACAAGGGCAGACCCACCCAGAGCTGAAACTGAGAAATACTGGAGGAACATCTGGGAGAAAGAGGAATCACACAACACCAACGCCAAGTGGCTGGTGGACCTAAGAGCAGACCGCCGCATAAAAACTGACCTTTTTATTGAGCCACCGCACACAAACCACTGATGTTTAATGATATGTTTTAACTTTGTGAAGCTTGTAAAATCAAGTTTAAACTATTATTTTCTAATTTACACAGTAGAAAAACTTCAGGTGATTTTCACCCACGTGAACGAGAGTGATAGTGTTGATAACTCATGTTAGTATTGAAGGGTTAAGTTAAGGAATGCAAACATCTTTGCTAAGCTCCAATGCACACACAATTTTCATAAAGACAAATACAAAAGCGATTTGTGAACAAACAAAACACCATTGCACGGGAGGATGAAGCAGAAAGAACAAGTGCCTACGATGTAAGTGTATATGAAGCTTTAAATTCAAATTTATAAATTAATTGTAAAATTTCAGGATTTTTTTTTTCTTTGACACTTCATGGTCTCTGGATTTGGTCCAAGGGTTTTATGTCTTTCAGTTGCTTTTGATTTTTGTTTTTGATTTGTTAATATATTTGAGTTGTGCTTTATGTTTGAGCTTACATTTGAGTCTTCCTGTTTGCGCCTGTTCCACTGTCTCTTTTGTGTCTGGTGAGTCTTTTTATCTCTGTGTTAATGTTTGTCTTTTGGTTGTTGGGGGGGTGTTGGTGGGGGTGTTCCCCAGTTCGATGACTGTTCTCACCTGTGTCTCTTTGTCATTCCCCAGTCAGTGTATAAATACTCCTGTCTGTGTTCCCCTTTGTCGAGTTGGCTATGTTCTCGGTTGTGATGCCTTGTAATATCTATCTTCTTTGTCCTAGTTTTCTGTGGTTCTTTGTATTTTTTGACTAGTTTTTTGGTTACTCTTTGGAATCTTTGTTACTTTGGAACTGCTATTAAAGCTTGATTTTTGTTACATTATTTTTGCCTGTAATATTTTGCCTGTAACTTGTGTAATTTCTGTGCAAATATTTCCAAAACACTTGTCAAAGTATTTAAAACCACTTACCTAATTCTTTTCACTAGTCCCTTTTAATTCATTAAATGCGTCAACAGTGAAAAAGCCAAACATTTTTAGACCTAAATTAAAGAAACACATCTTTACCTAGGAATGCTTAACATGCATTTTTATGAGTGTTAAACTGTACCTGACTAATGAAGCCGCTTGGTTAAGTGCATTATCAGGGAAAGCGGGAAAGACACATCATTTCAGTTTCACAGGCTTTAAAAAGTTTGATTTTAGACTTAGTGAACTACCATTAAATTAAAGACTTTAAGACACTTAGTAGGCTGACAAATAAAAATTGCTTTCTGTTTTTTTATTGTATGACATTTTTTATTCTTTATCCTAGAAAAAAATATGGCCTTCTTATTGATTTTGTTGCTAACTTCAGGTAAGTGTCATAAATGTGATATCCATCCATGCATCCATTTTCTTAACTGCTTATGATGAATCACAACAACATGATGATAATCCAGCCGTCCTTTATTTGATGTTTGGTGGGTGTGCCTGTACAGGATGTGTTATTTTGTGTTCCCGGGATTACTACCTGATAAACGTGGCTAAAACATGGAACGAGGCCCAGAGTTACTGCAGGAACAGCTACACTGACCTCGCCACCATTAGCAGCCATGATGACATGCAGAGGCTGGTGAGCATGGTAGCAGCCAGTGGTGTGACAGCAGAGATCTGGATCGGTCTCAACAAAACTGGGCCAGCGTCCTGGCTGTGGTCTGTGGGAGAAACTCAAACCAGTGATGGAGTAGTTGAATACACTAATTGGGCCAGTTTACCCAATTCCACTGACGACTGTGGAGGCATGAGGAATGATGGGAAATGGTTCAGTGCACCCTGTGAAACAACACTTCCTTATCTATGCCAAGGTCAGTACATTCAGGGCAAAGATCATTAAAAACAGACACAGATGCTCTTTCACATTGATGCAACATAGGAATCGTTTCCTTATATGTGACTTTAAAGGAATAGTCCTTGGATTTTATTCAAATGATTAGTTAGCAGCAGCCTGCTACACTAGCAGTAATTATGTCACTATTGTTTGTTTTTTATTTCTACATATATTTGACTCTTTCCATGTACAAATATTCACAGGTTTGGCCTCCAGCTCGTTTTATGTTGCTTTTCAAAATAAGAATTGGATAAATGCCCAGCAGGACTGCCGACTGAACAATGAAGACTTGAGCAGCGCGAGGAGCGAGACCGAAAACCTGGAACTGCAGCAAATAATCAGTGGCAGCTCGCTGTCCTCGGCGTGGATCGGTCTGTTCAGAGATGAGTGGAAATGGTCAGACCAGAGCAACAGCTCATTCAGATCCTGGGCCAGTGAGCAGCCAAATAATGATGGAGTCTGTGCACTGTACAGTCCCTCTCTCAAAGGATTCATGGACAGAGACTGTGCGTACCCTAAACCGTTTATCTGCTACAAGGGTAAGATTATAGTTTAGAAATATGCCACAGTGTATCATGTATGATAGTCACGTGTTCTTTTTAGTTACTGCATTGTTTTTAACAGGACAACCTATTTAACAAACTAATAGTGGATTTTATGTCCAGCTTCTACAGAAACAAAACAAATAAAGTTTTATGTGAAGATGGTAATGATGTCATCCTTGGACTTAAAGGATTCAGCTGTGAGTAAGGACATTTTGAAGCAGGTCAGTTCTTTACTCTAAAATGTTCCATTAATGTTGGTTTTTACTGTTACAGCACTCAGGCAGTTATAGTAGTAACATACTGTAACTCGCCCATTTGAATGGTTTCCTCCACAGATCCAGTCAAAGTTCCAGGGTGCCAGCATTCAATGGAGAGTTCAGCCTGATGGGAACATTTTCCATAAGGAGGAGAAGAAGACCATCATGGGCACCTGTTAGAACAAGCTTCAAGTTCTCCTGCCATGAATGGTTACTCATGATTGAGCATGTAGAGAGTAAACGATAGTCTTGCTTCAAAGGACACGTGTCATGCTTTTAAATCCTTTCTTTTCGTATGTAAATGATTCACTTGTGGTCTATATAAATTAGAACTGCAACGCTTTGGTCTGAATTCCTCGTTATTGTAGCTCCACAGACCCCTCGTTTACCCCTGTTCTGAGGCGCGTCTTAGAGCAACGCGTTTTGGTGCGGTCTCTTTAAATGTAAATGAGACATTTCACGCCCCGCCCCCTCCAGGTGGCAGAGTGTTCCACTCCACCCCGTTTGTCCATTTTTGTAGTTTGATAGCAGCGATACGATTATCAACAAGAAAACATAACAGCGAATAGAGAAAACCGAACAGACTGAAAAATATGACCCAAAAAATAATATAAGGATATCTACGCAGCACCGGAAGAGAATAAATTTAAATTTTCTGCACTCCTAGGCACTCAAAGTACACAAAAAAAAAAATTATTTAAGGGCTAAAACAGTGGATTTTGCATGATATGTCCCCTTTAAATTATTAGACATAAAGACAGAATTAGTTTTACTGTTTTCAAAGTATTTTCAAATCAGATTTGATATGCTGCCATTTGTGCTTTCTAATGCATGTGGTATATAATATAATAAATATAATATTCATTAAAAGTCAATTACTGTTGTTGTTTGATTACTGTGTAGTTAGGTAACTTACCTGTAGACATACATTTTATTCATGTTTTGATGAGATTAATTTTTACTTCTTTTTTTTTTTTAAATTTTTGTCTCCCATGGTTTCTTTTCTGGGATACATAATGAAACACTTTTTTCTTTAAGAATATTTTTACTTCCTCTCATTGCAATGAAAAGGCTCACCATAATATAATAAGAGCACCTGATCTGTCAGCACGAGATGAAAAACACACAGAAATGACTGAAAAATCATTCATGTCCTGCAGCACCTGTTTGATATTGCCAGGAAATCAGATTATAAGTGATGACATTCAGTTTAATTAATGATGATAATGATGATAATTACTATTAGAACATGTTTTTAAAAAGTTAAAGCATATACCTTTTCTGCCCTCACAAAGATAGAGCTATAAAAGTGTATGAATGTGGGGCACGATTTCGAAAAGAGGAATGGGGACTGTGTGTGGATTATTGGTGGCTTTTGAGGGCATGAGCTGAAGTCTGAGAGCCAGGATAATGAGAAGAGGGTTTGATGCTGACCTCACTGCTGAAATAAGAGACAGAAAGACAGGTGGCAGGAGCTCAGACAGATAGAGGAGATCGTAAAGGACAAAAACGAGATAATTTCTGCCCCAGAATGGAAAGGCAGCGTGTTGGTTACTTCCATATCTTGTAGAGACGGTTCAGGTGAATTTTGAATCCCGAAGAGCAGTTCAAGAAAAGAAATTAACGCCCATGCTCTCAAGGCTGTTAGTAAATATGTTCCCTGTTACTTCAGGATATTAACATTCACGTAAAAGCTGTTCACACTGCGGCATCATTATCTCTGAATGAGCTGCAACACCACGTGAACTTGAAGAAGAGTGTTGTACAGTGTAGATATTTATGTCATCCTGCTCTGACTTCACAGCTACAGTTGCTCATAAAAATGCAAACATACCCTTCCATAAACCGCCCATAAAAACACAGACGCACAACGGGCAACCAAAATATAGACGAGCTGGAAGGAAGAGGTACAAAGATCAGCTACCTGCAGTGAACCTTATCTTTTGCTATGAAACGTCTGTTCATCAGGTAAGAAAAGAATTCAAATTTTTTTTGATGAAATGTGGCAGTGAATGGATGATCTAAGTGTATAGGAACTGTACAGCATGATGTTAGGTCATTGATAAACAGTTACATGGCGTTCAAAATCCATAACAAAGTTTAGATTCTCTGATTAGATATGTTATACTTTTGATGTGGTATTAAAGTACTTGAGGAAACTTGACAAGTGGAGGGCAAAAGAGCAAGTGGAAGGCCTAAAAACTAACTACAGCAGATGAACAGAATCTGAAATCATGTCCTTAAGGGGAATCTTTAAAACGATTTGCTATTTGAGTTACAAAACTCTACACTCTAGCCAGAAAACCTAATATCAACGAATCAATCTTTCAAGCAAACATTTTGGAAAACTCACTCTTGCAGAAAGTGTTGTTACTGCTTTGATACATTTTACATAAACATTATTTGAATAACCACACAAAGCGCCAACTATTCCCTGAAACAACAAACAGTGGCTTATGCTTTCATATGCAGTGCTCTTTGCATGTATACAAATAAAGTTCCTTATTGTCTTCCTCAAAATGTTATAACGCTCCTCAAACATAAAAAGTACAGTTACACTCACCTGTATTGGGGGTCAAGATTTACATGTCATGTCTTGAGCTAGTTTAGGAACGCATTGGTTGGAATGCTGTAATTTCTGTTTTGTCTTTACATGTCTACAAAAACAGTGTAATCTGTGTAAAGTGTGAAGCAGAGAAGGCGCATTTGGTGTGGCACACATGGTTAACATATTGGCTCGGTCAGAGATGATGCTTTAAATAATCACCATCAGTGTTTAAACAATTAGCGGAATTTTTTTTTAATGTTCTTCTAAAAGAGTATTTCAATTTCATAGTTTAACTTTAGTACTTTAGTAGGCTAAGAAGTGATTTCTGTGTGTATTTTATTTGTGTAACATTTTCTATTTTAACTCCTAGAAAAAATTTGGCTGCCCTTCTAGTGATTTTGTTGCTAACTTCAGGTAACTGTCCTAAGTCATAAGATCCATCCATGCATCCGTTTTCTTAACAGCTAATGATGAAATGTTCATGCTGAATTCAAACTCGATGGTAATCCAGCCGTCCTTTATTTGATGTTTGGTGGGTGTGCCTGTACAGGATGTGTTACTTTGGGTTCTCACATTCACCGGGAGTACTACGTGGTAAAGGTGGCTAAAACATGGAACGAAGCCCAGAGTTACTGCAGGAACAGCTACACTGACCTCGCCACATTTGGCAGCCATGATGACGTGCAGAGGCTGGTGAGCATGGTAGCAGCCAATGATGTGACAGCAGAGGTCTGGATCGGTCTAAACAAAATTGGGCCAGCGTCCTGGCTGTGGTCTGTGGGAGAAACTCAAACCAATGATGGAGTAGTTGAATGCACAAACTGGGCCAGTTTACCCAATTCCGCTGACGACTGTGGAGGCATGAGGAATGATGGGAAATGGTTCAGTGCACCCTGTGCAACAACACTTCCTTATGTATGCCAAGGTCAGTACATTCAGGGCAAAGATCATTAAAAACAGACACAGATGCTCTTTCACATTGATGCAACACAGGAACCATTTCCTTATGTGTGGCTTTAAAGGAATAGTCCTGGGATTTTATTCAAATGATTAGTTAGCAGCAGCCTGCGACAAAAGTGAAAAATTACCATACCTCTATAAACTTTACCACATTTCCATGAAACAGCATGGGGAGGTATTCATTTTCCAAATGGATGAGCAAACACAAGGAGATATGCAAATCCCAGTGTATACTGGACCTTTGGTCAGCCAAATAATGATGGACTTGGTTCGTTGTACAATTCCGCTCTCAAAGCGCTCATGGACAGAGGCTGTACTGCGCATTCTCGCACACGCACAAACACAGGGTTAATCAGGGGATGTGGGCAAAGCTGGGGAACAAGACAGACATGAATGGAATCGAGGCAATCATAGACAGGAACTAAAAATCAAAACGGAACCAAAAGACACTGACTAACAATGTAAAACAGCCAATGTGAGCAAAACTATATGGAAAGATCAGGAACTTCACAGAGATGCACAGAGACACTGGAGAGGCTACGACAATAAACCAAAACACCAGATACACCAACTAATAAACAAAGCTATAAAAGTAAAAATGCTACTGGAACTTTAATTTCCCTGACGGAACCCTCCCAAAAGGATTAATAAAGTTTTATCTAATCTAATCTAATCTAATCTAGCAGGGGTGTGTTGTTTTCTGCATATATTTGAATCTTTCCATTTAAAAATATTCACAGATGAGGGCTCCAGCTTGTTGTATGTTGTCTTTCAAGAGAAAAATTGGAGAGGTGCCCAGCAGGACTGTCGAGTGAATAATAAAGACTTGGCCAGCGCGAGGAACCAGACTGAAAATCTGGCACTGCAGCGAATAATCAGTGACAGTCTCAACGGCACCTCGCTGTCCTCGGTCTGGATCGGTCTGTTCAGAGATGAGTGGAAATGGTCAGACCAGAGCAACAGCTCCTTCAGATACTGGGCCAGTGACCAGCCAAATAATGATGGAGTCTGCTCACTGTACAATCCCTCTCTCAAAGGATTCATGGACAGAGGCTGTACTGAACCTAAACCGTTTATCTGCAACAATGGTAAGCATATAGATGATACATTTCTATTGTTTGCAAAGATGCGTTTGAAATCCATGTTTTCTTTGGTAGTTAGCACGTCACCTTTAGCATGACGTATTTAACTAAACAACCTAAATGTTTACTCGATTTTATGTCTGGCTTCTGCAGTAATAAGCAACTACAAGCAGAAAAGCATCAAATTTGTGAACGTGGAAATGAAGTCATCCTTGGACTTAAATGATCTCAGTGTGAAAGAGGCCATTTTGGAGCAGGTAAGTTGTCTGCTCTACTTTTTTAAGCTCTGTACAACAAGTCATTTTTGCACCACTTGTGGACCACGTGTGGTTTGTCAATGCAACTTTTTTACTTTCCTTTACAGATTCAATCAAAGTACCACAATGCCAAAGTTCAATGGAGCGTCCAGCCTGATGGCAAAATTTTCCATAAGAAAAAGGAGGAGAAGAAAATCAAGGACACCTGTTAGAATACGACATAAAGGAGGACTGGTGCATGCGATAAATGATATTTATTTACAATCAATTATTAGAGTTTTATTACTCTGTAGTTGGTTGATAATCGTCTCACCGCATATGGCTGCATCTCCCTGAGCCCGGTTCTGCTGGAGGTTTTTTCCTGTTAAAAGGGAGCTCTTCCTTTCCACTCTCACAAAGTGCTTGCTCATGAAACCTGAAGATTACTAAAGAATTTTGGGTCGCAATGTAGGGCCCGGTGTCAGAAAAGGTCATGGGTCTTCCAGCAGGACAATGACCCCAAACATACTTCAAAAAGCACAAAGAAATGGATGAAAACAAAGTGCTGGAGAGTTCTGAAGTGGCCAGCAATGAGTCTGGATCTAATTGAACACCTGTGGAGAGATCTTAAAGTTGCTGTTGGGAGAAGGCACCCTTCAAATATAAGAGACCTGGAGCAGTTTGCAAAAGAAGAGTGGTCCAAAATTCAAGTTGAGAGGTGTAAGAAGCTTGTTGATGGTTATAGGAAGCGATTAATGTCAGTTATTTTTCCAAAGGGTGTGAAACCAAATACTAGGTTGAGGGTGCCAGTAATTTTGTCCGGCCTTTTTTTGGGTTTTTTTGTGTTGTTCCAATACACACAAAGGAAATAAACATGTGCATAACAAAAGATGTGTAATTGCAATTATTTTCTGGGAGAAATACTTCATTTTCTGGAAAGATTTCAGGGGTGCCAACATTTTCGGCCATGACTGTATTTAAGTGATTTCCTGATTCAGCAGGTCTGGCAGTAATCAGGCCTGGGTGTGGCTAGTAAAATTGAACTCAGCTTTCAAAAAAATTTGATTAATCACATTAATTCATGATTTAACAAGGGGGGGGGGGCAAATTACTTTTTCCACTTAGCACCAGGTAGATTTGGTTTACTCATCTAAAATAGCATTTTATATCTACTCAGCTTATCTTTGTGTAATATTAAAATTAGTTTGATTTGAAACATGAAATGTGACAAATCTGCACAAAAGAAATCAAGAAGGAAACAAATACATTTTCACAGCACTGTGAGAAATATTGCTTTAACATAAATTTTCTTAGTGATATACTTCAAAGCAACAAAAAAACACTTTTTTCTTTAAGAATATTTTTATTTCTCCTTGTAATATTGCATTAAAAAGGCTCACAATAACAATATAATAAGAGAAGCTGATCTGAAGTAAAAACCAAAGGCAACAGTAAGTGGAGAAAAACATCAATCTGTGTCACTGGTATCACACTTTACATCGAATCCAGATCTGACCTGCAGTGCTGCGTGGGACTGAATAATTGCACATCATGTTCATAAACATAGCTTGCATTGTTATGGTGCTTTTAAACAGTGGTAAAAAATAAAATATAAAAAACATTTATGGCAGTTAAATAACCAGAATGTACTTTTTTTTTTTTAAACTTTGTAATTTTAACTTATTGAATGCAAACAAAGCCTCCATGGAAAAAAATATGGCACTGCATTTAACAAATGAATTTAAATGAGTCGTGTATTTTCACTACATGTATAACCAGCCTGGCGCTCTAAGCACAGCATTATAACTGTTTATGTAAAAAGCAGATTTATACACATCGCATGAACACTGAGAAGTCACAGACTTCCACCATTTTTGAAATACCTGATGTCATTGTTACAGCAGTGTTGCATTCAGATGGTAAAAAAAATGACACCTCAACAGTCCAGCATGTTTTCTCTCCATACCAATTCTCCAAAAATCACACTAGCTTCCCACAGAATTTCCTAAACAGATCCAACTACAGAGGACAGTCGTATAATTACTTTTAATTTGTATTTAATTACTCCCTGCAATAAGGTGAAGTTAGGATCTTCTATCCTAACATTGAGAGGTACAATGTGTACTGGCCTCACTATAGTTTTCATTTCGAGATCTGGACGTTTCAAATTTTTTGACTATTAAAACTAAATTAAAGGGGACATATCATGCAAAATCCACTTTTTTAGCCCTTAAATACATTTTTTGTGTACTTCGAGTGCCTAGGAGTGCAGAAAATTTAAATGTATTCTCTCCCGGTGCTGCGTAGATATCTTTATATTCTTTTTGGGTCATAATTTTCAGTCTGTTCAGTTTTCTCTATTCCCTGTTACGTTTTCTTGTCTATTACATCACAGAACTTGCTGTGGAACTGCTAAACGAGGGCATCGACTTCCGGCTAACCAATCTCTTGAAGCTGCCATTTTTTTCCCTCGCTGCGATTTTGTAGTCCGGTTCAGTTATGCCGAAGATGCAATTAGACACGTGCCTGGTTAAATTTTATTTTCCTCGGAAATGTACTCACATCAGCGGGGAAAGTCCTCCTTGTTTCTCTGCCGGTAGCTAATCGTATCGCTGCTATCAAACTACAAAAATGGACAAACGGGGTCCTGCGATCTGGAGGGGAGCAGGGGGGGGGGGGTGAAATGTCTCATTCACATTTAAAAAAGACCGCACCAAAACAAGCTGCTCAAAGACGCACCTCAGAACAGGGGTAAACAAGGGGTCTGTGGAGCTACAATAACGAGGAATTCAGACCAAGGCATTGCTTTATATAGCCCACAACTGAGTGATTTACATATGAAAAGGAAGGATTTAAAAGCATGATATATCCCCTTTAAAACCAATATACCACACTCCGTGGGCCCGTTCTCTCTCCATACACCCATCACACAGCTAATATAAAGACACAAATATATGCATATCAGTAAAAACCTCCATTGTTATCAGTTTTCCACTAGAGCTGTCTCCTGAATATCATCTACCTGGCTAAAAAATTCTCTCAATACATGAGGAGCAAAAACCTGCTTTTCTTCACTTCATATTGTAATGCCTGCACATGTTCCCTTATGCACCACTTCTTCTTCTGACTCTACTGTTCTTTCTTGACCTTGGGTTGGCTCTCTTCCGTTTTGCTGGGCTCTGTTTGGCTGGGGCTCAGCAGCTTTAGCAGATCACGCAAGGCCTGTCTGATCTGATCACCAAACTTATGGGCATCCTTCATGGAAGACAAAGAACACAGAATAAGGAGCTGCATGGAAGCGACAAATCATTTGCACTGCATGAAAATAATGAAAAAAAAAAATCTGCCAAAAAAAGTTTTATCTCTTTTTTTTCTAAAGAATAGTACAGATGGTCCTTCCATAACAAAAATATCTTTTTATTGGAATTTTTGGACGCATCCAGATTTACATGCTCAGTGAACAATCCTTAAAAGGATATTTTGAAGTTATATTATTCTTTCTGTAAATAACTACAGAAAGAATAATACATAATACATATAATACAATTCTACTTCCCACACCTAGTTAAAAAGTTGATACTGATCTTTATGCAGCATAGCATAACTACTCTGATTAAACTCACAGTGTCTGGACACGAGTGTTTGCAGGAGATGTGGAAGTTAATCATGTTCTCTCCCAAAACACAGTAGGACACCCCATAGCCATCATCTGCCACCTGAAAGAGACACAAAAATACTTATTCTCACAAGTGCCTTATCAAAAAAACCAAATCAAAACACTAATGTAGATGCAACTGCATGGAATAAAATAAATATATAGATAAATATATATATTATATAGACAAAGTTAGCAAAAGTATGAGCTACAATGTTCGATGTAGGCTTATTTCCTGTGTTTAGTTCTATAACTTTAACACTTTAAAGTCTGGAGGCACTGGAAACACTGGAGGCAATACTGACCGGTCCAAAGCCTCCTCCACAGGAGACGTACTCCGGGTGGTTCACTAAGTCAAACAGCTCCACCTGCTGGATTGGGGTCTGACTTGTGGACAGCCTCCATGGCTCAGACAGGACCTGAAACACGCACAAGTCATCACATCAGTTTGCTAACAACACTGCAGTTTATGCTCTACTACACAAAAATACAACAAAGAAATAAACCTCTTTCAGGAAAGGAGACTCCACTCCGAGGTATTTGGACACCACGTAGAGGCAGAAGAGGTGCCTATCGATGCCAGCTCCAGTCATAGCCATGCGATAAAGCAGCTGGTGCTTTTCTGTGGCAGCGCGGAACAAACGTTTGCACACATCTGCTGCCTGGTGGAGAATGATGTGGGTGACATGACTGCGTTGCGTATCCCGTATTGATAATCTGATTTAGGATTCACAAAACAAATCAGGAGTTTTTTCATGTTCTCACCTCCCCACCGTTCAGCGCTCGGATGAAGGCGGTACTCTCGCTGGTGCAGGAGCGAACAGTCTCGGTCCTGCCCTCCCTGAACAGACGGGTCATGGAGGCTTCATATGTCAAACAGAAAGTCCCCCGCTCCTGCAACCACCCAGAGAAAAAAAACATTTCCACCTCAGGCACAACTGATTAAGCTGAGCAATTGTACATATTTAAATGTTCCACGTTACCGGTTTTGAGCTCAGTTTCTAACAGTATGTTTTGGAGTCTGTACCTTTAAATTAAATTGGAATGGCTGCAGCACTCCCCCACCCCTCCCCACCCCACGTCTAGGTTAAAAGTTAAAATACCAGCCACACACACAACCTATGAGGAAGCAAAAGATTACACGTTTTGCATTTATTTTATAATCAGAGGAGTCTGGTGGCTTTGATGAAGAGGGCCGCTTCAATTCCTCCACAGAAAGCTATCCAACAGCAGCTTAACCTGAAAACACTTTAAATACAGCCTACAGTTGAACTCAGAGATTTTTTTTTAGCCAAAGTATGTTTTTCTGTTGACTGTTCAAAGCAGTACTTTTAGTATCTGTGTGAGCAGCGTGCTGTCATACTCAGCTTAGCACTAAACCTGGAAGAAGTGAGCAGCGAGATACCCATTTCATGTTGCCAGGGGTCTGCCAGGATCTAGCAGTAAGCATCTTCAGATTTTCACAGCTCCTACTTTACACCTCAAAGTTCATAAAAATCTCATAACTGTGGATTTTCAGGGTATGGGACCTTTAAATATGTATTGCATGTTAGATTTAATTTTAAACATCTCAATTTAAAAGCAGTCTTGGAGCTTCAGAGTTACACATCCACTTTCTTTGAGCAGCTGGGACTGATGTAGTTGATGCATGTACATTCCCTTATACTACAGCTGAAGGTCATTGTTTTACTTTTGTAGTGACTTTTTGTTCCCCTATCCAATGTGGTTGTTCCAGAGCCAAAACAACAGAGAGGCCGCCCTTATTGCAGTATAGAATTACACCAGTTATTGGCTAAGTGCACGTTATTGCTTCAGTGCAACGCTCACCCTGAAGTAGGCCATCTGAAGAGCCATTTGAATGAAGGCGTCTGGACTGACTCGACATTTCTTGACTTTTCCTTTGCCAAATTCTTGGAAGGAGAAAACATGGAAGTCCACGTCATCAGCCAGCGCCCGGGCCACAGCCAGAGACTGAGTGATCTGCTCCTCACACTGACACAGACACATTGAAAACAACAAACATCAGTCAAGGTCAAGATATCTATAACCACTGCACATGGATAAAAAAAAAAGGGGTATTACTAACGCAAGCATAACAGGTCAGGCAGAAATAAGAATATCCATTTTTTGAGCCAATAAAAGTATCAGGGAATCATTGCCTTTACTTGGAACCATTTGGAGCCAGGAAGTCCTGTTAGTACAATGAATGGGGGTACTTAAAAACTTAAACCTTAGCCAAAAAAGTGTATATGCAAATTGCAAGTGGCGTATACAAATATTTTATACATTATTAGTTTGCTAGTAATAATAATAATACTAATAATACTACTAGTTGCTATGTTTTTGACAATAGTTTAAATAGATAACTAACCTCTGGAGAGATTTCCCAACTGAGCTTCGCTGGTCGTGGCAGGGACGAATCCACGTCTCCTTTACAGTGACCTTCTGTATTGTAACCCAGCTGGAAACTGTCAGTGGCAAGAGTGTACTGGAAACACAACAATTACACAACAGTTATAGCTTCTTCTCAGAATGAAATGACAACGCTCTAATTTTGCTGTCATATTCCTTACCTCCCACACGTGTGCCAGCACCGGTGCATCAGCCCATGAGTGCTCTGCACTGACGCCCATCTTTCCATTCTTGTAGTAAATAACAGTGAAGGACTTGTCAAACCACCTGCATGACCACCAAGTTAATTAATGATCACTGATCATGGGGAAATTTCCATCAAAATAACCGCAGAACAACAATAACTTAATTCCAAGTTCACAAGACAGTGAGTCTTTTAGTGTAAAAATACCTGTCATAGCATTTCCCATGCAACAAGGACTTGGCGTAGCGGTCTAAACTAGATGCCGGGTCGTCTCCCAGCATGCCCTGTTCTTCGTCATCGAGGGTCACGAAGAACGCCGCTCTCTCAATGCAGTCCAGAGAACGTTTATTGACCCCACTGCTGAAATACTTCGTCCTGGCCTTAGCCCAGGGAATTCTGGTGAATTTAGAGGATTTCATTAGCGTTGCAGTGTGCTGAAAGTTGCAGGTGATGTAAACAATCAAACTGACCTGTCTCCAGCAGTCAGGGCCCCAAGTTTGGCCTCCCCTTTGGAAGGAGGTGAAGGGTCATCTAGGATCCTCTGAATCTGGAATTCAATCTCCCTGGGAGACAGGAGTCTGCCTGCCTGGTACACCTTGAGACGAAAGTAGCGCCCTTTGTGGTATACCACTATATAGTCACTGTCCTGCCAATGCTGCACAGTATCTTTGGATGTAAAAAAAAAAAAAAAACTGGTAAAAGATAAAGTTTTATTAACTGAATGCTTATGGTGTAAAATGGTGTGCAATTTAGTGACGATAACGAGGTGGGATGTGAGAATGCTGATGGTGGGAGGGTGCAATAAAAAACGTCAGGGAAATATATACATAAGATGATGCATTAACTTAGGGCTTACATTGCCTTGTGTTAATATGAGTTGGGGTTTTTTCCCCTTATAAAATGAATGCATTTTATGTATTTTTTTTCCACATTCCTTTTATTTATGTTAAGCACTGTATTCATGTTTTTGTTTTGACAAATTCTGCCCTTCATTCAGTTTTGGTTGAGATGCCAGCATGTTGGCTCAGCAACATGCACTTGTCTGTAGTTGTGTTTTGTGACACAGTTTTTCTTTAATTAAAATTGCTTAACACCGTAAGATAGATAAATTCACAGCAAACTAACACACCCTTCTGAATTTATGAATAATTCAGGACCTGTCCAATGTAAAAAGAATGCATTTGGTGTGAGATGGGCAGGATGTTGCCACAGGCATCTAACTGCACTCTATATTGTCCGAAAAATACTGCAAAGCCAAATGATCATGGTCACACATGACGCGTTAAATTCAAGTCAAGTGTAGGATAAAGCACAAGTTCATTGATTAGGTTTAACCTAGGCTAGGCTGTGACTGAGAACACCTGAATAAATGAGGGCAAATTCTATTGCTTGAGTGAAGTTGCAGTGTGTGTGTGTGTGTGTGTGTGTGTGTGTGTGTGTGTACACATGAAAGTTTAATGCTACAAATGCATTTCTAAACTAGATAAATAGACGAATAGGTTGTCAATTGGTTGTATCTTGCAGTGATCATCATATACTGTAGCATGTTGCATATGCAGGAATTACTGCATATGCAACAAGAATTCATCTAAAATTTGAATTGCTAATTACACACGTTATTTTTTTCAGAATTTAGAGACCTAAAACAATTTGGGGCCAGTTGAGTAAGAATATAAATACTACCTGTCAATGTTCCAGGGATTCGACAAGTGTCAAACATCCGCTCAAACTGATAGGAACAGCAAGGAACTGCAGACCTCAGCAACCACTGAGCAGGATAAGGGAAGTATGGGCCAGAGCAGGAACAGTACAGGAAAGGAGGAGAGGAAACAAAGGTTGACAGAAAAGAGGTGTTGGTGTGAAGTAGAAAAAGAGGCAGGTGAAGAGAATAAGGAAAGATGACAAAAACAAAATGTGTGGACAGGGGGGGAAAAAAGACATTAGTTTAAGAGAGTGTCTTTCCAGAAACCCAGACAGACCTGAGATGAAACCAGAAGGCAGGAGGAGATAGATGAGAGACGACAGGATGAGCTGTTCAGCAGACACATTGTGACTCAGTGAATCAAATACGCCTTGCTTGAACCACACACACACAGACACGCACACATACTGACACAATTTTCTATTCCATGCTTCAACTCTGGAGGCTTCAGACACCTTCAGTATGCCTCATCATCACTGAAGGGGTGCAGTGTTAGCAATGCTCGCTATGAAGTCAGAAACTGAAGCAGGTTATCTCGTTAACTGCTTGCGTTCAGACATTTCTGTGTATCAAACATCAGTGCTGTTGGCATGTGCACAGCTCAATTTCTTTACCGGTCTCCTCTCCAGCAATGCGTGTAGTGTTGAATATCCTCTCACACTGAGCTGCACACAGAGGAATGACAGTGCCTGGTATACGACTCTGGGAAAACGGAAAGAAGTCAAAGGCGAGGGCACGGGGAGAAAAACAGAAGAAAGCCATGGAAGAAATGTAGGGTCAAGAAAAAAAAGGAGGATTTTTTTTTTTTTAAAGAGTGAGAGCAAAAGAGGAAGGTAAATAAAGAAAAATCAAGCAAGCAAAGGAGAGATTGAAAAGGGTACAAAAGGAAGGATTGAGAGATGAGCATGGTATGAGAACACAAGGGAAATGTCTTTACAAAAACATATAAACTCAAATAAATGGAGATACAAGGTGCACAACCACTGATGGATAGATGAATGAAAGAATGAATGCTACGCAATCACACCACATGCTGATGGCCTCATGTGTCCACTGTATTCTTCATATTTTATAATACACCGAAGTAAAAAAAAAACAACATTCAAATATGAGACATCCAATTAACAAGTCATCTGCTGCCTTTGCACAGAGACAAGAAAAATGGATGTCTTCATATATATGCAGAAGCAGGGGTGGACTGCTGGCTTAACTCACTGGTTTAAGCTCTTCTTTGTTGAGTTTACGGCGGTAAAGGAAGAATGAATGGATGTTGTTGCCTGCCCTGGCTGCCTGGATGGGAGTTGGAGTCACATACAAGAAGTCCTGAGGAGAAAATGAACAGATACAGAAAGTAAGGATCATCCAAACAAAACGATCCCTGAGTAAATCTGGGATTAAAAGGTCAGAGGTTTGAGCTTGTGGAGAGGTTGACATTAGAAACACTGATCTGCTGGCACCATGCCCTGATGACAGCACAGAGAAATATGATGAGGACAAAGTTGGAGTCATAGTTAAAAAGCCACATGCAACCGATCCATTTACGGCAAAGGTTTCTAGGTCTGAAACGTGAAGCCAACATGGCCTCCAGCAGGTAATACCTGTGGCGGCAAAAAGACTTGTGGTCACGTGCAGTTTCAAAACACCAAGATGGCGCCAGCCAAAATGCTCATCGTGAGGTTTTAAAACGAGATTCCACAAAGCAGTGATATCACATTGAGTGCATCAATCTTTTGTACTGTCATCCTACAAAGTGATACTGCTAATACGAGGCTGCTAGAGTAAATACCAGATACTGTGTCCTTTCCCAAAAGACACAGTTAATAGAAAAGTAGAAAAATCACATTTTACTGAGTAGCTCCTACAAATCCATGTAGGTGACCAGCTGTTCGAATTGTGTTAGGATGTATAAAATCAGCCATGCATTCTTCCTTTAGAAACAATGGGTCATTTTAAGGAGCTCACTAAGTTCACTTTAATAGGATCCGCCTGTAGGGCGGATTTTTGCTGGTATCCTTAAATACCTTAAAAGGCCCAGAAAATTTTAAATCAACTCTGTTGGTATGCTTAAAGTGCCAACTTGCATTTAATCCAAAGTTAGATTACTGTCTGGTGAACCAGAAATATAGAGAACACAGAACACAGAAAGATTTTCTTACCATGCCATAGTAGTTACTGTTGACCATGATTGGGCCACGACCCCGTAGGTAGACGTATTCCTCCCACCAGTCACTAACCTAAAAGTACATTTAAGTACATATTCACACAAGCTAAATAATTAAAACTAGAAAGCCTCAATAGGATATACATTGTTAATGGAATTTGAAATTTCCTTTCAACAGCTTTGCTTTAGCCACACCTCACCAGAGCATTATGACCAACCACTTACATAGTTTGAAGCCCAGAGAGCTTTGAGCTTGAGGTACCACTGCAGGCGGTTACCAAGGCTGCTCTCGAACTCTGCGGCCAGCTTGGTCATGCGTTCATAGTCTTTATCATCCATCAGCGGGCGTACTGATTCCAAGTACTAAATAAATGAAGAAAAGCAATAAAAAAGGTAAAAAATTCTGCTGATACAAAATTATTTTTCCATTCTTCTGCCTCCCTTCGCTCAGTGTGGATTAATAAAGGGCCTTGTATTTTTACTAAATTCTCAACTAGCTGAAAAAAATGAAAACACATAATGAATGTGATAAAAGATCCATCTGTTTTATGGTCAGTGATCAGCATGTTGTCATTTCCTCTGCTTCATGTGACATCTCACCCTCTTGACTGTGTCCTTGATGGTGGGCACAGGGAGATTTGGCAGTGAACCCTGATAGCTGTAGAGCAGAGGCTTTCTGCCAGAAAAGATTCGCACCAGTGCCTGGCATAGACACACAAGCAGAGACACACTTGAAATGTGAAAGCACATCACACCTATAAGACACACCTATAAACGCTAAGCAAAGCTGTAAATAGCAACGGTTTTAGATTCTAATGCATAAAAAACAGCATATAAACATGTTATGATTGAGGGACGCCTAAAGTTTTACAAGATTCAAAAACAGGTGGAGAATGGAAGGCAGTTATGTCACACTGGTAATTGGAAAAGGTGCGAAAAAAAACACTGACCACCCAGATTTTGGTGGTGGTGGACATCTTGCCGTGCTGCTCAAACATCCAGCGGTGGTAGGAGAGGAGCTGCTTGAGGCACAGGCGCATAGTGAAGATGAGCATTAGCCATAGCATGGTGCTGAAGAGCACTGCTGACACCACTGCCTGGCACTGTGTGCTCATCGACTGGCTGGAAATGATGTGAGAAAAGAAAAAAAGATCAAATGAGACAAACAGAAGATGGATGAACAAGCCTGGGGTAAAAGACAGTACAAAATCTTAAGATGCTGCAATGATGAAAGAAGACAGAGACGTTTGATATTAAAGACAAAAGCTAGCTGGTTTAGAACAGCTGCATCAAGCTACCTCGAAACATAAACTAATTTGTCCCATTTCTGTCCTTACAAATCCGTCCTACGCTTTAAAGTGAGTACAAAAATTTGATATTTTGGGAGAGAAAAGCAGGAAAAGAATGAAGACTATTAAGAAAGTAAAAAACAAATGGAGAAAAAAGGTTATTACAAGAGAAAGTGAGGTAGGAAGAACTGGAAGGGGTAATAACTATACAGAGCACACATTAGAAGTCCTGTGCATTCAGTGTGCTGGAGGAAGGTTTCAAGAAGAAAGCAAATTTTGATTTCAAAATAAGTTACTTTGGAGATCTGGCAAAGCTACACTGCGCAACATAAGAATGTGGAGAATACTGTTAGTGGCACCAAAATATGATCTAGACTATTTCATTCAGACTAACCTCTCATATTGATGTCTTTCAGTGTTTTTCTTGGCTACAGGTTCCACCAATTGTTTTAACCACTGTTTAGGTGGGGTTTAATTCACTCAAGCATAAAACACATTTTTGTTCAGAAAATGAATCGACTTTCTCGTGACGCAATCTCATTACCTTAACTATACGCAGACAAATTGCGCTTTCATGTGTAGTGACCCCACCAAAGGTCCATTCTGGGCCATTAAAAAAACTGAATTTGGGCTTTTGCTGTGCCATGTCATGACATAAAGAGAATAGTCTCAAATGTATATTTTTATTCATGTGCAGGATTTTTTCAAATGTATAAAAGCAAGTGTGCCATATCTGGTTGCTATTTTTTAATTGAATCACAGTAAAAGTAAAGCATTCGTTCTGTTTATTCAACAACAAATAGGAATAAATTACTTAATTTGTAAACTGATCGATCTCTCTGTGAGTGCCAGGGAAAGGGAACAGAGGGTGTCTAGTGAATCAAAATGTTCATTTTGATCTTTCACCGTTTAAAAGGAGTCATGAGATGTACCTGACTGGCAGGTGCTCCTGTATCTTGGCTATGAGTCCCATGGATGGGTCAGAGCGAGTGTACATAGTAGCCAGGATTGCTATGACCACAAAAAGCCAGGATGAAGGACTAGCAGGGTATACCCCTGTTATCACACTGTTCTGGAAGAGTGAGAGAAATTTTTTATTTTTCATTTGCTATCAGTTCACCGGCATGCATTACAAAAAATTCACACATAATTAAGATATTAGATTATATAAATGTTCTACTCTGAAGGGCTAAATTACATCCACCTCAGTTTCAGACCTGATTTACAGAACAAATTACCAGTAATTTAACTGTAAATGTAAGTCTGAAGAAGGCGGGTGTCCAACACAGTGTGAAATGCTAACACATCAAACGTGACTTTAATAATTATTCATAGTGCTTCTGAAAAAGCGCGATCAAAGTGAAGATTAAGAGTTAAACGCCCGCTTATGAAGTGTGTGCAGTAACGTGACAATAAAGCCCGCACAAAAAACCCTCGCTCAGAGGAAAACTAAAAATAACTATTATAATAACAATAAATATATTAGAATTATGATCATTCACAATTTTTAACAATTTAAAAAATATATGTTGAAAATAAAAATTAAAACTATTAGTTACTACATGTGTTGCATTCAGTCTATGCCAGTTAAACTTATTTTATTTCTAATTTTTAACAGTATGGGAAAACTGATTTTTAAAGGTTCGTTTTAAAGGAACATTTCCCCAAAAAAGGCATGTTTGGAGATCTGAAAGCCACTTTAACATTTGGCTGTGGCTCAGATGCACGTACCATAATGATACAAGGAAGACCTGTAATACCAGAAGATGAAGAACAACACTAAAAATGTTTTAGGGACAACAAACGAAAGAGAGTCAAGATACCTTAACTCTGATTATACGCTTCTTCCAAGAGCGCATGCCAGAGAGGTAGATCTCAGTGAGAGCCTGGTGGGACAGCTGCAGATCAATGCCATCTGGGGTAACAGTGAACTGAAAAGCGACTGCCTGGTGGGCTTCTGCCATGATTACTGTGCACGATGAACCTGAAGTAAGGAGCAAAAGAGAGAGAAAAGTTTTCTTTAACTAACAACTTAGGAAAGTCATCCATCCAACAAACGGCATGTGGGAACTGATTGTTTAGACGCAACAATACATGACCTCAGGCGAAAGCAGAAATCATGCACAAGTAGTCAACGCTCTTGGTGCCAACTTCAAAAACTGGCTACACAGGACACAAACCTGTTCAAATATTGGAGATTTCCAGATAAACAGGTTCAGTGAAACTTTTTGTTTACCCTGCGATGACGTGCTTTTCCATTTCAAAGAGAGCCAACTAAAACCCTGCTCCCTGAAGCTGTCTTGGCCTCCACTCCTGCTGAGAGCTGTTCATCATTCATTAAACGGCCGATATCCGAAGCGGATATCAAAACATATTCATTTTCAGAATGTGTATGTGTCTGTGCGCCCCTAATTCTGAGTAAACATCCTCAGAGTTGATTACACAAAGTCTCATTGGCTTTTCTGACCCTGAGTTTTTTTGTTAATCAACTCAAACAACACTGACATATTACACAGCTCAGAAATCACCAAATCCAGCTACAGATAACAGTTATAACTAAGGTGGTTCTCATCTTCCTTTGCTAATCCAGGTTTTCTTCCTTGGGCTCTGGAGCTCACCTATAAAAGGGGGCATATAATGCACAAAATGGGCTGACTGTGTGCCACCTACTTTGCTCATGAGAAAGAGGTCATGGAGAATTATGAAAGTTTGCCAATCACCATAAAATACCTAAATGAGGCATTATCTTTGTTAACAATAACAAATTACATTTTCTGCCAGATAAATATTAGATCAACTGATGACAAGTCCTCGACTACGAGATTTAGCTATCCAAGGGCAGATTACAGCAAAGAAGACATTTATAACAACATCTCCACTTCTGCTTTCTTTAACGTGAACTGGCCCACTTAACACAAAAAAACTGAAAAGAGACTGCAGCAGTATCCTCTATACGTCATGAACTGTGATTATATTTCTTATGTGTAACTTGGTTACAGCAGCTGCTGGGCCCTGAAGGTGGTAGCGAATGAAGTGAAGATGATTCATCAAACTGAAGATGAGCTGCAAAACGTGTGCATTTATGCCCAGCTGAACACATCCATCATGTGCATTTAAGCATTTTTAAGAGAAGTTCAAAATAACTCCTTTCAAATGCAAAGTTGGGTTGAAACTGATCTGATGTTTGATGGGGAAGCACTGACTGGCTGCTGATGCTACTGGATATTTTTAAAGCAATTACTGATTCTCTTCACAAAGGGAATTGATTTTCCTCCACAAAAAGGCTATGGATAATGCCCTGAGGTATACTGACTGTGACACTGGGATACATCCCCGTGGAAGCTACGCCTACTGTGTCTAAAAAAAAAGAAACGGGAACATGTGATTTTCTCACCATCACTAGGCCCCAATGAGGTAATGATCTTTATGTCACATCTGCAATATCTGCCAGACTGTCAAATACTGTGAAGCAGATGTGCATCCTTGTTATTTCAGGTCCCTTTTGAAAGTGCCAACAAAGGCACAGAACACCTGCCGAGGTCACTTCTGAGGCATGTGGCATAAAGAAGCCTCCTTATTTAATGCAGGTCCCTTTAGATTTTAATATCTTTAACTAGACTAAAAGTTTCGAGAGTTTAATCTGTACTCAGGTGTGCAGTAATCCTTTCAGTTCCTACTATCAGATGCTGATGCAGCTTTACAATGATATTTTGATCAACTTAAAGATATGGTATACAAATAACAGATAAGGGGAATAATGAGCTACGATAAGATAACGGTTTATCTATGAACTAAATTAAAAAAAATAAAAAAGAAAGAAGGAAAAGACATTTGTAAACATACCAGGCAGAAAGCCCACAGATCACCGTTAAGCACAGCAGGAAGAAAAGACAGAAAAAGCAGAAGTAGGCAGGTCTAGTGAAAATTAGGTAAAAGGTCAACCCCCCTGAGGCATTTACGCAGCAACAAAGTGGAAGCAAAATGCATTGCGCTTGGATAAGCTTAGGAATCCCCATTGTACCAGACCTGAGACGCATATTTCAGGTTGCAAAAATGAAGGTTGTTGCTCCGGTTGCTCATTAAATTTGAGCACAGTGGCAAACTTGTGCTCAGAGAACAACTAGAAGAGTCACTGGATTCTCAGCATTTCAACAAGCGCTGTCTTATCTCAGATTATCTTGACTCAACGTTCCCTGTCTATCTGACGAGTAACGAGAAATAACTGTACGTTACACCACTCGTCAGCACTAGTGAACATGACGGCATGCCATGTTGACTTTAGTCTTGGTGCATTTGTATAGCGACTACAAGAGGTGAAAATAAAAATAAAAATGTAATCATCACTGCGTGCACATTGTTGAGGAACTCTCTCAGAAACACATGCTGCACTGCAACTTTGTATATAGGTACACAAATATCCAGCAGAAGCAATCAGCCAAGATTCTGTGCTGGATGTGCTCACATGCTCATTTAGACACTATTACTAAATCAAATAGAGCTGATCTGGATATAAAGTCTGACATTAAAGGGACCAAAGTAATCCAGCTCAATTTTCACTCACGTTAGAGACTACTTTTAACCCATTCTCAGACATGTGCATATGCATTTCATAAAGCTAAGGGCTTCTTGTTGCATTAACAGTAGTCTATTACAAGCCTGACATCCCCAGCCAAGAAAAACCAGTCATCTTTTAAATGGCTTGGCGCTCTGAGATCAGATGGGATTTATGAGTCAATCCACAAAAAAAAAAAAAAAAAAATCAATCAGCGCCTCCCACCTGAGCCCCTCAGAATCAGCTCCTTTCTCTTGTACAATAGCTTAGTATATTTAATAAAGCTGTGGAAAATATGACATGGCTAGAAGATGAGTCTGGAATCAAAATGTAGGTAAAGGTGGGACACTTAAAAAAAGTTTGCCCAAAATGCAGTTTTTGATGTTTACTCCAGTGAACTACGAGAATACAGATAAAGCATCCAGGGTATGATTGTTTCTGTTACTTTATGTCATGGACATTAAATTGGTGCAGCTTTGCTACTGGATAAATCCCATGATACTGATGCTCACAGTTATAGAAAAATCGTGAACAAAAACAAAATTTTAGCTTTAGATTGTGACACTTGGATCGTGTGTTAAATTTAGTTAGAGGACTTTTTTATTTTTAAATTTCCTGTAGAATGACTCACTGGAAAAACTACAACTTTGTTTTGTAACTATAATGTCAAGTTCATGTGGTTTCCAGATATGACTGAGCAGATGCGTGCGTGACAAGCAGAAAACTTAAGACTGGAAGCAGCTCATTATCAAACTCTGTATGGGAACAAACTGCCGCAGATGTGTGATATATTTTCACGATTACAAGTTAACAAATGAAGCGAATAACTTTTGCAATAACAATGTGGCGCAGAGAAGGATCGGAAATTGCATTATTAAAGCTGCCTAACACTTTAATAAACATGACAATAACAAAAAGACACGTCCTGTTTAAACAAAGTAAAATCCAATTTAGCAGCAGTAACAGTAAAAATAATCATTACACGTCTTTAATTATTGTCTTTATTCCTAAAAGCTTCCCGTTTTTGTTAGCTATAACCGCAGTAAGGCGTGTGGTGACGAATAAAGCCAGCTTGCGTTTTGCCCAATTGCAGCAGGTTTGAAATTTAACATTAGCCGCTGCTAGTGCCCGCTAGCAGTGCACCCAGCCCTTCATGGAGTTGTGGACACACAGACGGCTGCTGATAGTGCATGTTTATAACAATGGTAAAAAAGATGCAACCGTTTATCTCTTCATTGCAACACATTTAAACACCGCTAAAAGCTTGTTAGCATACCTGTTCCTGTTAACGGATGTAAAATTTTCCAGAAATCTCAGAGAAGCAGGAACCGACAGCTAACTTCCGACGTCGCACAGGCACCCGGTGACTGCCGCTGTAACGTCGGCCGAACCTCCTCCTCCTCTTCGCGGGAGTACTACGCTGATGCTGATGCTGCCTTCAGGGACTGTGGTAAATTGGTGTAGTAACGCCCAGAATGCCCGAGCAACAAGGCAAAGATGTGGAAGCCTATGGCCGCGGTCTGAAAAAATGAAGCGTACATGAATTTTCGTGAAATATTAACGTTTTCTCGTTTTTAGCATGTGCTTGTGGAATATTTTGAATCACTTGGCGCTGCTTCTTTTAAGCTGTGTTTGAGCAAGGCAGTGAGGTATTCTTGTATGCATTTGTGGAGCTGAAAGATGTCTGTTGATTAGATTTTTCTGGAGCCTTAATTATCCATTAACAGGCTGGAGCCTATCAAAACTGTCATAGGGCGAGAGGCAGGGTACCATAGATATATATCTATGCAGGGTACACCCTGGACAGATCGCCAGTCTAAGACAAATTGCCCTATAGGTAATTTAGAATAACCAATTAACCTAACCCCACCAACTGCATGTCTTTGGACTGTGGGAGGAAACCGCGTAAATACGGGGAGAACATGCTGACGCCACACAGAAAGGTCTTGGCCAACGTGAAGTCGAACCTGGACCTTCTTGCTGTGAGGCAAAACTGCTAACCACCGGGTCACTGATTAATGTACCAGGAAAAAAAACGTAATTTTTAAATTTAATAGGAAAAAAAACGTAAGTGCCGTCACACTTACCTTGAGTAGTTTTGTTTTCTAATATACTTTAACTTCAGAAGGTCGCATTAACTTTTAATGTTATTCTTATCTTGTTTTAAAATAATGTCCATTAATAGGTTCATATTATTACTATATCTGACATTACAGTAAACTTTTTCAAGTTTTAAGTTTTCAAAGTGCAAGGTGAAGGAAACAGCCAGATAAAAGTAAGAGACACTTTTTTACACAGGAACAGACACACATATGAATTTAGGGTTTATTACTGTAACCATAACAATAAGGTGGCTCTCTCTTTATTTTGACCATCAATTCAATCATAATTGTTCTTTTTTTTAATCACAGGCAATAGTTATAATAGTGCACTTTTTATATTTAAATTATGATACAGACATTTCTTTTTTTTAAACACCTTATTCTACTGACCCTTATGTATGGAGAATAGTTTACAATCTTAGCCAGAGTTGGGTCAATGAAAAGTGAAGGTCATGTGAAAGATGAAACCGATGACGGTGAGCAATCAGGAAGTGTGTTAAGGACTGTGAGGCAAACAACTCCATACAATTTCTCTTGTGATGATGGAAACACAACAGAGGTGAGAAAGCGGACATACAGGTCAAAAGGACAAGACATGAAGCCAACGAGCAAGCATTCAATGTGTGTGTTTGTGAGAGAGAAAATAAATGCCTGATAGGGTTTGGCTGTGTTGGTTAGTTTAATATCACTGGGTCAGTCGGAAAATCCACATGTAACTACCTCAAAATGCATCCGCTGCAAGGTGCTCAGCCCACTCTCATTCAGTCACCATCCACCCGTCTCACACACAGATTCCAGTTACCGGAGATAAGCGTGAGTCACAGAGACGTGAGATACAGACAAAGCTCAGTGGGGACATAAGATGAGAGCAACTGCTGCTATCAAAGTCGTTCTTTTGCATGTAAAGAAAAAGAAATTAAATAAAATGAACAGAACAGATATCGGTTCATTATTGACACATTTTTGTTGGCATAAAATCTAGTTTGTAAACAAACACATGACAACCAAATAAATAGAAATAAATAAGTACATAAATGATAGATAGATAGAAAGAATGACATTAAAATAATAAAGTGTAGCACTGTGTATCTCTCTGAAATCATTCTGCACTCTTGTTGCATATTGCACTGTATGGAAGACTGTGATGAACATCGACTAGTCTGAGTACTGGAGTAATATGTGACTGTCCCGAGTTGCTACGTCTGCTTGCAGAATGGCGACTCTCAGTGATGAGCGAGGGTGCAGCAATGGATACTTGGCTTGTCGGTGGACACTGAAATGACGAGCGTGGTGTTAGGAAGTCCTGTTCAACAAGGAGCTGATGCCGCAAGCCTTTAAACGTCCAGCATCACGAATACGTCCATTGATGAATTTTCTTAGTGTGTATCTCTTTTTTTTTTGTTTGTTCGTTTGCTTTGACACAAGTCAGTATGTGAATACTATGGCAACAGGAGACAAGCTTGACGAGAAAGGCGGTTTCCATTTGATCCACAGGCCGGGACTGTACTTCTCATTCAATCTGGGCACAAACAGCTGTGATGAGGTTCATGAAACTATTCACGCATAGTGACAAAAAAAAAAAAGCTTTCATATATTACTGTTCATATTTCTGTTCACTTTTTTTCAGAGCAATGAGGGTCCAATGCAAAAATCTTAGAAGCATTGTTTTATATTGTCTCTGAGTAAAAAGCAAATACAAAAGAATCGAAACGTTTAACTTTAAATGAATGCCTGTCGAAAAGGAGCTCCCGCTGTCGAACACCGTGGAGTGTTTCAGCTGCTGTCTTTACTGCAATCACTGTGCTACTGACATCCTCAAAAAGAAATATGTAAACATAAATAAAAACTAAATAAAAAAATATTTTTTTCACATTCACTTACTTAGCTTACTTTGTTGGTTTTCTTTACCTTAGGAGGAGACACTGCTGGAGAAAAACAAGACCGTCACTGAGCTCATCACCCCTCACTGGGGTGACAGCAGGGTGCTAACTCTTTAGGAGTCTTCTGCTGAGATGCATTATTTCTTTTAGTATGGGTGGGTTTACATGTTGCTTGATAGTGATATGAGCGCACTGATTAATTTTAGAAGTAATCTTGAGAACCATCATAAGACTTGTTTCTTTTTGTGGTGTTTGATACTTTATTACAATGATATGGCAAACTAGCCTATCTGATCGTATCAGCATCCTTTAGCAGGCTGATTTGCTAACTGGCATGCACATTAGCACTTCAAAATTCCTAGTTTGATCTGTGAAGCTGTATCTATGGTGAATACCAAACTGCTCATTCACCTATTTTTTCATTAAAGGGTGGTTTGTTAATACTTCTTTCTCATTTAAGGGTAGGAATCCTGGTGATCGTAAGATCAGTAGAATCTCGAGTTGGAAAAATATGCACGATGGGGGGAAAAGGCTCAATCCTTGCTCCATGGTCAAGCACCTGCAGTAACTTAGACAAGGAAGAATAGGAGTAGCTCATGGCTTGCAGGGATAACTGGAGATGAAATTGTACTGTCTTCTTTCTGGTGTAGTTCAGGCATCCTGCTGTGCGGTCTAACTTTCTATCCTACGGTTGGGACTGGGTTCCGTTGGAGGACAGCAGTCGGGTTCTCTCTTTGGCCGAGCCTCTGCGCTGCAGAACTCCCCCGCTGCCTCCTATGCCACCACCATCTGCTCGGTCACCCCACTCGCACCTGTCGCCCCCACCCTCGGAACGCCTCGAGTTTTGGCGGGTGGGGGTCCCGTGGGGCCTGCCGTTCTTCTCATCTGGGAAGGGATCAGGAGAAGGGAACAGGAAAGTCACTCCGAATGTTTACAATCCACAAGCTCCACAGGTCAGTGCTAGAAATGCAGGTGTGAATGAAAGAAGCTGACAGAGGTGGCAGCTATTGTTCTACGCTCTGCCTTCACCACTATATTCTTGGAACTGTGAATCGTGGGAATCTGGTAAAGTCCAAGAACAGATATGGAGCTGGAAATTAACTATAAAGAGTAAAGGTGAAAAAGCTGAATTTCTAGTGTAGCGTGTGGAAACGTATGCTTAAGCAATCTCACCAGATAGGGCTGACACCAATGGGTGATCATGGGAGCTGAGAAGCTGAGCTTGAATCGTTTCCACCACTCGTCTGAACCTGCGACTCGGACCTGAAGATGAGTCACAGCACACATTTAACGGGGTAGCTACTGCTCCAAAATAATTTGATATTAATGTTACCTGATTTTCAATATACAACCAAATCAATTACATTTTCAAATCACTTTTTCTATGCTTGAAGTTATTTTTTGAGAAAAACCCTTAATTTGATAGAAACAGATCAAACGCCTCACATAAATCAGTCCCCAGTTTCAACACAGAACTGCTGCCCTAAAACATGATTTACTTCAGGAAGTCTTGAGTATTTTAACAAGAAGGATCACTTAAATGGGTTAATTATATGTATAGGTTGATTTTTCTTAGCTTAGCCAACCATCTTCTAGCTATAGCCTTACTTACTGCCATCATTGATTCTTTCGTATAACTTTCCACACCAGGAAGCAGTTGAGCAGATCTCCAAAAATGATTTTTTTTTTTACATAAATTTATCAAAAAGGTTAATACTTATGACCTTTAATTCAGTCCACAATTCAAGGGGTTTAGCATCTGCTCTACTTGCCTGATATGAGGGTGAATGTCACGCTGTAAATTCCTGTCTCCCTCCTGCCCTCCCTCTCGTTTCTCTCCCTGTCCCGCTCCCTCTCGCCCTCGGAAAAGGCAATGTCCACCTGGAACTTGACGGGCTTCTGGAAGACGGAGGGACCGCCGGAGGATTTGTATTCGGCTCGGAAGCTGGTCTGTGAGAGGACGCTGTGACTGAGAGATGGGATCTGTGTGGTGGGGAGACAGAGAAGAAGCAGAGAGACCGACAGACTTACGAGGCGGGAGAGGTATGGGGGCCAACGTGAGTATAGGGAGACAAAGGGTGAGGGTGAGGAAAGGAGAGAGAAAGAGTGAGCCATTGGTGAAAGCAAAGTGATCCATCTACATGCCACAAGTGAGCAAGATTAAATAAAGATTAAATAAAGAGAAAACTGAAATAATGGGAGAAATGGAGTGTGTACAGTATGAAAGTGCAAGTCAATTCCAGCCAGAGCCATGCTTTGATAGCGAGAGGCGTGAAGGACAGACCACGTCGGATACTCACAGACAGGAAGGCGTGGACGATGTCGGCCTTGACAGAACTCAGCGGTTTGTCTCTGATCACCACAAAGATCTGCTCCTCTTTCTCCAAGCCGATGAAATTCCCAAACCACGATTTCTTAGCGAGCCTGGTAGCCAGACAAAAGACATACACAGCATGAGCAGATACAGACAGCACAAACAAACAGCTTTATATGGTGAAAACACGACACCTCAACAAATATTTATCTCAAAGAGCTGTGACTCACTCAGGGCTGGATTCGGGCGTTAGACTGGACATGTCCTCTGATGTAGGAACTGACAGAGACAAAACACACACAAAAAAAATTGTGCGTAATCAATGTTTGACAAATGGGAGCCAAAGAAAAAATGCTTGATAAATAATCCTCAGCCATTACAGAGGTCTGGAATACTCTAAGCTGAAAAAAGGAAATGAGTGCATTAGAAAGAATTAAATCTTTTAAAGCTATAACCCCTTGCGCTAAAAGCATAACTCCCACAAAATATTAGAGTAAACACACAGAACTGACCTTGCAATTTACGCCGATGGAAGCGTGGTGAGCCCAGCAGGTTGTTCTTGAAAGAATTGAGGCGAGTCCTCCAGTGGGCAGAGCTGCTGGCTGCCATGCCACTTCCCCCTCCTGGGCTGGAAGGTGGGGTCAGCGACAGTGAGCCCACCCCTCCCCCTCCCTCCGCCCGCGAGGAGGATGAGGACGAGGAAGAGGAGGGCGGGGTGGAGGAGGGGTGGTGAGGGTGGTGAACAGGGGTGCCCAAGGGTGTGGGCAACGGAGAGCCCTGGGGAGTGACCTGCGGCACAGAGTGGGCAGAGTTTGGGTAGAAGCTCTTAGTCACTGACTTTAGGACAGAGGAGGAAGGGAAGAAGAAACGGGGGATGGGTGACAGAAGTGGGGAAGGGGAAGGCGAGCGGGAGGATGGGTTTTGCAGAGGCAAGGATTTGATGGGCTGCAGGTGGGGTCGGTCGGCAGGTCCCTTGGTGGGCAAGGTCTGGGTCTTTGGGTTGGGAGGAGCTTTGGGCTTCTCATGAGCCCGTGCTGAGTGAGAAGTGGTGGTGCTTCCCTGTTTGGACTCCTTTGTGAGGGGGGAAGCGGTGGCAGAGGTGACATCTGATTGACTGAAAGTGAAGACGGGGCTCTGATAGGACTGGGGTGTGGGTTTGTAAGGGGGGGGCATGGAAAACAAGAAAGAGAAGGGATGGAAAATGGAGAAAGGATGGAAATGAATATCATGCTTAATGACAGAAGAGTGCATCTTGTGAGGAGTGAAAGTGCTGAATGCAATTCTACAAGTGCTGACCACAAAATCTTTCATTTGGTCCCTTTCAGTGTTTAGTAAGTTTCATATAAATCTAATGAAAGTGAGCATTTAGTGACAGTTGTGGTAGTGGCAAGGTTAAGAATGCAGTGACAGAGGACAGTGGCAGTGAAGGTGTTACTTTAGAGTAATTGCTGACAATTAACGTTTCTTTGTTTGACCATTTAGGGACTGTTTTCATACAATTTTAAACACAATCAAACCATTACCTATCCAATAAAGTATCGAAATAAGATGTTAAATTGTGCAAACTATCATCTATAACTAACTAATAATCTATAACTAGTTCATGCATGAGGGGGACAAAAAGTGACATGAAGACAGAAAGCAAATGCAAACCTCCTGTTGGGTGAGACGTGTAAAAATGACTGAGGAGACTGTTACATAGATATTTTAGGGGGTTGTAAAGAGTGATTTCTTTTTTTTAAAGCAGTTTAATGTAGAGACAGACATCAGCAAAAAAAAAAACCCAACAAAAAACAATGCACTGTTATCATTATCACAAAATACTGAAACCAATAGTTGGCAAAAGAACTAGTGAAAGTAATTCTGAATTGAAGACAACTAAAGCACTGCCCAGTCTGTCAACAATATCTCAAAGTCCCAAACCATGATTGGTTTACAATGCTATTATTATCCAATCAGCCTAAAATCTACACAGTACCTGCTGGCACTGACAGCTGTCCCAACTGCAGGACACAAATTTGAGACTGGACTTAAAGCTATAGTGCTAATATGGTAGAGTTAAATAATATAAATGCAAATTGTCCAAAATCAAGTATTTTATCATGTATAGTATTCAAAAATAATGCAGTAAAAGTATGTACAAGTCAGTTAACAGACCCTTACCCTCGGACTACTGAGAGGGCTGGAGGAGAGACCAGTTGATGCTCCACTGACTGAGCGAGATCTGACAAAGAGAGCCAGAGGTTAGCAGGTTGTTAAAAAAACACAAAACTATGTGAGAATGCATTCTTGCACTCTAAATATACTCAGTACGGTGTATATTTACTGTATAAGTGTAAGAATAATATGCTATACCTCTGACTGTGTGCAGCTGTGTCCAGAGCCCTGCGAGGTGGGGTAGGAGACCCTTGTTCAGTAACACTCAGGACCTCCAGGCTCTTCCTCTCGGGACGGCAACGTCCGTGGCGCGTCAGCATAGGAGAGTCGACGCGCTTTCGAGGAGGGTCTGCTGAGGAACGCCGTCGCAAACTCATTACAAATTTTATTTTCATTTTAGAATTTGTGTTGTTTGTCACGCTTCTGAAATTTCTTCTGAAAATTCTGATCGTGTTCAAAGCAATTCTACCACAGGCCTTTTGCTCACTGCGCCATCTGTGACTGTGATAAACTTAGCTTCATTTGCACTTGCAGAATCACTGTCCCTTCCAGTTTTATCTCATAGAGAAAGCTTGCAGATGTCCTGCAAAGGCTGGTATGATCACGGTAAAAGCCAGTGTGACAACTTATAGTATCAAAGAAACATCTAAACATGCTAAAAATACAACACAAAACAAGAGGGGACATAGTGCTTTATGTTTTATCTCTAATGGTAAAGCTAATCAGTGCAATATTTTATTAAGTAATAAGAATCTAATAACTTAACAATGTTTAAAGCACAGTCTCAAGTAATCCCAATTCACTGGCAGGAGAACTGAGCATACAGGAATGACACCAGACTCACAAAAGGTGGTAAAATGATTTCTCAGAAACTTAGCCTGATAACTGTAGCATCCTTCCTTAAGTGGATCCCTCCTGCCCCCTAATGACTGACCTACATCATTGCGCGGAGGTAAGTCCTCATCCTCATAGCTGGGGTACCGCTCTTTCCTGTCTAACAGAAGGTAATAGATCATTTTCTCCTGGTTTTCTCTGTGGGGAAAAAAAAAAAGAGAAAAACATTCATTGGATGAGATGAAATGTCTAAAATGCCACAGGAATGATTTAAAAAAGAAAAACATGTGATTAAGTTAGAGAACCCCCCACATAAAATCTGTGTAGATCTCACACAGCTAAGAGATTGGCTTTGAACAGGCTGTTCATGCAGCTACACAAACATGGATTTCATGACACAATCAATTTATTTAACTGATCATGTTCACTAGAAATTACCTAAAAAAATTTTTTTTAAAAAGCCACAAAACTAAAAAACTTACTCTTCACATTGTAAGTCACGTGTGAGCTTGACTCTGTCTCGGAAACAACCGAGCGAGTGCATGCTGTCCAGCACATCTGGGTCCAGCTCGGTCAGGGACAAGATTCGCCTCACGCACACCCGCCTGGGAGGAGGCTGCTCGGGACACGGCTCATTACGACCACCCCTAGGAGCCACACAAAATGAAACACACAGGAAGGACACAGATGTACAGGGCACGATTAAATACGATTACTACAGCAGTCACGTACGAGAAAATGAACGTATACTCACAGATACCAGGAATGCTTCTGGATGGCCTCTAGCTGTAAGGGGTGACAGGGCAGATGGGGCCATTAGTTTCTACAGTCTGTTAACAGCCAGATGGCCACAGAGCTGTGCCGTGTAAACAGTTCACATCAGATCTTTTTTTTTTTTTTAACATCCACAAATCTTGTGATTTTGGATTATTAGCCATTAAAATGTAAATTTTCAACTTTGCTATGTTCTGCAAACATGCTTCAGCACCTGCCACTACAATGCATCTTCCTGACTGAACATTATTGCACAATGCACCAATAAAACATGTACGAAATGCAACTGTGCCTCCATATATCAGCTATTATCCTTTCAAGCACGAGAGTGCAGATCCAGCAAAAAAGGGTAAAAGCAAAGATAAGGAACAGCACTGTTCAATCACTTTAGATTTAAAAGGATAGAGGGAGGGGCAATCCCAGTTCAAGGTAGGTGATTTAACACACGTGCAAATACACGGTGCATCTGAAGTTTGGACTAATGTGAGCGGTCTCATACCGTGAGCCTCTTTTCAGGGTTGACCTCAATCATTCCCTTCAGCAGGGACTGACAGTCCGGGGGGATGAAGTGAGGCATGTGGAACACCCCACTCTTTACCTTTTCCAGGAGCTGACGTAAATTGTCATGGTCAAAAGGAAGGGCCCCCTGTAGGGCAGAGCGAGAGGAACAAGAAAGGACAGAAAAACAGATTGGATGAAAAAAAAAAAAAAAAACTGGCAAAACCTGGGAAGAAAGAACTGCAAAAACATATGAGGAGGGGATTTAAAAAAAGACCAAAGCACACTGTGAAAACATTAGTAAAAGACTTACCACCAGTAGGGCAAACAGGATGACCCCACAGCTCCACACATCTGCTCTCCTCCCATCATATTTCTCCCCCTGCCAAAGACACAATCCCTATGAATTTATTCATCACGGACTATTTCAATACAAAAATGATTCACAACATTTGGCACCCATCACTGAGACGATTTCAGCTGAAAAACACGGAAAGAAACAATGAAAACCATTTAGTCAATCTCAGTCTAAAACCCCGATATCGATAAAACCGGACAATCTTTTGAATGCTAAAGATTTACTCACAATAAAGGTATGAGCGTTCAGAAAAACAATTCAAGAGACAGGCTGAACTTTCCATTAAAGGTTTGATGTTACTGGTTAGTTTAGATCATAACAATTTAAAAAAAAAAAACAAACCTTAATATCTTCTTTACATTACAGATGAGAACATTTGAGAAAGACACTGAATCAGAGCAGGATACATACCCGTATAACTTCAGGGCAAGCATAATGTGGTGACCTGAAATCAGAGGCAAACACTTTACTCTCAGAGAAGAATATGCATTAAAATGAGTGACAGTCAAATGAAAGCAGTAAAAAAAAATTAGATTTGTGTTTTATATGCTGTATGTTCCAGTAGTGGATGACTTTAGCTTCTGTGGCTCTTCACGTTTTGAAGAATATTAATGATTAAAATATACAGATTTTCTGTATGTAAACATCACCAGAGCTGGTACTCACCCACAGCTGGTTTCTAACAGACTGTCTCCCACCTGTAGGGAGGCCATGCCAAAGTCAGCAATACGAATGTTGTTCTTTTCATCCAGGAGCAAGTTTTCAGGCTTCAGGTCTCTGTGACTGCACAAATACAACAGATACTATTAGACTTAATGTCAGTTAACATAGCATTTTAGTGCAAATATAACTGTATGGGTTTAAAAATGTGTCCACAGAATCATACTGTGTTTCACACATTTATTACATCAGTCACCAGTTATTTTATTGTTTAAAAAGTCAGTAGAGGAGCCCTAAATCACCATCATAACTAAAATATGGTTATCATAGCTCTGCGCAAAAACCAACCAGATGGAATGACTGTGGCAGAAATCCAACGCAGAGATGATCTGCCTGAAGAACTTCCTGGCCTCTTTCGGAGTTAGCCGACCCTTCTTCACCAGGTAGTCAAAAAGCTCTCCTCCTGACACATGCTCTAACACCAGGTACCTGTCCGCGAACAGGGACAACAGTGTAATTTGAACTTACGCTTCTGATACCTCTTTTCCACTGACGCGGTGCTGGTCTAAGCACAGAGCCAGTTCTGCCCCGGTACTTTTTGAGAACCAGCCGACATTTTGACGTGTTTGAGAACCGAACACTGCAAAGGTTGGTGTTGTTTTCACGGGAAAACAATCATATCGGATGCAATCTGTGGGCTATTCCTGCCAGTCGTTCTGATGTAGCCCATCCCACAGAAAAGGATGCCAGTGATTGCAATTTTGGTGAAAATGTAGGGAGCAGGTTCTTGGTTTGGCACCGCATCGGTGGAAAAATGGTATAAGTGACAGGAAGTGGACAAGAAAAACGACTTCAACTTAGATACTGATGTTGGATTCTAGGACTGCAATGTTGAGACTGTACTCACTTTCAGCCAACCCGTCTGTCTACTCCAATAGTTGTTTTGTAAGAGTATTAATGGATTTAAGATATATTCTTCATTAAGACATACTTTTGAGAATAAAAAGTTGCAGATGAAAGAAAAGTAAGTATTACAGTAATGACAGCAGATTATTACAGTTCTTCTTGTAATATCTATACTCATCCCACACCAAATATTAGTATTCAGCTAGAAAGCATGCAGACTGAGCCAAAGAGCAAGGCTTTCCTGAATGCAGAGGGAACTCACAGATATTTGTTATTCTCGTAAACATCATGCAGCTTCAAAACATGCGGATGCTCAATCAGTTTCAGAATGGCAATCTCCCTTTCAACCTGGTTAGAAAGAAGGGAAGGATCGAAAGAGAAAGATTTTGAAGCAGAGCTCATGAGCCAGGCCACACTTGTTTCTCACGCATCTGAACTGAGGTTAATTGTTATCTAGTACAGAAGATAAATATAGAGAATATGGAAAATTTTGTTAATATCTTAACACACCGTGCTATACATATATATAT
>JAVDPK010000376.1:544687-562542 GCA_034780415.1 Cichlasoma orientale
CTAGTACAGAAGATAAATATAGAGAATATGGAAAATTTTGTTAATATCTTAACACACCGTGCTATACATATATATATGAATTTGTCATCATTATCGTCACTGTGAGCAACACCTTCAACAGCGTCACACTGTACCTTCATCAGGACTGACTCAGACAGCTTCTCTCTGTTGACTATTTTGATGGCTACCTTCTGACCTGTAATACAGTGGATGCCCAGTTTGACCAGTCCTGAAAGATGGAATGAGAGAGATAAAAATAAGTCACAAAAAGGGGTTAAGAATTTGACATGGCGAACAGTTTTAACAGTACACAAAGTATTAGTTTTAATTTCAGGAACAGTTTGGCATACTCACCTGTCTGTCCCTTCCCCAGAGTCTTTTCCAGTCGATAGGGCCCAACATATTGAGCTGACTGACCTAGAGACAGTTCCTTACTCATACTGCTCTTACACACAATTATTACTACTTACTGCACTGTGGTTATTGCAATTACTGTGATATTGTACGGCTTATACAGAGGCTACAATGGAGTACAAGACGATGCTCAACTTAGAAGGACTGCCTTTTATGTCAGTGGTAACACTGCTAACTCTGAAATCACTTAATGAACATGTAAAAAACGCACAAGTGAAACTGCTGCTGATTTACAACACCTGGGTGGACGTTTTTCATCTAAACCGAGATAAATGTTTCTTCTGAAGCACGGTAAACATGTTTTTTCTTTCTTTTTAACAAAACAGCTTGCTATTGGTAGAATAAAGCAGGGGAACTGATATGGCATTAAGTTGCTAGGGTGTTTTCTGCGTTAAAATACCGACCACTACCCTACAGATAAACATGACAAGGTAGGCAAACTAACGAGTCTTATTTATGTACATTAGCTTATTTCTATAACTCGCACCTTGTTACATGTATGACGTTAAATATATGCGACTGGTAATGAGAAAATGTTACCGTTCTATAGCCTTAAAACAAGCAGGTTTTCACGTCTGCCTGAAATATTTATGTATTATTTATTTATTTGTTTTAGTTGAGTATACGGACAAAACGTCCAATACGTCAAGTGTCTGTTTGCACTGAAAATGAAATCACTGTTTTTCCCTCTCTGTGCCAGGCCTATTTTACAGGTTCAACAACATGCTATTTTAGCCTCGCCGCCGCTCTCCCACACAGCAGCGAGGCTAGCTTTAGCTTCAACGCCTTCACGGCCGTCTCGCTTCGCGCCGCCTGTCAAAAAAACCGACACCGCCTGAAGTTTCTAGGCTTCGCCAAACGGTACGATTTATTACACGGCCGCCACATTCTCGCAATATTTCGAGGTGAAACACGTATTCCCAGCAAAACAAGCATCTTTTTAGCGTAGCGCCGTCCTCCTCTCCCCCCCGCCTCCCTGACTCTCCCTCTCTACATCCCCTGCAAGTAGCGGATCACAGCATCTTCTCCTCTCTCCTTTGGCGTGTCCTCCTCCCCTCACCGGCGGATACACAGGTGCAAAAAAATAAAAATAAAAAAAACCAAAAAGAACACAGATATCCGCGGATATAGGTGCGCTATAACCAGCTGCTGTATCCCCCTCCTCACTTCTGATGACAGTTCACGCAGGGTAAAAGGCCCCCTTGAATTACACTCCCTTCGGTTTTCTTGCCGTAAACCGATATTTTCTCTCCCCTCTTCCTTCCTTCGCCTCACTCGCATCAGCATCCGGGTCTCACTCCCTCTCCATCCTCTCTCCTCTCCTCTCCTCCCCCCCCCACCTCCTCAGCCTCCTCCTCATCCTCCTCCTCCTCCCGATCATCTTCCTCAAAATACGCTTATCTCTGCATTCACCTCAGCAGCACAGGCCACACCGTGGGCCCCGGGGAGCTGCAGCGGACACCTCCCTTACTGTTTTGTTTGTTTTTTTAATCAAAGGCATTTGTACACATGGGCACAGGCAGCGGATGGGACGCAGCTCGTTAGGGGATGCTGCAGGGTCCTATTTTGTTTTATTATTTATTCATATGAGGTGTCACATTTGAGGTGTAGCACAAATTAGTGGTGTAACATGGATAATTTAATGAAAAATGTTAACATTTAACAGTCCCTATGTACTGTATCAGTTTTGTTGGACTGAATATAAAAAAGACAAAATTCTAACCTGACTTGCGATTCTGTGCTCAACTGAACGGTCAAATGTACAAATATATACAATTGTAGGATTTGCATAAAATATTTGTATACGCAGTGACAGTGGCCTAGTCAATGTTTATGCAAAGTTCCATCAAGATCACGGTCCAAAAAAATACATCATATTAATCTATTATATCTCAAACTGAAGCAATATTCAGCATAATCACCTTATTGTAGTTCTGTCTAATTGTAACTTAAAGAAATGTTTAGCCTATATACATTTCATTTTGTTTAGATGTCGGGGCATTGAAAGCTGTGCATTCAAGGCACAGAAGACTTAGAAACTATTCTATAGAGACCTATATTTTAATTCTATGACTTGAGTACATTTTACTCAAATACACAGATGATCCGATGAGTCAAAAACAGTTTTTAACCGAACTTTTGGTAAGATAGCTAAAATTTTATTACCTAGAAAACTGCTTAAGCTAGATCCCTCTTTTTTTTTTTTTTTTTTTTTTTTTTTGGAATAAAAACCTGGTACTACAGCTCTATGTATATGGGCTGTCAGGAGTGTAACTCAAGCTAACATAGAATGATGGATGCCTGAATCCCTAAAATAATTGGATGTCCGATCTCTGACAGCATATTTGAAGGCCTGTAGAAACCACAGTTCTGCGGGTAGGGTAGAGGACTGATATTTTATTTACAGCTTCTCATGCACAAGGCACACCATATTCTTGAAAACTGTCCAAATCAGGTGAATGGTTTCACAGATATTAAGGTATTCAGATTGAATAAATATCTCAATATAAATATTTAGGTTATATAATGATGTGATGTTTTATACATGCATGTATCTTCTAAATAATGTTCCACATGCTGGCTCCTCGGTACACTGTCATGGCTTACTGGGACACTTGAGTGGACCGGATCTGGGCTTTTTGATAGTAACAAATGCATTCTTCCTATTTCAAGTCAAAATATCTGCTGTGAAAAAAAGGTCTGTTAGTTAGCCCCAATGCACTAACTGTCATTTTTACATTGTACCACTGCAAAATAAAAAATTTTAAATATCCCATTTAGTGTTGTTTCTCTTCACCTTTGTAGTCAGTTTTCACACAATATAAAAATACTCTTTAAAGATTGAACGGACCGTGCTGACCGTGGGAAATTTAAACTTCACTGGCACCAGCATTAAAAAGATTTTACAAAGAGCAGAACCCCTTAAAGAAGGCCGGACAGCAAATGCCCTGGTCTGCAGATCTGGACGGCGGCAGAGAAGCATTGGGTGCTGTTTCGAGTGAATCACTCAGAGATGACAGCTTTATTTAAATAAATAAATAAAGTAGGACATTTGAATATATCATCCATAAAGTGCCTTGAAAAATCTCTAACATCTCAAATTGAAATGTTGTGTGTGGGTGGATAATTCCCCAAAGCCCATCTTCATCTGCGTCTAGCTGGTTGATTTTCACGCAGTCATGAGGATTTGTCTCTAACCACTGTGCAGAAATGGAACAGAAAAGATAGTCATCCTGCTACTGACAGAAAAAAGAAAGAATGTAAGTAGGCTTGCACGAGAGCCCTGCAGGAGAAATTGAATGAAGTCTTCCAATCCTTATATATTCTATGCTGAAGACAGATATGTTGTAAAAATCATTATTTTGTGGGATTTAAAGACCCAAACCTTGGGGGGGAAAAAATAGGACAAGACTTATCAGGCTGTGAATGATATTTGCTTTTTACATAAACGTGCAAAAATACTCTGTGTTAATTCTCTCGCTCTCATCTTTTCCAGGGTCTTTCTCCAGTCTGATCTTAGTGCATTTCCCCAATCCCCTCACTCAGAGTACAAAAGTGACATTAGACCGCTCTGTGTAGGTACTAAAGCAGGATTAAGCAGAGATTAACAAGCTCTTCTTAATTCTATTAACTTGTCTATACAGGTCAACCAGTGAAGAGGCTCCAACAGCCAGTCATATAATAATTTAGGAAAATAGAAAAGGTGCCGCTATAATTACATCTGTGATTACAAAGAAAAACAATACTGTGCATTGTAAAAAGACAAGTTTTTATATTTATTGTAAGGTATCGTGCAAAATTGCTGTGCATAGAGAGCTAATTCGTTTTATAATCCATAATTACAACTATAACACAATATGTAGAAGTATATAGAAATGAATTAGCAACACCCCCTCTTCCCTTTTCAGATGGTTCCTTCCAGTGCAAAAAGGGGATGGGACAGTGAAGAACCTGAGGTAAAGTTATGACTGCAAAATAGACACAGATGGAAAAAGTTACGAGACAGCAAAATGTAATTTGTAATTAAAAAAAATATTCAGATAAACTACGTTCAAAGTTATATTCACCCTGCAATATGCATGCTAATCTCTACAGTAATGTAGAAAATCTGTGTAAAGAAATTGTAGTAATTTGTGTGAACTTACTTTTTTTTTTAAAAAAAAGATGGATCTCTTTATGCATTATGACCCCTCAGATAGGGTTTTTATACAGGCTTGGAAGGCATCCATCAGATCTTTACAGTTCTCCATCCCCTTCTCTCTGACACTGAAACACAAAGTCAGATTTTAGATCAGTCCCTTCCCTTTAAGACCTTAATTTTAACTTGTGCAAATATGGAGACATGTAAAACAAATAAACCCATGTGAAGCTACATAGAAATATATCTAAATATAGTCCACATCAAAGGGATTATTCAAGCCTGGCCTGATAATAATATATTTCAACTCAACCTCCACTGCGGCTTTTATCTGCCTTTGGTGAAGTACGAGAACATGAGTGAGTAATCTGCAGAGCAGCTGTACTGACAGTAATCACTGCTGCACGTGGACGCAGACCAAATATCTTCTTGCGTGCACGTAACACGAACCAGCCAGCTGGAATGTACCAGCCCTCCTCAATAGGGAGTCTATTTTAAACCCCATATGTATTTATGCTTCTCAGGGCATTGTTGTTAGAGTGCAGGCCCCATGAGAATGTCATTACATTTAGTCTTGTGATGTAATCAATTGAAAATTAGTATCAACTCCAGCTGGAGCCAGTGATCTCCCCGCAGACACTCTTAAACTGGATGAACTCTTAATGTAAGCAGTGGCTATTGTGCATAATAAAACAGTAAAGTGGCCGGTATTTAACCCAAATCCAAACACAGTTAATAAATCTTACTTGAGAGCACATCATACAAGGATATATTATTCATGCACTGCCACACCGTCTAGAAACTGGAAGCAAAATCGCTGATTAATTTTATGACTTTGAATGCAAGCACGAACAAAAAGCATCAGTAATTACACTTTATTCCTGTCAGAACTCACCATTTGTCAATGTCCTCTTTGATAACCTGGCACGGTGCTGGCACAGCATCGGTGCAGTCTGGCATTTTGACAGGAGAGAGAGTGGCGTTTGTGGAGGTGTGCTGCTGCAGGACCTTCAGTCAAATATGGTTACGCTTTAAAAGGGATGGAGAGACACACAGGGAGGAAGGGAGGGGGGAGGCATGACAGTGACGGTGTGTGAGAAGCTTAAGAGAGGGATAAGTCAGGAAGCAATCACAAGGAAGTTGTTTAGGAAGCAACTTGAATTTTAATACTATTTTCCCGGTCTCTGGAGCTTGAAAAAAGGACGACTGGACTTCCTGTTTTTTCTTGAAGATGTTCCCAGTGTGTTCAAGTGAGTTCTGTGCCACTCCTGCTCCTTTCATTTGCCCAGTTTATTTACATCGGTGTATATTAAGTAGCCCATTCTTAAAATTCCTCCATCCATTCTTTTGTTTCGCTGTCTTACTATTGAATAAGTGACCTTTTAAACCAACCATTGAGCATTACAAAGCCCTCCCAATGCATCCAAAATACTCACAACAGGAGGTGTTTTCCTTAAAAGGTACCAGGGTTCCTGACTTTGTTTTAAAATGTTTTGTTAGCTTAAGGGGGTTGAGCTGACAGTTTAACCAAAAAAAAACAAAAAAAAAAAAACTCAACCTCCTGGGTTTTATTTTGTGCCATTAGCACACACATTAGCACAAGCGAGCAAGAAACTCTTAAGAGTCTTTGTCAGATGAGACAAACTGTTGATAAACACACTTTATTAATATGTTATTGGACCACACAGGCCAAGAATTATTGATTACGGTGCCTCTTATTAAATCAGAAAAAAAATCTGTAACCCTTTAGTGTTACAGCTTATTCACAACGACACGGAACAACGTGGGTAACTGATCTAGAGGTGCCAAAATTACATCAACATAACACAAGAGGTACCAGCATGATGTGTCTACTTTGCATGTTACAAATAAAGCAAGTTATGAAAAAAACATTGGCGATATTTGTCACCTATGTTTTGCACCTGTAAGGCCTTAAAAAAAAGAGCAAATGTTTAAAAAAGTAGCATTTACTGTATGAAGCTATATTTAACTTGGCCACTAGAGGGCAACAAACATCTATAGTCACACAATAATGTGAATAATAATCTGCACAAATAGGCCTCCAGAGCGTGTGCATCATGAGCACACAAAGGGGTCCACATCTACATTTAGCAATGACTCATTTAGAAGCCCGTTCACCTTTTGTATAACTTCCCTAATACCTCATCTTGGTTGTATCTCGGTGGACGTGGGCAGCAGTTGGAGACAATTGCATGTTATTATGATAATCAAGCTAATTAAAGTATCTCACGAAGCCGTGATCAAGAGCGTGGACCTGTGTCTCAGCACCAATGAACCCTCCTACTTTATAATGACTACAGAATCCAGTGTGCCATCTGCTGGCGTAAAAAATTATGTGCATTGTGGGGTCTGGCAGACAGGTTCTCCAAATAATAAGATTAGCAAAAAAAGATCTAAACAGATCTTGGCATGTAGAAGATTATGTAAGGAAGACGGTACTTAGTGTTTAAATGATTAGAGGCAAACTGCAGCTTAATTAAATTATTTCATGAAGGATCTTTTTTGAAAGCAGGAAATGCCTCTGTCTCTCAAAGTAGCTGCACAATTTGGATGCGAATTTGTGAAGTGAGTGATGGAGGCCCGTAAATCTGATAATTACAGGGATTTTTTGGTTGCACTCGAACGCGTCTGAGCAAATCGCAGCGTTCAGGGCGAACAGGTGACTATTTTTGTGTAACTTAATACTCAAAGCTTCAGTTAGGTGTTTAAAAAAATCTGGAAAAGCGAGCAGGGCTAGCTGGCAAACTGAAAAGCGTGAATGGAGGTCACCGCAGACAGTGAGTGAGTCTCGGCGGAGACACAGAAAGGGGGAGAGGGAGGACGGACAGCGGCCAGCCGCCTTCAAAAATGGCGTCTCCGGAGGAAAATGAGTAAAAAATATTAAAACGCGGCCTGCTTTCTGCACACTTCCTCGTTTGGGCTTTAATATTTTTCGTGCGCTAGTTGTTTTTTTTTTCTATTCTGAGCAACATCGTCGTCGCTTTTACTTGAACGACCCAAAAAAGAAATATGGGGAGCGAGCATTTGGGGAAATAAAAGCAGCCCCGTTTTATTTTGATGCGTCGTTACTGACAGCTAGCATCTGCTGCTAGCTGTACGGCTCTGCTCCGGAGGGGGGGGTGGGAACGATTTGCATGCAAGGGACAGAAAAAAAGAGAGAGATTTTCAAATTGGGGATTTCTTTGCTCGTCTACTGGGGCTGATTGCTACCAACGTGGCTTGTCGATTGCAATCTTTTCTCGTGCTAGCAGCCTAGCCAAAACTAGCCGAAAGAAAAGGGGAGGAGAGACGGTGAAAAAGGACGCATTCAAGTCAAATGTTTATCAGCAATTCGCCCATCACCGGCCAAATCCGCGGCATCTTCATCATGACCGTGACTGGTTTCAGACTAAATCTGCATTCGTGGAAATGATAAATGTGAAAGGCGTAGGAAAAGGAGAAAGACTGGCTTTTTTGGAGGTGGTTGGATTATAACCCCGTAGACCCCCCTCTTTTTTTCATCCAGCTTTCTCCTCCTCCCCTCCATTTCTCTTTCAATATGCTGTTTTCCACTCCTGAGGACTTGCTTATGAAACCGGGGAAAATAGTCTGAAAACGAGAACGTGAAAGACTGGATTTTTTTTTCCCGTAACCTGCCCTGCGACGTTCTCGTTGCTTTCATCCTCATCGCACACACTGTACAACACATAAATGGATAGAAATTACCCGGGAACAGGATTTGGTGATTTGGGCGCAGGAGCAGGATGGAGTTACGAGAGAACGGCAAAAGCAAGGTATGCTTTGGATTCAGACAATGTGCATGCATTAGTGCTACTTTGCACGGTGTGACCCATGTAAACAAATTGTCGCCATTCACGTATAGACCCATGCCTTTGCTATTATGTGTAATGCATTGTCATCCAAACAGTTGCATAGTAATAATATTATAAACAGGAATGGATGAGTGTGTGTCGTGGGGGTGGGCGGGGTGGAGAAAGGAAAGGTAGGGGGAAATGAACTGAATGTGATTGACAGACGTGGGTTTTAGGTAGACCTGGCAGGGTGGGGGGAATGTCTGGAGTATCCATAGGAATTATTGTTCCCTGTGTGCAGGCCTGGACACAAACCCCCGATAGATAGAAATGCATTGGATTGATAGGATCTGGGAAAGAGTGCAGACGCAGCAAACCCATTCCAACAGCACCCCCGAACAGACATGAACAAGATGAACTGATGCATATTAACGAGAGGATGCATTTAATTAAACATTTCTTAAATAACCACATCATAATGAAAAAAAATGGGGGGGGGGGATTATTCACATGGGGCTAACGCAACACTGTCATAATTGAGGTTTTGGATGTGTTTTGGCCAAGCATGAGCCAGAATTTTTTTTAATTTATTTTTTTTGGATGATTTGGGTTCATTTGCATAATAAATTGTCCCACATCCACTCTTGCGTCAAACATGCATCTTACCGTTTGTCTGAATTTCAATAAAATTAGGCCAATGGTGAATCCATTTGGTGGTCGTGAAAATCGCCTGGACTCTGCAAGATACCTCTGTCTTTTTAGCTTTGGTTAGCCCTGCGAGCTAGCGCTCTGTTGCAGGGATGTCTATTGAGGCCTGTGCATGCAAACGTCATTGGCCCTTATATAGCTGCACATGTGTGATATTAAAATGCAGATTTAGCAGCCGGATCATACTCGAAAACCACTATGCTCACTTGAGGGGGGAAATTATATTTGATGAAACAAACCTAGCTAGTTGCTGGTGTTTGCATGCAGCTTAGCATGCATTTGCGTCGGCTTGCACCATCCAGCTGTTAGCTCCATCATCATAATCAGTGCTTACAGGCATATTAATCAGTTGTCTTTGGTATACACTTAGGAAGCGGTATTTTTCACTCGGCTCACTTCTGCAAATTGGTTACCCATGCTTTATTTAAATGTAAGGCTGGCCTTGCAGTTTGGGCCTAGTATTTGCATTTCTACCATAGCTACTGTGCTCTGCTAGGCGGTGCTAACAGCAGCACAAATGTTAGCATGTCATCTGGTTAGCCAGGCAGCCACGCATTTCATCTGGCTTTTGTAAAGCACAAGTTCTGTCAGGGGAAGCTGTTAAGATTTGAACAGGGAGTTTATTTACTTAGTAAAATTGCAAATAATGCAATCAGGGTGTCTTCTGCTTCCAGTATAATAATTGCAAATGAGCTGTTCTTTAATTTTTGCATGGCAGGTATACAGCTGGTTTTAAAGATTTGCATTTGGTATAATACACTTGGGTGTAATGACCAAGTTTGTAATCCAGTAGTAAATCACACTCATCACAGATTTGCTTTACACCTGTAGACAACTGCCAAGAAGCTTTCAGATACTAAGGAAGTACTCCTAATGAACAGGCTGGATTTAACATAATTTATTGAATGGGGAAAATTTTACCTGCATATCAGATGTGGGTTTTTTTTGGTAAAGGTGGCCCATATTAGAAAGTGTTCCCTCATGGGTCACACTGTGGGAACAGATTAGGTTTTCATAAATGCACATGTGAGTGAAATTAGTAACTGTTCACAACCCTCTCCTCTCCTCTCCCCTCCCCTTTCCTTTCCTCCCATTTCTTCCTAGTCTTGTATATGGGAGTTCCAGATCATCCCACCCTGACTCTGAGCTCCTTCACCGGCAAGCCTACGCCACCCCACACCCTCTGCAGGGCTATGCCACCAATCACCACCCAGGGAGCTCTGGCCAAGGCGGAGCTTGGGGAGCAGCTGGACGGAGTTTGGGTAAGATAAATGTCATACCTTCCATGTCACCGCCATAAGGGGCCCTGGCAATGAATTATTGTGTCTGTCCATGCAGGCCCTGGTAGATTATTGTCATTGAAAAATGTGCACATTATAGCTGAGATGAGTCAAAGTCTTAGATATTAAAGCTTGTGTTCATTCTCATACATTTTTGCCAAAGTCTTATCAATTATGTATTTTTTTTTTTCTTAGATACAGCTGGAACTTCTAACATCCTGTTTCACATTCTTTGCTTTGCAGCAGGCTTACCAAATAAAGCTTTCAAGAAGATTAAACCTAATTTTGTTTTTTTTTACTTTATGTACATCTGGGTAACTGGTTGTTTTTAAAATTTGCATTCTTAATCAATTAGTCCATTTTTCATTGTTCTGTCTTTCCTTTCTAAAGGTTTGTCGGGGCTGTTCGATACTGGCCTGCACCACGCCAGCCCTTCTGCCCCTGATGCCTCTGTCATGAATCTGATCTCAGCTCTGGAGTCTCGGGGTCCCCAGCCTCCGCCTTCTGCCTCCTCCCTACTATCCCAGTTCCGCACGCCATCCTGGCAGACAGGTGGGGCTATGTTAGATCTTCCCTGATGTGTTGACATTCAAACAGGCCCCACAGTCAATATGACATTTAAAAAAATCTTCCAATGTTTGTCTGCATTATTATTCTGACTGTGTGACTGTGTGCTTTCTTATCAAATATTTAAGCATTTTATTGTCCTTGTTGATAGTCTTCCCTTTTACTTGATTAGTTTTAAATGCTTTTTCTTGTTTTACTAATTATAGTATGTCAGATTTAAATAATGGCTTGAAGGTTACTGAGTAATTTTGCGATGTCTTCCTTTTCCTAACAGCAATGCACACGCCTGCTCCTCCTGAACTCTTCATCTCTGGAGCCCTTCCTGGCTCTGGCTCCTTCCCCTCCTCTTCTGCTCTATCAGCCTATCAGCATCCAGCATCCTTCTCCAGCCGTTCATTCCCTGCTGCCTCACTTTCCCTCCAAGACACACCCACTTTCAGTCCCACATCCAATGGTCTGCTCTCCCCACATGACCCCCTAATACACATAAAAGCCCCTTCTCAGTCAAGTCTGGGATTTGATAGACTCCTGTCCTCACAGGGTGCTGCTGCAGCTGCCTACAGGGGCAGCCAGGATCCCACAGGTGCCACATCAGCCCAGGCGTCCTCTGCCAGGCACCTGCAGTCGCACCAGTTCAACTTGCTGTCTTCACAGCTACAGGATCAGTCCTCCCAGCTGTATAATCCGTCAGTCTTTTCCTCAGCCCAGCCCCAGCCTCAGTCTCAGTCCCAGTCTAACTCTGCTCAGGAGCGGGCTGTGCCTCGGCAGGACAGCGTTATCAAACACTACCAGCGCCCCACGCCAGCTCAGTCGCAGCTCTCGTCCTCTGCTGCCCACTCTCTTCAGCACTACCTCAGTTGTGGAGGGCCTGGGTACCAGCAGATTGCCACCCATCACAGGCATGCTGGACTCTCTTGCAGTCCATTGGGAGACCAGAGCCCCTCATCTGACCACAAGCCCACCTCCCGCACTGAGCAGTATCGGCCAATCAATCAGCCTCCCTATTCCTCCTCTTCCTCTTCCTCATCTTCCTCCTCAGCCGGGAAAGGTACCAAAAGCAGCTCCAGCAGTGGCTATTCTTCTGGCAGTTCTGCATCCTCTTCGAGAACTCCTCACACTCCCCCTTCAGCTTCATCCACCTCCTCTTCATCCTCCTCTTCTTCTGCTACCTCTGGGGCTCATCCTTCCAACTCAATTCCCACCTCCACCTCCAGTGCAGCCCCTTCCAGGCAGCAGCCACCCCCTCAGCCAGCTCCGCCTCCTCCAGCCCCTCAACAGCAGCAGCCCCCTGCCACCTCTACATCCGCTCCACAGTCTCTCCCAAAATCCTGTCTCTCAGGCTATGGTTCTCCTGTCCCCCCAGTGAAGACCCCCACATCTGCTCTTACTGGTCAGACCCCACCCCAGCAACAAACGCAGTCATATTCCCCTAATCAGCCCCCTACATCTCACCTGGCTCAGTCTTACGGAGGCTTCAGTTCACCACAAGCCCAAGACTTGAGCTCAGGTACTGGAGGGAAAGGCTATGGCAGTCTGGGAGGGCGAAGCCAGTCTTATTCCACTGATATATATGGAACTGACTCTGCTTATGGATCGCTTCCATCCTCTCTGGGTGGAGCTGGAAGCCCATCACTAGGCTATGGAGCCCCAGGTCACTCACCTGCCCTTCTAAGATCAAGTGGTTCGTCGGGCAGTGGAGCGTCCGGGGGAGGAAGCAGCAGCGGCACAGGAAGTGGAAACTCTGGGTCAGGGGGAGGAGCAGGAAATGGACTTGCCAATGAGAGAGGTGGAGGAGGTAGTGGTGGTGCGCCTTACCATATTGCAGACTCTAGCCCCTCTCCATCAGGCAACTCAGGCATCATCCGTCCAGGGTTGCACTCCCCAGTACCCACCTGCCCCACTCAATCTCCAGGAGGTGCAGGCTCAAATAAATACATTTCCTCAGTTCTCTCCCCAACTTTCCTAGCCTCCCCACAAGGCTTCCCTGACACCAGAGGCCCCAGCTCCCAACCTCAGTCGTATCATTCCACCTCCTCCAAAACGAAGGCAGACACTTCTATGCTAGGAGTGGGCTCTCAGAGATCCCAAGAGGAAGTAGATGACGATGATGAATTCTTGATCCAGCATCTCCTGCAAGCCCAGGCGAGTCCTGCTCCACAGGCTGCTCATCATCATCCTCAACAACAGCCCCAGCAGACATCTCAGCAAACACAGCCTCAGCCGCAGTCAGTACCCCCAACCACTGATTCAGGCAAAGGGATGAGCTATGACATGAGTAAGACTTCTGAGGAGAGGTACCACCCACAGAGTGTCATACGTACCCACAGTGCCACAACCACTGCCGGAGTAGGAAATGCAGGTTCTGGAGGGTCTATCTCAGGGCTGGACAGCCAGCTGGAGATGTCACTGAAGAAACAACAGCAACAACATCAGCAACACCATCATCAACAGCAACAGCAGCAGCAAAGGAACGAGAGGTCTGTTGGAAGCAGCAGGAGCAGTGGTGGGAGAGGCAGTGCTGAGCAAGTGCACTCCCACCTCCATCACCATGATAACTTGGGCTCCGTTGTCCACTATGGCCGGGGTGACCCATACACCCAGCACTCCCTCGCTACCCAACACTCCTCACACACGCAGCATGTGTCCTCACACTCACAGATACCACCACACACCCAAATGGAGCTCCAGAAGAAGCCACAGGAGCGTGCAGAAATCCCTTATCCACGGAAAACGCCAGAGATCCAACAACAGCATTCTCAGTCTCAAGCTGCCGCGTCCCTTATGGACTCTCCCACCGATCAGTCCCGTCAGCCGCCACATCTGCTCCAGTCAGTGCTGTCCCACACCACCCGCAACAAACTGGAGCCTCATCCGCAGCACCACAAGATGGACTCCCACCAACAACATCAACCGCAGCACCACAAGATGGACTCTCATCGGCAACACCAACAGCACCCCAAAATGGACTCCCATCCTCAGCACCAACAGCACCAGAAGATGGACTCCCATCCACATCAGCAGCACCACAAAATTGACTCTCATTCGCAACATCAGCAGCACCATAAAATGGACTCTCATCCCCAGCAGCAGCAGCACACTATTAGCCAACAACAAGCTGTAATGGAAAGTGCTGGTGGGAGACTTGGCTCGAGTAAACACCAGCCTCAGTCTCAGTCCCAAGCCACCCAGCTCCAGCTTCAGCTGCAGTCCCAAGCTTTGGAGGTAGCAGCGGCTCACTACAACCACGGGCCCCCTCCACATCAGCATGAGCAGAGCCAGGTTAAACAAAGCTCAGTGGTCTCTTCCTTGGACATGCTGGAGCGCTCCCTTTCTCAAACCTCCAGCACAGACGTTGCTGTTGCAGAAGATAGACGTGGTGGACCAGGCAGCGCAGGAAGGAGCGGAGGTGGCGGTGAGCGCCACCGACAGCAGCAGCAGGAGCAACAGAGGCAGCATACGCCCCTCCATCAGCCGCCCCAAACCCATCATTCGCAGCAACACTCAGCCTCTGAACTCCACTCCTTCCTTACTGAGCCTGACATTGGCTTATCCACCCCGTCTCACATGCACCATCTTTCCCAGCACCATGCGCAGCAGCAACAGCAGCCTCACCCATCCTCACAACACCAACAAACCCACTCTCACCACCCTCACACTCAACCCCACCCTCAGCAGCAGCCCCCTCACCCTCATCATATACCCCCACCTTCCTCCACACACTCCCAGCCTCAGCCTGACCCACAGCAGCCACTCTCAGCTCAGCTCACCCCTCAGCAGAGCCAGCTTGACCAGCAGCGCTCAGAACAGCACCAGTTTGACACGGTCAGCCCTGTGGAGAAAGCAGACCAGAGTCAGCAAAGTAACCGCTTTGTACCCTTAACTTCTATCTGCTTCCCAGACTCCCTCCTTCAGGATGAGGACCGCTCCTTTTTTCCAGGAATGGAGGACATGTTTTGTGCAGATGACTACAAGTCCAGCTGTGCTGGTGGTGCAGGACCAGGGCAGGAAGAGATGAATGAAAGCCACACTGGGCCAGAAGGAATGGATTCACTAAAAGCGGGACAGAGTTCAGGTGGAGCAGGGGGAAGCAGTGGAGCGAGCTATGACATAATGGGTCATCACGGTGGAGACCAGGGTTATGAGCCTTACTGTCATGGCCTAGAAGAACCTACCAACAATACCATGACCCTGGATCTAGACTCCCTTAAAACACATGAGCTGCCTTCAACTGTCAACACTGAGCAGCTAGGTTTGATACAGTCGCAGGCCCCAGCGATGGGTATGAGCTCCAATACAGCTGGTCCCAACAACTCTGGACCTAAACTGTCTTCAGGGCCTGGAGGAGCTAGCTCAGGACCTGGGTCTGGAGGTCTCCAGTCTCCTATTTTTTGCTCATCTCGTCCCAAGAAGCTCCTTAAATCTAGCTCTTTCCACCTGTTAAAGGAGCGCAGGGACCCCAACACACTGCCTAAGAAAAGTTACGCTCAAGAATATGAGTTTGAAGATGATGAGGATAAAGCTGACCAGCCAGCTGACATCCGGTTGAATAGCCGAAGGCTCCCAGACCTATTGCCAGATTTGGTGTCCAGCTGCAGAAAGGGAGGAGGAGGAGGAAGCGGATCTCTCAGCCCTTTAATGGGTGACATTGATTTCTATCACTCTTCTGGCTACTCGTCTATGGGTTCACACGCTCTTCTGCCTCCAGAAGGACCCAAGAAGAGAGGCCGAAAGCCCACTAGGCCCAAAAGAGAGGGTCCTCCAAGGCCAAGAGGGAGACCCCGCATCCGCCCTATGCCTGAGCCCTACACTCCAAGAGGGATGATGGGAGAAATGGGTGGAATGACAGTAGGAGGGGGATTCAATGTAGAGGGACGAGGGAGGGGTAGAGGCCGCGGAAGCCGAGGTAGGGGAGGAAGGAGGGAGGATATGTACATAGAAATGAGTGGGAAGGAGCAGGATCAGATGCACCACCATCATCTCCATCAGCAGCAGCAGCAGCAGCCACCACAGCAGCTCCATCACCAGCCCCAGCAGCAACACGAGCCAATTCCACCTCTCAAGGTCAGTGGGCTTCTGCCAGGAAAAGGCAGCGATTTGATGCTAATAAAAGTTAAAAAACAAACACTAGTTATTTGACTAAGGACTGGTTGTGGTCACTGTAAAAACACAGATTAAAAGAAGTGGTTCACGTGTGAGTCCTTTATTTAAATAATGTAGATCTGCCTGTGCAACAGAAGGGAGAGTCAGACATGCAGGTTTTGTGGTTTGTGGTACCTGTGTGCGGATGCCTCTTATTGGTGCCATGAGCCGGCTGAGGATTGTGGGTTTTTTTTGTTTTTGTTTTTCTTTCTTTGTTTCTGTTTTATTATCACTCATTATTACGATTATTATAACTGATGTCTTATTTAAATGCTAGTAATTTAAAATGAATTTATCTTAGGTTTCTAGATTTTGCTGACTATGCCGTTTACATTCATGCAAAAACATTTAATATGACTTTTTTTTTCTTTCCTTTTTAGATCAAGTTACCCATTGGTAGCTTGTCCTCCTCTGATGCTTTGCTGAGGACAGATTCTTTGTCTGGCACGGACCCTGCTTTGTCAGACGGCTCAGTTGGCTCTGCTCCCTCACTCGGTTTAAGTCCCGGACCCCCCTGCAGCACTGAAAGCACCAGAAGTCATGACAAGATCAAACAGAAAAGCCAGATGATGGGTGAAGGAGTGGATGAAGAGGGGCTGGAGGAAAGGGTAACTCCTACAGGATTTTATCTTTGTTATGCTAAGCAGAACATGTTCAAAATTGTTCAGGCTGAATTTAAATATAATTCAAGTTTGTGGCTCCATAGTTGAGAAGATAATGACTTGAGTGGCAGTATTTGATCTGAATCAGAGGCTCTCTTTTGTCTTTCTTTTAGGGGGACGAGAAGGACTCTGAGTCTAAGGCTGGTTTTGTTGCTTCATTCCTGGATTTCCTCAAAACAGGGAAGAGACATCCAGGCTTGGACATCTCACCAGGAATGGAACCTGACAATGGTGAAGCTTCACCCTGTAAATCAGGAGGTTTGCGCTCACTGTCTCCTGCACCTCCTCCTCCGCCACCACCACCTCCATTTGGGGATGGTGAAGGGAATGGGGGTCTGGCTCTGGGCAACTGCCCCAGCCCCAAGCGCTTAGAAGATGAATTAAAGAGGAATCTGGAGACTTTGCCTTCATTTTCCTCCGATGAGGAGGACTCAGTTGGAAAGAACCAGGACCTCCAGAAGAGCATCTCCTCAGCCATTTCTGCTCTTTATGACACTCCTCAGCTGACCTCGAACATCCAGCCCCCGCTACCTCCTCCGCCTCCACAGTCTCAAAATCAACTGAGTCAGGCCCCTCTTACACCCACAATGCAGCCACCGACACTTAGCCCACAGCCTGCCATGCACACCCCTCATGCCCAGCCCCAATCGAATGAACCAGATGTCCTTCAGCCAGAAGATGGAGACATTAATGAGAACAAGGAGGAGGAAGAGGAAGAGAATGAAGAGGAAAGAAGCATAGGAGGAGATGAAGAGAGTGATATGACAGAGGAACCGCAGCTGGAAACCCTAGGTGCACCAAAGCTTGATGGTAAGAGTGGAAGTGGCCTTTTTTTTTTTTTTATTTTAGTCGCATCACATTTTCTGTAGCTTAGTTTAAAATTATTTTGTATGTTTAAAAAAAAAAAAAGAAATTTAGTTGAATTTCTCTTCGCACATTTCCTTCCAGCTCCTCTTCCCGAGATTCCTCCAGAACCCACAACTCCCGAACCTCCCTCTGCCCCCCCATCTCCTGCCTCATCCTCGTCTCCTTCTCACTCTCCCCTCCCTCCTCTCTCGCTCCCCTCACCCCTGCCTCCACCAGAAGAACAACAGGAGGACTCCCAGCCTCCGAGCCCAGTCGCCCCCACATCGCC
>JAVDPK010000376.1:562642-598632 GCA_034780415.1 Cichlasoma orientale
ATCTCCTTCCCCCCCACCTGCACCTCCTACACTGGCTACTATCCAGCAGCCTGCCACTCCTCCGCCTCCTCCTCCTCCTGCTCCGCCCTCCCCTCCTCCCCCATCTTCAGCTCAGAAGGAGTCTCCCATGCCATCTCCAGAGTCCCCCGCCTCTCCAGAAGAACCCCCAGCTCCTAAGATCACATCGCTGCATCTCGCCCAAAAGCAAGAAGATGCTGCCATTGTTGGAGAGAGTGAGGAGGATGAGAGCGAGAGTGGAGGGGAGGGCATCTTTAGAGAGAGGGATGAGTTTGTGGTGCGTGTGGAAGACATTCGGACACTCAAGGTATTTGTGTGTGAATCTGTGATTATTTTATTAAACCATTATATTAATCTTTATGCAGCTTTGTGGCTGTCAGTACAGTTTAATAATATTTTACTGCATTTTAAAGCCAATAAAATCACTCAGTACTTTTTTTTTTAATGATTATTTAAATTAAAGCTGTAATACGTAACGTTATGTGTTATGTGTGTGGATACAGCTGGCCTTGCAGACAGGCCGTGAGCCTCCACCTATCTGGAGGGTGCAGAAAGCCCTGCTGCAGAAGTTCAGCCCAGAGATTAAAGATGGGCAGAGACAGTTCTGCGCCACAAGCAACGTGAGTTCAGCCCACGCCCTCACTAATCTAACCACACCTTTATATGCTTGAGTTCCAACTATTAATATAATAAAAAATAATGTAGCATATGCTATATGGTTAGCATTATCCTCCAGACTATGTTGTCACATAAAGCAATGAGACTAAAAGTTGGTTTTCCTTTTGTGACTCAGTATCTTGGGTACTTTGGAGATGCTAAGAGGCGCTATCAGCGAATATATGTCAAGTTTCTAGAGAATGTCAACAAAAAGGACTATGTCAGAGTGTGCTCCAGGAGACCGTGGCGCAGAGCCACACCTGCGCTCAGGTAAGACTGTTTTTCATCCTGAAACTCATGCCCATATTAAATTAAAATGAATTAGACTAGATCCCTGCTGAGCATGACATTACTACCCTCCAAAAATACAAAATGATATGGCACCTCTGCACCTAAGCTGCAGCTGCAGAAGTAGGCTCTTGATAGTTGAATCATCACCATTTTGAGGACTTAATAAGTGCAGATAAGATAAAGTTAAGCTGTGTTGTGGTAATTAAGACTGATTTCCTCATGTCCTACAGACGTCAGTCCCTCCCGAGAATGGCATCCCCTCCCGCCACCCAGGTGCCATCAAGAGTAGTGGAGAAAGAGGAGAGAGTGGCTCCACCAGTCCAGCGTGAACAGAGGGAGAAAACAAGAACAGCGACCACGGCGACGACAAAAGAACGAGAAAAGAAGGAGCTTACAGCTGCTGTGCCTAAAGCTGAGGAGAAGGAGAAAAACAGGGACCCTGAGAAAGAGAGGGAAAAGGAGAAGCGGGTGCAGCCACAGCAGGAGAAAGTAGAGAAACGTGCGGCGGAGCGAGGTAGAACGAAGGAAGACAGGAAAGTGGTGGAGAGGAAGGAGAAGGAAAAGGCTGAGCGACCACCCAAGTCCAAGCCAGCCAAGGTGAAGGCAGAGCCGCCGCCCAAGAAGAGGAAGAAGTGGCTGAAGGAAGTACCTTCATCATCTGACTCGGACTCATCAGATGAAGCAGCCAGTGAAAATGAAAGTGAGACCTTATTTTATTCTTTGCACGTCCAGATTGACTTTAGAAGTCAATTTATTTTCACGTCTTAATTAGAAGGCTCAGTTTAAAACTGGTTCTCACCCACTCAGTGCCGGTGAAAGGAGGAGTGAACAACCGTGCCATGAGGGAGATGTTCAGGAGCTATGTGGAGATGTTGGTGAGCACAGCCCTGGACCCCGACATGATCCAAGCCCTGGAGGATACGGACGGTGAGAACTGCACACGCGTTCTGCTCAACATAATTACCAGTTAACCTTCCTTTAAAAGTCTGCTGGCTCACAGGAGGCTGACGAATAAAAAAATAAAATAAAGCTCAGATGCAATTAAGTGAGAGAAACTCTGCCCTAACCGGACCAGCCTCTCTGGTAGCATGTTTTCTGTAGCTCAAATATCTGCAGTGAAACAACTGGATGGGAGCATTTTCATAAGCGGGGAGTTTGGGCAGGTTGAGAAACGTCACCATTTCTGTCAAGTATCGGCTGCCAGGTTTTAGGCTGAAGCCTTCGGTTGGACAAACAGCCCCCACGTTACGAGTTTCTGAGCAGTCTAGATAAACAAGTTATGACAGGTTGGGGGGAAGCCCTGGGAGTGCATAAAGATCAGCAGCCAGAGAGAGCTGCTTTCACTTTGCTCCTGGCATTAAAATGATTGGCAGCTACATGAATGATGACTAATGAAACTTCTTTTACCTTGATTGGCCATCAGATGAGCTCTACCTCCCCCCGATGAGGAAGATTGACAGCATCCTTAGCGAACAGAAGAGGAGGTTGTTGAGGAGAGTCAGCATGAGCTCTCAACACCAGGTAATCAGCCCATAAAGTACTGCTTCTCTCTCCGTCCCTACATCGCTCTGTTTCATTCATTTAAATCATACTTTTTATTTTTTTCTGTAAAATATGCTGATGTTTGTGCTGGAAGAAACACTGCTGACCTGACCACTGCTTGTATTTGTACTAGTAAAATGACTTAAAAGGTATTTCATTGTCTTAAATTCAATCTGGATGGCTCTTAAATATTATTAGTCACCTAATAAGAGGGTTTCCAGCTTACAGTGGTCCTATTTCAGCTCCCTCTTCACATCTGGATAGCTGAGTTCCACTACATTGTTAAGGCTGAGCTATTTTTGTAACTCTCTAAATGCAGAAGGTTGCCATAATGTACCAAGACTGGTTGATGATGAGGAGGAAAGCCTTGTTAGTTTATGGAAATGGTAGGATGCAAATTTAATGACAAATGCCTTAAGAATAACAATTAGCCCAGGTGATTAAAACTGGTGGATGGATATCAGACTCAACCCAATACTTAACTTGACCTAACTGTTAATTTTGAACTGACATCAAGGTGTTTATTTGTAATATGTTTTTACTTTAGCATGGCTGTTCCTGACTGCCCCTCTTTCTCTATAGGAGGTCCTGCATGCTTACCCACAGATCATCGTAGACCCCCTGGATTCAGGAGTGGTTAGGGTGCGGCTAAGCGGTGACGCTTACAACCGCAAGACCCTCAACAGAGTCAAGAAGACCCTACCTAAACCACAGGTAGGTGCGCGTGAGAGTGTCATACCCGCTTTCTCTAAATCGAAGTATTTACAAATCCCAGCATGCAGCAGTACATCTGTGCACAGTTTTATGAAATCTTGAACACGTGAACGAGCGACTGTGACTTTTGTGGATTGCAAATAAAGCCTTGAACCACAATAGACACCGAAACCACTGCGCTGACAAAATTAACCATAAGTGTAAAGGGTGGAGGCCGACACAAACACCTGTCGCAAGTTTCCAAACGTGCTGCACGTTTGTTTTTAACCCAGAGCTGTAACGCTTATTTTCACATGACTGTTTTTTTCCCCCTTAATAATTTTAATGAAACTGTTCTAAATTCTTTTTAACAGGACCTTAAACTGTCAGCCGAGTCTTATCGGATCTACAGTCTCTACCACTCCCTGCATCACTATAAATACCACACCTTCTTACAGTGCAAGAAAGAGGTAGGAAGCCATGTCATTTCTGGTCATTTCGAAGCTTGTGCTGCCTTGTGTTTTCTCTTTGGCTCGGCACCTATTGGATCGGTCACAATTGTCTGTGCTTCCATCCCGCTCTTCCAGACCAACACCATTGAGCAGGCAGCTGAGGACCCAGGCCAAGAGGAAGTGGTGCAGCAGTGCATGGCCAACCAGAACTGGCTGGACAGCCTCTTCAGCTCCTTCATCGAGCTGCTCACACTCAGCACCAAAGCCTGATTCAGCCGCATAAAGACACAGACAGTGAATTAAAGTAAGAGTATTTGAAAACAAAAAGAAAATACAAAAATGGAAAGAGATGGATCCTACTGTACAGCCCCTCCCCTACCCCCACCCGACCCTCTTCAAATCTCTAAGGCCCTTGATGAACACGAGAGGGTCTGTTGACGTGACCTCGGACACTGGCCTGTTTTTTGTTTTGTTTTTTTTAATTTAGTTTTTTTTTTCGTTTGGGTTTTTTTTTTTTCTTGTTGTTGATCAATGACTAAAATGTCTTACTTTGTGAGAAGGGGACCCCCACCCCTGGTTTTGGGGGCACTGGAGGGTCGAGAGGGAATTGATTGCTGGTGGAAAAAGGAGCGAAGCAAGGTGGAAGGACAAAGAGGAGGAGCGCCAAGTCAACGGAGGAGCCACTGACATCCTGTCAACTGTGTCATAAAGACAATAGCTCAAAGAGAAACTATTACTGCTTAGTTTTTACATAAATTATTTTTTTGAAAAGACTAACATCAGCTGTTGGCTTTCGAAAAGAGTAGAGGAGGGTGAAAATGCTTTTTAAAACTGCGTGTGCCGCAAGCTGCGTGATCGGGGACTCGTCGGCGGATAGAAACAGAAAACGTGTTAATAAATGCGCTCTCTCTATCTCTCATTCTGTGCTATGTGAAGGGCAGCACCAGTCAGCTGTGTGATAATATATAAACACATTTTTATTATTTATATGAGGAGGTTTTTAACTTAAGCTCTCACAAGTGCTGGTTTGCTGCCCTTAAATACTTTCTTTTTTTTAAAAAATAGTTTTCCACAGGTTCAGTATACAATCATAACCCACATATTCAAGTCGTCTTCCCCCTCTATCCAAAAGACCAGACGTCGAGGCAGACATATTGTATCAAATACAGTGGGTGTAAAATAACTGAAAAAAAAAAAGAGGAAGAAATGGAGGAGAAAAAAAAAAAGAGAATGGCAAAATCTATTTGACTCTTTACATTGTTGTGCTTCAGTTCAATCATCATTCATGCAGGTGCAGAGAAAAAGAAGTAAACTATCCATCTCCCACGTGGGAAGGAGGAGTATAAACGAGGAATATTTAAACATGAGATAGGCATTTCATTTTTATCATTTTGATGTTTGTGCATACTATGACTTATTTTGAAAACAATCTAATTTTCCATAAAAAAAAGGAAAAAAAAGGTGTAAATATTGTACAGTTCTTGATGAAATTCTTTGTCCTTCTGTACATTAACTCTCCTGTATTTGAGAAACAAATAAAAGCTGCAAAGAACAAATGGTTTCGTTTCCTACTCTGTGTGTGTGTGTCTGTGTGTGTGTTTGTGTCTTAGTGAGGACAGTTGAGCTCATTGATATAGTAAAGAGGAAGGACAGTTTGGCTGGCTCTCATGTCAAAGTCGGAGTTTACACAAAAATATGCTTCTCTTTCACCCAGGTTAAAAACTTTGATTTGGTTGTAAGAATTTTTTTTTTTTTTTTTTTTTGGGAACCACCCCATCAAAAACACGTTAATTTTCAAAGCAGGGTATTTCCATTTATGCCTTAAAGCCTGGGAATTATTTAATGGTTTACCTCAGGGGGTTGGATGTGCATTATGCCAATGAAGAACCACTTGTGTGTGTGTGTGTGTGTGTGAGACCCCTCCTAGCGGGCCCAGCTGGTATGAAACCTCGCTGACGTGCATCTGGAAAACGAAACTGTGAACTCGGAGTTTCCCGAGAAAGACTTTCTAATCGCACTCCCGGCAACATTTAAAGACTGCAGCTGGGCAGGGCTGTGACAGTTTGGAGCAGAGCTTGAGGTGACACGACAAACATTTACAGCCAGTTTTTAAATCTTTTTGCACCCGGGGAACGTCTCGCACTTTGAAGCCAGCACTCAGCTGCACCGACTGAAACGTCATTACTCAAGGTGGGCGAGTTTTGCTTATTACAGCTGTCACTCCCGAGGAAGAGTGAGAGCAATACATTGGTTACTACTATGACTACAGTACTATTCAAACACTGCATTCAGTTTCAGTGCTGGAGTGGTTGCACTTGAAAATAGTTTCTTCAGGTAGCTGTACAGACTATTTATTCTCTATTTTGAACGCAGTTAAACAACAAGACTATTCTAAATCGGCATTACACCCACCTACACCCCCTCCAGCTTACTGAAATTATCACCATATAGGATTGGGAGCTATAACTATAATAAATACGTTTAAAAAAATAATATTTTTTATGTTACAGCATTTCTGCGGTTTGAATTGCTGAACAGCTGTTATCATTTGCCTGCTTCCTCCTTCATGCAATTCAGAACTGGCATTAAAGGCCTATAGTTGTCCCAGCTGGACCCCAGCTTCCCTGACACCTGCTGCTCAAACTAGCTTATACTAAGAATTTTTTTTTTTTTTTTGCATGTGGTGTGACTAAACAGCGCCATCTGTAGGCCATAGGCCATAGCTGCCCTAAATAAACAGTATTGGTAATCACCAAAATTATTTTCTATGTTTCTGTAATGGTTAATGCACCACAATGTACAAGTGCTTTAATTGAAATATTTTTAATGCTCATATATAACTGTTGCTTTCACGAATTTTCAAATTCATTTTTACTGGTTTACGAAACAGCTGAAAAATTGGGTGTAAAAACATGAGTTCTGATTAATAATATGACTTTTAGTTTTCGACAGATTTCTAAAATATTTGTGTTTTCTTGATTTTATGACAGATGGTCTGATAAATTAGTTAAGCACTGTATATTAATTACCACAAAAAGCCATGGAATTTGTGTTTGGTTGATTATTTCTTTGTTGCATCAATGCTTCTCGGCAGTAAATCTTATAGCATTGGAAAGCCTGTTTATTTCCCCTTAAATGGTGCCACATTTGTAGGGAAAATGCATTTGTGGGTTGAGCAGCAGAGTTGAGCATGTGGGTTGTGCCCCATTAAAAGCTCGCCAAATCTTCTCTGTCAATGCCAAACAGCTTATTCTGCTACTGAGTCTTGTTTTAAGTTTCTGGTACCCCAGGTGCTGACAATCAGGCTTATCATCATTGGAGGGAATCTCACTGCAGAGAGATATAGAGATGAGATTCTGCAGCCAGTGGCAATAATAGAAATAATCGACCAAACGCAAATTTCCTTACGTTTTGTGTTTAGAGTGATTATACTGTGATAGTTCGTATGATAGCAAATCGGTACAGTTAGAAAGAATCAGTGATGGTACATCGGGCCTTGATGACACAGCTCACATTATACTTTGTCTTGCTGCAGAAATGTCTCATCCAAAACCACTGCTCATCCCATGGCTGCGGGAACAGATTAACAGCGGCAGGTATCCTGGTGTCCACTGGACAAACCTGGAACAAACAGAGTTCTGCATTCCATGGAAACACGCTTTGAGACAGGACTCCTCTGACACTGACAGTCTCATCTTTAAGGTGACTGTCAGGGACAGACATGATATGACATCCATCCATCCATCCATCCATCTTTGCCCACAAATAAATTCTTCACTAGTCTTAGTCTGTTCACATCAGGAGTTCCTTCCAGTTTTCAACCCGGTTCTGCTCCACAGGCCTGGGCAGAGGTGAGCGGCAGCGGCCGGGCTCATGGAGAACCCTCAGTCTGGAAGAGGAACTTCCGCAGCGCCCTCCGAGCTAAAGGCTTCAAAACGGTGGACGACAACAAGAATGACGCTGCTAACCCCCATAAAGTCATTCGCTGGCCGGAGGAGTCGGCATCAAAAGGTGAGGATCCACTGGGATACATACTGAGCATTTGGATCTTTGCTGTAGTGGATAACAAGCCACGTAAAAAGAAGCTGTTTTCTTATTTCAAGCAAACACTGTTGCCTGGCACGAAAAATGCACAGGACGACCCCCCCCCCTCCCAAAAAAAAAAAAAATTCAGTCAGATGTTATGCTTTACACTCATTTTATGACTGTAATTAATCAATTTCATATTGTATTTGCAAATTCAATCTGGTAAAGCAGTTGTGCGCCATATGTTCAGTTCCTCTGCATGGTTTTCACCTGTCTATCAGCCCGTGCAGCACATTTACAGCTTGCGTACACTTGTGTCTCCATATCTCTAACTGACACATTTCTGAGAAAATAAGAAATGCTGAAAAAATACTAAGCAGAGCTCTTTTCTTCCACTCCTGCAGCTAAGTCCAATGCTGGATCCCAGGAGCAGGATGACACTGATTTGTTTGTTGATTTGGGCTTACCCACTCAAGAGGTAAGACCCCCTCATTGAGTTACTGTAAGAAAACAGGTAGCAAAAGGCAAATGTTATTTAAATGTTAGGTAATGATGTAAGTGAAAAGATGTATATCTGTGACATCCCAGAGCCAGGTCGTCCCATGTACGGAAGACTACCTCTTTCTTCCAGAAGACGCTGTGCTTTTGGGTGAGAGTGATCGCCTTTTTTATTTGATTTTTCTTGTCTTAGAAGGGAAACATTAATCTGGCACTTATTAGCGACAATCATCCTCTGAATGTGTCTGAACTGGTCCGTATCTGGCAGCAGAATCTGCAGCCAGCCCGGATATTCTCGAGGAGTGTCTGAAAGGAATGAACATCGGCCCTGAAGCAGGTAGGCTTATCAGCTCTGCTTATCATTTCCTCACTGCTGCAGTACGAGCAGAAAACAAAGAGTATCCGAGGTACTTTCCTACAAGCTAGTTCAGTTTCTCCAACTTTTCCACAGAGGACACCGCAGGCTTTGAGCCTCCTCCCGAGCAACAACAGCTGCAGAATCGGGTTGCGATTGGTGGACACCCGTTGCCTGGGCAACAGCAGTATCCAGTAATGTATAAGGGTGCAGTTAGTGAAGCTGGGTTGCCTGAGCAACCAGCACATCCAATTGGGGGAGCCGTGGGAGGGGCCTATGATGAGCAGTTGGCGGCACAGTTCCTACAGACAATGAACAAGACCAGAGATGGAGATAATTTCAGTAAGTTGGAGGGGGGGTGGGACAGTGGGATGCTGCTGTATCAGACAAATGGGAATTTTACACAGACACACTGAAATGACATCCAGCACACAGCATTCAAATGGAATATGTTTAACAGGGCCATTAAATGCAATGTGCCCTGACTATGTGAATAACAGGGACAGAGTGGAACTGAAAGCACCTTTCCTCATGCACTTCCCCTGTTTCTGAATCCATAGGGACTCATTTCAGGATATCAGTGTACTACAGAGGAGCGAAGGTCTCTGAGCAGGTGGTTGAGAATGAGGCTGGAATCCGCTTGGTTTATAGGTAAAGGAAACATCTCACAGATGCTCAGCACTTCCAGTTCAAGTATACTGATGCACACCGAGTTAAATATGCTTACTTATTTTCTCGCCTAGAGCGATAAACCGAGGTAGATGCTACTCTTTGTTTCTGTCTGGGGAAATGTATAGCTGAGGTCAGAAGCTTAAGTTGGTGTGAAGGCATGACTACCACCTTTTACTGAAGGGGAAAAAAAAAATCTAAATCTCATATCTTTTGTAGCTCTGTTTAATTTTAATAATAAAACAGTAACTAAATAATTAATGTATTTATTTAGTAAGTATCCCTTCAACAGGCAAAAATATTTTGAGGGGGGGAAAAAAGCTTAGAATAAGGTTGACATTACACTGAATTCACTGCCATCGTGCAGTGACACTAATGCATAAGTGTAGTTGCACTGAATTGAATCTTTCAAACATTTTGCACTGCTTTTTTGCTTCATTGATAATCTTTGCTTTATATGATCAGTAATTACAAAGAAAAAAACAAAGGAGGCATCACATTTATTGAACTAATTATAGTTTAAATATTAGTACTCTAAAGTACCTCTCTGGGTACTAGTACACCCATTTTAGAAAATGCTGGTTTCATTGTACAGTTTCCCAATTTCTAGTGCAAAGCCATTTCCAGTGTAGACACAAGAGCAATATCAAAATTCTTGTTTTAATCTAAGCAATATTCTCAGAGATCTGAAAATAAAAGTGGTTGTCTTTACATTAGGACTGATCTCAGTGGGACAGTTTTGGATCCTGAGACAGGCCTGTCTATAGTCTCTCTGCCAAGTCCTGGAGCCATGCTGGATCAAACCCAAGCCAGCCTCACCCAGCGGATTCTGAACATGCTGGGTGATGGCTTGGAAGTCGGGGTGTCGGGCCAAGTGGTCTACGGCCGGCGACGGGGGGAAAGCAAAGCTTTCTGGAGCTTCTCCAAATTTGACCAGACCAGACAGCCCCGAGAGATTTCTAAACTGTGTCCTGAGCCCCTTTACGTGTTCAGGGAGTTTGTTCGAGGTGGGTGAAAGGAATAATTCTGTAGCTTTTGTGAATTTGGGTGCAGTTTCTTATGTATTGTCTCGTTCCTCCTTCCTTAGGAATGAAGGACTTCATTGAGGAGACAGCGTCAGAGTGCCCTCCCTGCTCCCTGTTCTTCTGTATTGGGGAGAAGTGGCCTGACCCAGACAGCAGGCCTTGGGAGAGAAAACTCGTCACAGTGGAGGTGAGGAAACTTTTTGAGATGATTTAAAACATGCAAACAGTGTTGCGCTCTCACAGACCTCAAAGCAGTTTTTCAGATAGGCAGATATATTTTTTCCCCCCCTTTCTGCTGCACAAACTTGTATTAAATTTCATGAGTGATCAACCTCTAAAATTGCCCTCTCACGAGGAGGGAGCTGTACTCAGCGGCACTTTTCAAGAGGCAATTTTGTTTCAGTATTGATTAGCAGCACAAAGGGAACAGAGCCTGAATACCGGTGCTGACAGCTGATCCTTCAGGTGTAAAAGGTTTTTTTTTTTTTTTCTGCTCCTCAGCCTCCACACAGGACGGCACGCTGAGAAATCAAAAGCTTTTTACAAAAAGTTCCTCAAAGAAACCAGCTTGACGCGTCTCGTGGCTCGACCTTTCTCTGATTTCACGGCTGCTGTCGAGCTCAAATGTGCCGCCTTGCTCCCGTCACTCTCGCCCTTGCCTCTGACTCCTGCTCCTAATTTATTTTTCTCCTCTCAGGTGGTCCTGATTTCGATGGAGTTGCTGAAGAATATTGCTGTTGAAAACGGCGCCTCCTCCCTGAAGTCTGTGGAGCTGCAGATGTCCCTCGAAGAGATGATGATGGAGTGCTGAGACTTGGAAGCGGTCACTGTTTACCCATTCAAGATCTTTAATCTTGATGTCTTAAAACATCTCAGTTCTGCACCAAAAAGTCTATATCATGTGATGATGGTTAATAATTACACTGCTGTTGTATTAGCTGGTACTTCAAATGGTGCAATGTGTACCCTCTTGAATTTAAGTATGCACTTATTTTTTGGTCTCAGGAACACAATCAGGAATTATTTGATAGGATCTTTCTTACAAATGTGATATTATTGGTGCTAGTCTAACTGAAAAGCTACATTCGCTGCACTTCTCCTCTTTTTCAGCTTTGTTTTTTCCCCTAAATTGACCTAATGGTAGTGAAAGTGAAACGACCCACCCAGAAGCTGTGCGCCTTCCCGCTGATGAACTTATTTGTTAAAATAATCGGCCTAATGTTGTGGAATTAATGTGCCAACAGGCGAACAAGTGCAACCCGGTAACAGCCCCTCAACTCAACTTCTGAGTTGCTGAGTCAGAGCCACTGCTGAAAACTGATATCAAGTTAAAGCTGATTTTAACACTGTAGATGTGAGCGGGGCACCTGGAGCCTGTGTAAGGATTTTTGACATTTTTAGCCTAATATGAGGAACACGCACCTCAGCAGATGTTATGTGTTACAGCACATCAGTGTGCTGTGCAGATATTAGCTGCAGCCCATTAGGCATTTCCTCAGAGGCAATGTTCTAGTGAAGAATAAATGATACTACTGCAAACATCTAAATACACAATGTCAGATAATTAGATTTTAACACTTTATTGAAACATTAATGTGTATTATTCCTTCTCAGGATCTACTACATATTCAGAATTGCATTCTCACCCCTGTGATCTTACGCGTGAGCGTATTATCCTTTCTTGAATTTATTCCCTCTCAGCATGGCTTGGTTTAGTTGAGAACTACATCCCTCTCCTTTCATGTCATCCATACAGATACAACACACGTTTCCCACCTTTACAAGTAAAATGTTTAGAAAATAATAACGATAAACTGAATGAATGTGATGAGCTGAAATCAGTCCTTGTTGCCCTCGTCTGTCTCTCCGTCATTCTCCGACTCAGACTTCGCCTCCTCAGAGAGAGGGTTTTCCTTCAGTCCCGACATCGGGACGAGCTTCCCCTCTTCATCCACTCCCATCGGCTGGATGATGTTGTCTCTGCAAAGCAAACGGGATGTAGACGATTAAGTCATCAGCAGTAATGTGGTTCTCATCCTGGTAATTAACTGCTGGAGAATAATTCTGATACATATGCAGCGAAGTTTGGTGGGAAAGTTTACAGCACCTAATTTAGCTTAACAGCCTGATTTTTTTTCTTTCAATAATGTTAAACAATTTCATTTACCTTCACTCGGCTGTATTGTACAAGAACATTTGAATTTTATATCTCTTGGTATGTCCTAACATTTTGCAAATGTAATGACTGTTTGACTCGTTAATACTCATCAAGGAACTTCCTCTGCAGCGACACACTAAGACACTGCAGAGGAAGCCCTGGAATTAGCTTTGGTTATTTATGCATCTGCGGTACATTGGACACTGTTTTTGCCACTGTTTTTTCTGTATTTGTACCTTTCTAAATTAAACTGAACTTTTATTGTGGTGGGAGTCAGTTCATGTCCATTCTTGAATCTTGCATGACTGTAGCCATTTGTCCTTTTGCTGACCTGGACAGCTTGTTGAAGAGCACGATCAGCCTCTTGGCCTCCTCCTCCTTCTCCTCCTCTGTCATGCCCTCCATAGGGTCTGGCTGATCTGCCTCCACCCGTCCCGTCACCGGGTTGACGCGGTCTTTGACTTGCCGGTACTCCTCGGTGTCTGAATCCGAGTCGCTGGAGTACTGGGTATCTGAGAAGGAGGCCCTGGGCCCCTGGCCCCCCAGCAGGCCCCTGGTGGCCAAAAGACCTGCTGCGTTACCGTAACCTGTGTACTTCACAAAACGCCTCACTGGGGGAAAAAATATATATATATATATATATCGGTAATTTCAATCAGACATGAAAGAGAAAATACAGGCAAAACATTTCAACACCACTGAATAATGTATATATACAGTCAATTCTGAAAAGAAGAAAATCAAGACTATACAAAATAATAATGCACAATTACTTTAATCACAATAAACGCTAAACATGTCCTTTGTTTTAATATCTGATCATTTCAATATGCAATATTCTATTTTATCATCAGACTGCAGCTTCACTCTATTAATCCACACAGTGTTTCTTCTTACCATTTTCCTTGCAGAGGACAAAGATGAGGTCAGCGGCGCAGTGTTTGAGGTCTGTGTCCAAATGAGTCATGAGACGAATCAGACGGTTCTTCACTGTGGTGCCTTCTTCTGGCCTCTGTGATACGTCTCTCAGAGGAGGCAGAATCTAATGAGGAGGACAGATTATAGCTTCAATTTTCTTTAACAGTTTTTTTTTTTCTTTAATGAGCAATACCATTTTGACCCCTCACAAATGAAGTGAAATATGCTATTTACCTCATAACAGTGGTGCATTTCAAGGTCTGAGACAAATCAAATATAAAGTGAAAAATCATTTCTCGTAGTGTGCTGGAAGCAGGAGCTCCAACTCACATCTTCCTGGAATTAAAGGATGTGCTGCTACAGTACCGTGCTAAAGTCTTGAGTGACCCCTGATTTCTTTATACTTTGTTTCCAAGGAGCCAGACTTTTTTTTTTTTAAGTGGTCTTGAGCAATAATTCTCCAGGCTTTGGCTGCTTTTTCACTCATTTCCAATCCAGTCCTTATACCTAAACATTTTCAGAGGATTATATTTTTTGTATATTAAGACTGACTTATGCCAAATTTCACAAGAACTGAACTGAAAATCAGTGGCAACAGGTCTTATAGAGCGATGAATCCAAATTGGTTCAAATTGTGATTTAATCCACGATGCAATAACAGCTGGAAAGCATCTGAATGGCAACAGCTTCATTTTTCAGCACAGCGATGATCCCAAACACACTGCCAATGCAGTAAAAGCATACCTGGATAGAAAACAGACGATGCAACAGCATTAGTCATGTATTAGCCTCCCCAGAGCCCAGACCTCAACATTATTGAAGCAGCGAGGGGTCATCTTGATAGAGAACAGAACAAAAGGCAGCCAACATCTAAAGAAGAGCTTTGAATGTCCTTCAAGGAGCCTGGAGAACTATTCCTGAAGACTGCTTAAAGAAATTACAAGAAAGCTGTGCTGAAGAATAAAGGTTGAAATTGTAAATAGGGATTTTTTTTTATTGTACAAACACTGTTTATACTGTATTTTCATGTATGTACATTTTCCCAGCAAAATATAAAGAAATGATGGGTGGTTCAAGACTTTTACTATATGTATATGCACGTTTTCTACACTACAAGACGTGCTCATTCTTGTAGAGCCTTTGCAGATCAGAGGTGCTTTGATTACATGCAAATGACCTGGACATTATGTGCTCATAATGTTCTGGCTCTCCAGTGCAATTCAAACATTAAAAAGCAATAGCGATGGGAGCCATCTCTGAGGTGTCATATATTACATATTTTCTGATGTAGTGCCGTGTTTCTCTGTGAGCCCTGCAGCTCTCCGTCAGCAGGATGAGGATTGGTGTCAGCTTCTCTTTGATCTTATCTCCCTGAAAAGCACATAAAACAAACCCTCTCCAGTTATTTCGCTAATACCAGATGCTCCTGTTTACATACTGCAAAACGTAAACTTTAAGAACAAATTATGGGAAAAAAAACACACACACACACAAATGGATCAGAAAGGATTGCCAGGAACATAGCTCTTTCTACACCCTCACCGCCTCCAGGCGTCTCTCCATGAACATCAGCAGGGTGTGGACACAGTCCATGTTGACCCCCTCACACTGCTCTGAATCGGGCTCCAGAGGCACCGTCACCAACACATCAAGACACTGCAGAGGAAGCGCTGACAACAGGTTCACTGTGTGACTGCAGGAGTGAGAGAAGGTCACAGCAACAAAGTGCGTGTTGATAGAAGAGAGCGGGAAACCTATATTCCCTATTCTGGTTTTCCTTGTTTTCAGTGTATATACAAGTAATCCCTGAGACAGATGAGGATTATGTTTGAATAGCGCATCGTGAAAAGCTACTCCAGCAGAGCCTGAAAAGTAAAAAGGAACTGAAAGATCCTGTTTAAATATTTGGTGTCATTTGGCAGGATGGATTATATAGTATTTCACCCAAAGGTATAAAAATGCTACTAAAACACACTAGCAGTTATTAGAACTATATTTCACAAAGTTCTTTTTATATGAACATGTAATGAGAATCTAGACCTAATGAAAAATACATTTATTTCTATAGATAGATTTTAATCAGCTCTGCTGGTCTATCTAGAAGTCTCAAATAAGCAAGCCAGAAGAGGATGTGCGTTATTAAACTCATAATTACGCATTCATCCTCATTGCTTCAAATCACACTAAAAACAGTGCTTCTGGATCAAAGTGATATTTTAGTTGTTATGCTGTTTTTTGAACCCACAAAAGGATTTCTGAAGCTTCATATTTACCAGCATTTACTGTTGAAACCAATTATAACTGCATAGTATGTGTTATAATTGCATGCTATTATATTATGAGACTACTTATGATTATTTTACTTATTATTAAGCAAAATTCTGACGCCTGTGACTTTAAAGGCATCTGCGTTTTCTTTTTGTCACACTCACCCCTGCAGTTCATCTGTGTCTTCTGACAGTACACACTTCCTCATCAGGCAGAGACGCAGGATCGCCACCAGGTGTCGGTACAGAGCTGCATCATCCTGATTTTTTTTTTTTTTTGGGGGGGGGGGGGTCAAAAAACATTTAGCTTTTATATTATTGCATATTTGCAGCCTCGTATTAGCACGTCTGTTTATCAGCTGTAAAAATGTGAAAGAAAAGGTTCTGAAAATTTGAGCTGGTTAAACTGAACACAGACACTTGATGTTTTGTTACATTTAAAAAGGCTTAAAGGCTCAATACACAGACCTCACTTGGCTCCTGCTTGTGGGTGCTGTAGGTAATATTGAAGAAAATTTTGAGGATCTCTGTGACACGCTGAGAGGTTTCCAGAGAGATGGGTTGTGTCTGTGGGTCCAGTACGCACTCATACTGGTCTTTCCACTGCACCTCCAGGCAGCTCTCCAAGGCTGCTGTGAGGATGGAAACCCCTCCCTCCTGGAGGAGAATAATGAATGTGAGGTCAGTTACCAGGTGTACAACAGGAATAACTTTGGAGTACATCAGATAATGTGACCTGTTTAAGCTGGGTGCTGAGCTCTGGTCTGAGTGCAGTCATGAGGAACATGAAGCGTAGTTCGTAGAATTGAGCACTGGAGGGATTCGAGCAGCTGACACTGGAGGATACACGCTCTATGAGACCACACATGAGCCTGATGGAAAAATGTAGAAAGAGGTTAATTTTCTGGGTGGAGCCAAATGCAGATATGGCGAGTGAGAAGGAGACTGGGATTAGGTATTGTGTCAGTCCCCTGTATTTGCTTTATAACCGGGCATGGATTTGTTGCTTCCACAGGTAGAAATAAGTGAACATATTTGCTTTGTGATTGCTAAAAGCTGCTGGAAAACACAGAGCCTAACCAGAAGTTTGAGGTTTATGGAAAGTGATGAGATTGTGTGCGTGTCTGTGTGCTGTCATGTGTGCCCACCTGAGACCACTGAATCTTTCCTGTGCCCAGGCACTGTTGTACACCACATTACACAAGACCTTCATGGCCTCTTTTCTCTTTGCCTCCTCCCCTGACTCTATTTCCTCCACATCTTCCTCCACATCCATCTTGCTCTCTCTGCGGTCCCTCCGCCCTCTCTCCAGCACCTTGTGATGTATCCCACCTCTGTGCAGTTCGTTGATGCTGGTCCTGTGGCTCCCAAACCAGCTGATGCTGTCCACATCGCCGCTGTTGGTGTTGCTGATGTCGCTCTTGGCATCCTCATCAAAGGCCGGCTGTTCTTCATTTTGATCATTCGTTTCAGCTTCACCTTCGTCCTCATTAGTGTGACCCTGCAGCACTTTGGCCTCTGTGAGGGAGGCAATGATGTTATCGTAGAAATCAGAGTCGGGGTCGTTGACTTCGTCGCTGACATCGCTTGTGGTCAGCCCAGCTAGTTTGGCCAGGGTCAGGAGAGCGCTGTCGGTCACCAAAGGGCCCAGGACCTTTTTGTCCCGGGACAGAATCCTCAGGGTGCGTAGACATACTCTCAGCAGGAGACATTTGACTTCTGTTTTTATGAACCTCACAAGGACCACAGCTAAATTCTGAGGACAGGAACAGAAACACGTTTACAGACATTTATTATAACATTAACTTTGAAAGGAGCGAATGATATCACCTCTAGAGGGAGAGCATCAGATCACCTGTCTGAGGATGAGCCCTCGATCCTCCTGGTCGTACTCGTCCAAGTCGGAGTCAGAATCAGTGTAGTCCCTCACTTTATTCTTTCTGAACTGGTACAACATTGCAAAAGGATTATTGGATTTCTTGAAGGCATTTTTCATGTGCGAGGTTTAATTATTTCTAAAGCGTGGCAGAACTGTACCTCTTCTAGTCGTCTTTGCTTAAGAGACGGACCATCCATCAGAGAGTAATGTAGCAGAAGAGAGAGGAAATGGTGGATTTGAAATTCTATGAATTGAAAGCACGGCATTTTCTCTAAAAACCTATTTACAAAGCTGAAGAGCAATTTACTGATGGAATGGGGTAATTTCTAAGCCAAAAGAATGGCATCCTTGCTAGGAGTGACATCATGTTTCAAAATTAATTCAGAATTTTCTGGAGTGACCTGCCAACAGGTGGCCTGTCAGTAATGGTGAATATGATCGTAACATATTTATTCATTTAGAAGTGAGTTTCTTCTAACCCAGACAACGAGGGGGCCTGTTGGTTATTCAGTCACTCTGCCTGGACTCAATTGGCCTGAGCAAGGAGAGAGGATCAGGGACAACTGATACAGCACAATTACTAATCACAGACTCTGGAGTGAGGGCGGGGAAGGGTGGATGAGTCGGAGGTGTGGTGCGAGAGAGAATAATGTGGCGTTTTAAGGAGCACCGGGAGGACGTGGGTCGCGACTGTAAACTTTCCCTCCGGTGCAGCTGTATAAACAGACTTACTCTGCGTTTTTCCCTCTCCTCTGCATCAAAGAAGAAGCACTGGGCATACTACAGGAAGAGAAACAATAACAAAAGGAAAAAAAAAGTCAAGTCACGAGAAGCATTGCAACTTGCATTATAACGCACGAGCTTCTGTGTGGCGTCACCTCTTTGTTGAACTCCTGCAGCTTTATCTGAACACCATTCTCATCCCCCTGCTTGATGCACTGGATTATCCCCTCTATGTCCACGTTCATGCTTCCTAAACACACATGCGCACACACACACAGATCATTTAGGCCATAACAAAATTAAAGTTACACAACAATGAGGATAGTCAGGGCAGAGGGTATGCATTGCCAAACAGATAGAAACCATAAATACACAGTATGAAGGGAAATATTTGGTCTTTTGTTCATCCAGAGTATAAACATGAAAGCAGTTAGCTGCTCATCATTTTATCCTCACAGCTACCACATAAAATTGATCACTGATAAATGCTTTCTTAGTAATTAAACTGCAGTTACTGACATGAAAACTATGCACACATAAAAAGTCTGCAGAGACATAACCATGTCTGACTTACCTTGCCCGGTTCAGTTTAGTAGTCAGGTGATGTAGTGTATACCTTAAATACGACAAACCAAACCGCCACCCCAACTCTGCTTCAGCGTTTATTTCTCCACGTATGTGCCGCGCGCTGCGCTGTTCGCCTTTGAATTTGCTCAATTCAATCACTCTCCAGCCACTCTCATTCACTCAGCCCAGCTCTCTCACTCTGTCTCTCGTTTTAATCCAAGAGAGAGATGCGGGAGACATGGAGTGTTTATGTTTATAATCCACTAATGGACTCTAAGCTCATATCTCTCAGTGTTGACCCTCTAACCTTTTATGGGTTTGACAGACTTGTGCTGCACAGCCCTCTCGCCTTCTGTCACGCTTTAACACGCTTTTCTTCACATCTGTTAACAGACACTAAAATAAGCTGTAAGAATTTGCTATTGCATAACTATGCTGGAGCTCCTCATGGCTAAAAGAATGTTAGAAATGCACCAGCAGAGTCAATGTTTTTACAGTGTTGACAGTTTTAGCTTAAAGATTTGTATTATTTGTATTTGAATGCACCCCAAATACATGTACCATACTTATATTTTTGTGCACAATTTATTATTGTATTATAGTATTGTTTCCGTTTCTGTCTACTTCCACAAGGTGGCACAATTTTCATGGTTAAGTCAGGTCACTCAGGTGCACATTATGTGTACAGCTGTGTATTATAAAAGGTTTCTATTGAAAGTAAACTTTAGCATTTTACCTTAGCCGTAAGCCACAGATGGTGATAATCCATACCAAAGGACCTGCAGCAGAAATCAGTCTGCACTGAAACATTGTTTTATTTCAGTAACTACACTGTGTTTGTCTTTTAGCTTAAATAACAAGCCTTAAACACACCTGGTGTGCTGGAAAACTTCACACACTTGTAGCCAAGTATCGTGAGTGCCTTGAAAAATTGCGAGACAATGATGCATAAGTGAATGACAGGCTTTCCTGCCAGGATGCATACTCTTGCACTCATTGGGTAGAGGAAACAGGGTCTGGACGCTAGAAACAGGGTCTGGACGCTAGAGTGAACAACTGGTGGCTTCAGCCTTACAACAACAGGATGCACACTACGTCATAAACAGTGGGAGAAAAGTCAGAGGAGTCCTCACAAGTAGGAAGTCAAAGCATATTTCTTCAAGATGAATTACGAGAAGTAGATATCAACAATACAAAGCTACAACAGATGGATGAGAAAGCAGCCATCACTAGCGCAAACCAGGATGGTGGGCTTAAATCATCCTGACACAGATTAACATGGCGGCTATCGTTTTTAGCACCTTTTTAGCAATACATGCATATAGTCTAAACAGCTGACTGCTGAGGCTTGAAGGGTCATTTTCTCTTGAATTTCTTTTGAGTCACATCAATTCAGAGCTGTCTCATTGACCGCAGTGCTGAATAACATTTTCGCAATAAACAAAACAGGAACTCGCACACGAGATTCCAACAGAACTTTTGATTTTTTTTGCTTTGCCTTGCGCTGACTTTGTTTAAAAGTTTATAATTTGGAAGGGTAAGGCCTGAGGACAACCGCAGCTCAGCATGGAACATCTAAGGCTTAAGGATGTGCCTGGATGACCAAATAATATAATACTGCTTTTACTGCTTCTAAAGTTTAGGAAATTTAACAGACAGTGAAACAGAGACTGCTGGGAGTTGAACTTCAATAGTTAGTAAAACGGTTATCATCTACATAGCAGAGAAAATGCATGCCATACTCAGACTGAAACAGATATTAAAGAGAACAGATATTTTAAAAAAAGAGAGAAAAAGATAAATATTTGACCCTTAAGTGACCCCACAGGTCAGAAAAATGGGTGAGGCTGAAAATTCACAGAGGCTCATAGAAAAGCTTCTGCTCATCAAGTATGACTGGAATAAATACAGAGTGAGACCTTGGATACTGCACATTGTGCCAAGTAAGACAGATACTTTGATCTCTAAATTGCTCTGTATTGAACAACAGCAGACCCTGATGCCTTCAAATGGGATCAAAACAGCAATTTTCAAATACTTTTACTCACTTTAATCCAGTTGATCTCAAACTGTGGGGCTGCTCCCCTAGTGGGGCGTAGAGCCGCCTCATTAGGGAGCCGTGAATGATCATGGGAAAAACATAGAGGGAAACTAGTTCAAACAAATATGATTTATGTAAACAAGAATTTGCTGATGCTATGGTGCTGACCTTTGCTTCACTAAAATTTCATCTGGATCCTTTTTTATTGTTAATAGGTGATAAAATAAAAAAAGTGGCGCAGTGGCATGAAAAACGAATGCCTTATTCAACAGTATAAATTCCTTTGAGGCCATAGAAATGCATAACATTGAATGAATACTGTTATATGCTACGGTCTACCAAATGCACATATTTTGAAAATGCTTCCACCTCCATATTTACACTCAGCAGCCTCTTTGTTAGTTAAACCTGTTCAACTGCTTGCTAATGGCAAAGCGGGTATCAGAATGGGGAAGAAAGGTGATTTAAGTGATACTCCGTGCCAGACGGGGCTTATAAACAATGGTCCAAAAAAAGAGAAAATATCCACTGAGCAGCAGTTCTCTGGGTGAAAATGCCTTGTTGATGGAGGTCAGAGTGGAATGGCCAGACTGCTTCAAGCAGGTAGGAAAGGAACAGGAATTCAAATAATCCTGCATTACAATCAAAGTATATTACAGTCAGCAGTAGCAGAACGCGGAGGCTGAGTACGTAAACTTAAAGCGAGCCGTTTTATTGCTGTCTGAAAAATCCATTAAATGCAAACAAAACACAAAAGTAAGCTGAGGAATCTAAACAACATAACACAAAATTCCAAAAACTAGAAAAACTAAACACAGAAAGACACCAGGACAGATAAATTGACAAAGGACGAGGGGAGATAGAGACAATAAATACACAGGAAGGTGATTAGGGGAAGTGAAGACACACAGCTTAACTAAATTACAAAGGACGAGACAAAGAAGTAAAACTAAACACAAAATACAAGAGACAAGAGACTAACAAAATAAAACAGGAAATGGTTGAATGCCAAAGAAACACAGGCTTGACATGAAAAACACAGGTGAACAAGGAATGAAGCACCAATAGCCCGTAACCAAGAGCAGAACTCACATAACTAAACTAAGAAGGTCTGAGGATACAAACAAAGCTCAACTAGGAACAACAATAAAAAGGGGCAAAACTGCAAAACCCCATAAGAAACTAAGACTCACAGTGAGATATTAAACAGAATTTTACAGCCCCGGCACAAAATGCTGAGTCGCAGACCCAGGACCATGACAAAGCATGCAGAAAAGCATCTGTGAAAGCACGACATGTCAAACCTTGAAGCGGATGGGCTACGACGGGTGCTACTCCTGTCAGCTAAGGACCGGAGACTAAGGCTACAATTCGCACGGCTAACCAGAATTGGTCAACAAAAGACTGGAGAAACGTTGTGCTGTCTGATGAGTGTCAATACATTTCTGTGGCCAGTGAGTATATACTGCATCATAAACCACAACATCAATCACTTAGCAGATCATTCGTCTCATGATCTATCATAATTCACAGGTTACTGTAATGTGTGAAGAACAGAAAGAAATATATATGTTTTATTGTCACTGGTCAGCTCTGATGCATGAAGTAATTCAATTTAAAATCCATTGACAAGTCAAGGAAGCTCACAGTCAGTCATATCCAAATAATTCTTATTTCCCTAAAATCTGACCAGTAATCCGGGAAGAGTAGCAATTCCTGGGAAAATGGAAAAGTGCCCGTAAAATAAGCACAATTTGAGTAAAGCCCCATTGGGTGGTCATTGTTTGCAACTTTCACTAAAACCTGACCAATACTCTAGGAGGAGTAGTGATCCTTGTGAAATGTGGAGGGACAGACAGATGGATGACTGGTGCCTCGCCAGCGTGGGCCCTCGGGCACATAACTGATTTGTGAAATCTAGGCAGCAGTGGGTGTGCAGGGAGTGTTTTACCAGGACGCTGCATATTTTTTGTTTTGTTTTCTGGCAGGGAGTCCCTCACGTCATCGCCTGTTGTCCGATCAACACTTGTCGTAATCCACGCTTAATCATATGTGAGTTCATAATTATTTGAGTGCTAATGCTCTTGGGTGCACGCGCGCCAGCGATGACTCAGTGCACAACAATACAAACTGCCCAGATGGTAGTCACAGGAAAGGTGCACAATGGACTCTAGAGGGGAAGCTGTGAATCAAAGAGAAAAGAGCCGGGCTGAGAAACAGTGCGGAGGATTTAAAAACATTAAATGTGACACTGGCTTCCCATGGATTCATTGTATTATTAAAAAACTAGGAATTATGGGATAATTTCCTAGAGATATGCTAGCATGAGGCCATGTGCCAACTTTGAAAAGCTTCTAATATCTTGTTTCTGTGACCATTTTAAATGGGCTTAACAATCCTGATTGTGAAATCTTATCCAAATATGCCTTATTTCATCAGCTTCATCTTATAAAAAAAACTCCAAGATCAAGGAGTTGTTTTTGACATTGTGCATGTGCGCAGGTGATTATGAGTGAAGGACACTGCAGAAATAAACACAGCGATGGCCAAAGTGACTCAAGGGAAAAAGGCACAGGAAAAATGGGGCGATAAAGAAAAGCCTGGAGGAGAACTGGGGTTATTTTGGGCTCGGCGAGCTTCCTGCAGGTGATGGAAATGAAAGAAAGATTTCTGGAACAATTGCTCAGCAGCAAGTGAAGCGAGGGAGGAGAGAGATGGAGGAGGATATGACGGGGTGGGGTGGGGGTGGGGGGGGGGGGGCTGTGGAGCAACAGGCGAACATAAGAATCAATGTAAACATCACAGAAGGTCACACTAAGTTTAAGTACAACGTTTTGTTTGGATGCTGTTGTGTAAAGATTGTTTGTGGTGGCGTTACAGCTCTCATAAAGAGGGAATAAAACCGTGCATGCGTGTGTGTGTTTGTGTGTGTGAGTTGATCTGGCAGCATAGTCACAGTGTTAGACACGCCCCCTCATCTCACATCACAATATAAAGGAGCAGAGGTAGAGCTGGATGACAGAGTTGGGCATCCAACAATCAAGAAGAGATCGCGGCTGGTTCACTCAACAAGCTACAGCAGGTTTTTTTTGCTCTCCTTCAGCGGTAAGCATCTTTTGCATCTATTCTAGAAAGCATTTATTCTAAAAGCATTCTGAGCACATAATCTTATCTTACATTTATGGTTAAATTATTTTTTGCCTCTTTATCAAGATTGGTCGGAACTTTTCCTCAGCATCACTCTTATTTATTCATTTTATTAACTCACAGGCCAGTGCGGTATGGAGATAGCTGTTCTGCTGCTGCTGACTGTGCCTTTGACTGCTGCCTCCCCACTGAGACAACCTCAAAGGTGAGTGAAAAAACCCCCCAGCTCACAGCACAACACAAACATTGACAGTACCCATAATGAAGTAACACTCCTTACCTGCTAGTAGGAAACAGAGCATCAAAGCATGTTTGCCCCAAATTTGTTGTAATTTTTTTTTTTTAAGGTGGAAAGCAGAGCTTCATATTAGTGTGTCTCTATGTTACATTACTGTAAAATTATGGGTAACATAATCAATACTGTATTCTGTTGGAACCACAGGTCAGACGCAGATATTGTCCTCCCGGCAGCAGCAGCGGTCCAAGCTGTAGGGGTTCAAAGATCAGAGAAAACGCAGGAGTACCATGCTCCACTATTGAAGATCATACCATTCAACTCGGAGGACAAACATCTGGACTTGGAGGCTCTGAAACACAGGTGCAAAAGAAGTAAAACATACTGTGAATGGCTGTAAATAGGAAAGAGGGACTAAAAACCCTAGTCTGATAGCATTATTTAACATGTAGTGAAATTTGTAGTCACAATCAGTAATTTATTGGAGTAAATATTGTCATATGTTTTCAGAAGAACAAAATTTTTACATTTGTAACTTAATTCAGAACTGCATTTTTTTTTCATATATGTATATATGACGCTTTGGATGTTCACCCTTCTCTTTTTCTCATCTTCGTCACTGACAGCGCGGCAGTGAAGCTACGACCGCGGCGTGCACTTCAGCGTGGATGCCGGCTTGGGACATGCCAGCTTCACAACCTAGCTAACACTTTATACCACTTCAGCAACACAAGTGGAAAAGAGGAGTCAAAGAGGGCCAAAGACCCACAGGGATACGGGAGATAGAGCCAAAAGGAATGGTAGCAATCAAGGACTGAAAGGGTGGACAATTCTCCACATGGTTCCCATCTATTGAGAGCCAAATATCTCTACATCTGCTCTGACTGGTACAGAATGTTGATGATTGTATGTTGTATGAAATGCTTAAGTGTTTGTCAAACTTTTTATATTATAAAGTGTCTCTATATATATATATATATAATATACAATAAATATTTAAGATGACCAAGTGTGTGGAGCTTATGTAGTTTTATGAACCTTCTACAGAAGCACAAAGGAATCCTGCAGGATTAAGACCTGCTACATGGACACCTTTCATAAATCATTTACCCTTTAAATAGTACAGACAGGGATATGAAACAGCTGCTTTAAACTATTAAATTTTATAAGTTACCGCTGAGCCAGGTGAAGCCACTGACACAATGCACTGAATTTCAGCTGAGTAAGACAACTTTCTGACTGAAATCCGGCTTTGAAAAACACCCTCATGGAGACACATCACTAATTTGCTCTGCTGGAAAAGTGGGATTTTTTTTTAGGCTCCCATAACAACAGATAATGAGAGAGCAAAAGAATGAGGTTTCTGAGCTGTCTGTCCGCTACAGTGGTGTCTACATGTGCGTCATTGAAGGTATTCAATTTCACCATATCAGATATGAGTGACAGTAATGAGGAAGGACCACAAACAGGGCCAGCCCGGCTCACACACAACATATGAATAGTTTCTTGCTTTGACCGGCCCTTCCTGTTTCCAAAGTGTTTCTCCTGTTAAACCACACCCTTACCTGTGGCTGCACCTACTTTTTTTTTTTTTTTGTGCATGCCTAGAGACGGCAGTGACAGGGAGTGGGATTTCAACAGTAGGATACTTGGTGGAAAATGGTCAGAAACAAACCATTTTAGTCCTTCTACACAAATCTCACTGAGAACGACGGAAAGGGAAACATGAGAAACGCAGGACCTGAAGAAGGTGGAAGACTAGGAGGAGAAGGAGGCGGGGGCAGCAGAGACGATATCTGCAAAAATGAGAAGGACCAGGTGGGTCAGCTTTGAGTGAAATACTTGGGCTGCTATTGCGATATCATGGTGGCACAACAAAAAGTGAAGTTCCGAGTAACGGACGAGAGCCGCCCACAAAGTTCTTGGAAATAACATACGTCGTGCAATAGCAATGCAAACATACAAGTTAACAAACTACTACAGCTACAGCTAGTTTCCGCCGTCTTCTCTTAACGCAAAACCGGTCTAACCGGTGGCCGTAAAGCTAGCGTTATAACTGAAAATAGCTTCTAACACAATACTTAACCGAAAAAAAAAACCACCTAAGAGAATAGCTTATGTCTAGTACACCCAACATCTTAACAGCCAGAAGCTAATTAATTGATTAATTAATTACCATTTAATTAAAAGCGCTCCGTCCCTTGGAGTGGTGACATTAAGAGTGGCCGCATTCCGTTCCGTTTAGCTGCGCCAGCTGCGGTGCTCTTTACCAAGGTGTCCGCTGCTTTCACAGATAAAAGGAACGGCAGCTCTTTTCAGTAAAAAGGCCTGTGGGGAAAACTGCGCACAATACCGCTTGGTTAATAACATGGCAGCGATTAGAAATGAATACCCTGTAAGGCTAATGTAAAAGTTTAGTTTACAAGACTCCTTTGTTTGACTTGTGGGTTTTATACTCCTGCAGAAACGGAGCTGAAGTTGGTTTCCGATTGCAGCTTCCGATTCGGGAAATGGCTAAAGAGCCATTCCACTTAATTTTTCACTACCTTCAGCATCTTTAATCTACTCTAGTTAAAAAACTACAACACCTACATACTTCAAACCTGGACTAGATTATTCTGCACTAAAAGCAGAATATTTAAAACCATGTGTGTGATTTGTGAAACCTTTATCAGATTTGTGAAACTTCAATAAAGGGCCATCTCAGCGCTTTTTATGTATCTGGACCACACTAGAACTGATTCAGCTGCAAAACTACAACACCTACACACTTCAAACCTGGACCAGATTATTCTATTGTACTGGCTAAATAATTAGAGCATAATGAAAAGGAAAGTCAAAATGGGCAAGTTTGTGTTAGTATAAGTCATAGTTAAAACCATAAAAATGCCAAACTTCAAACTTTTTCTGTTTCTGCAAGTAGTTGCATCAGAAGCACCTCTCTCTCACTGCAAAAAAAGGCATTAAGTTATGAATCACCTGAATTATTTTTGTCTTTTATACATGATTATTTTTGGATGCTCATATTGCTTCACTCACTTTAATTCTTTTACCTTTCCTCCATTTGGCCATGTTCAATTTGTTCCACTGCCTCAGCCCTGGTTAGTGCTCTTGTGTTTTCCAGTGCACTTACAGATGCCTGCCCAGAGAAGGACCCTAAGCACACAGCTAAAAGTCCAATCAGACAAAACAAATCAGAGTAATCTAGTCCAGGTTTGAAGTGTGTAGGTGTTGTAGGTTTTGTAGTTTTGCAGTTGGATCATTTCTAGTGTGGTCCAGATGCATAAAAAGTGCTGAGATGGCCCTTTATTGAAGTTTCACAAATCAGATAAAGGTTTCACAAATCACACACATGGTTTTAAATATTCTGCTTTTAGTGCAGAGTAATCTAGTCCAGGTTTGAAGTGTGTAGGTGTTGTAGTTTTTTAACTAGAGTAGATTAAAGATGTTGAAGGTAGCGAAAAATTAAGTGGAATGGCCCTTTAGCCATTTCCCGAATCGGAAGCCGCAATCGGAAACCAACTTCAGCTTCGTCCTGCAGAATATACACACGCACAGGCTCAGGTGTACGGCTCGCCACCTTATCAGCATGTAATTTCTCTGAGCCAGAGTCAACAAGTGAACAGTTTTCTGCACCCTGCTGCCACGTGCATAGGATTTTAGGATTGGATTCAGAATTGAAACAGCTTCTGTATAAATTCAGTACTTTATAACAACTGTTGAAAATGCTTTCAGAGTTGGGTCCCCAAAATCATCAAGAAAAGAGTGTGCAGCACCTTTGTGGAAGATTCTTCCAGGTACTGTGAGCTCTGCCTTTTGATGATGACTTGTCTGTATTTTGAATAGGCTTTTATGGTGATGTTTTTTTTTTTAAATCCCTTCACCTCTCTCAGTAATGGTACTTTGTGTCAATGTGGGGGTGTGAGAGATGCCCATGCCTCTATGGATCTTGGTGACTACTTCAGCACTGCCATTGTGAACCAGTGGGAAAGTGCGAAGCACACCTCTGAACAGCCGACTGATGCCTTTGGAGAGATGCAGTTTGTTGGAGCCAGCAAGAGGCATAGCTATGTGGGTGCCTTTCTTTTGTTTTAAATGTTTGAATGAATTTTTGAACATGTCTGCATGGTTTAAAAAGAAATGCCTCTAAAAGTGAGTTAAATAAAGACTCAGATGAACCCTGAACTGTGGTAGTCAGTACTTAGAATTTTCCTGACCTTCAGCCTACTGCTCCTGCACCTGAGTAAACAAAGTCAGTACAGATCAAATTAATTTTTTTTTGTAACTTTTATCGCAGTTTACAGGTTGAACCAACCAATTTGTCATTTTAGCTTTAATACTAATATGATCATAGTTCGTTACTTTTCAAATCTTTGTGCACTGATGACATATGCTTGTTTCTTTTAATCCATTAAATGTCTAAACTCAGTTCCTGCGTCTGTCATGGAGCACTGAGCCTTCTTTGGCGTACACCATATTGACAGTTCACTGGGGTCTTCCTCCACCCAACCTGGTTGTTTCTGTTGTGGGCGGAGAACACAAGACACAGGTGAAAACCTGGGTACGGGAGGTCCTCAGGCAGGGGCTGGTGAAAGCCTCACAAAGCACAGGTAAACATTATGCGACTGGTGTGAAAGCACTACTTCAAATGCTGCCACAATAGCATGTCACTGCCCCACAAACTCATGTATGATGTTCACAGAGTGTCTGGAATATCTGTGAGCTCAGCATGTAATATCTGTTCCTCTTTGTTGAGGTAGTTTATCCTTGCTCAGCAGATGCTGTCATAGTTTTCCAGACAGTACCCTATGCCATATAAAACGGAAACACTGCTGAGTGGTCGTCAATGCCGGCTTTTTTGGATTCGTAGCTGGGGGGAGGAATGGGGGAGTGGGAGTCAAAGTGCTTTTGCAGTAAAGTCGGTGAACAAGTGTGTGAAGTTTGATGGGTCTATGCATCTGCGGTGGGAATTTGAACATCCTGGGTCACATCGTTCTCGAGTTAGGGCCAGCGTTAAAGTTTCTCCGGAACAGACACTGATGACAAGGCTATGACAAATTAAACTGTCAGCTCCTTCTTGGAAGACTGAAACTACTCACGGTGGTTTTTAGTGGGAAGAATGCAGCCGTTACAAAATGTAATCTTAGTGCACTATAATACTCCCTGGGGTTTTGTCCTAATTTTGTACTACAATGGCCATTTCCTCCTTGGCTACTGTACCAAGTGCAGGTGGCACATGGCGATACAGATCTCCCTTCATCTGAAGCCACTCTGTGTTTTCGCAAAATAAATCCAGTCCAGGATGCACTGAAAAAACATGCACACAAAGACACAAGACATGGCTTAGGTTCACTAAACATGTTTGGTAGGGTGGAGCGGTGAGAGAGCACACATGTTGCTTTTGTAGTTCGGAAGTGTTAAAACATGTATACAAATAACAAATGCATGTCTGTGGTTTAGTATACTTAGTATAGAGTTGAGGAGGACTGAAAAAGCACTCATAGATCAGGCATAGTAAAATTCCAGCTATTAACCCCCCCCCCCCAAGAAAAAAACAAAACAAACAAACCTTCAAAACTTTTCTTTTTCCCTCTTACAACACGACCTCAAATCCGAGCAATGTCTGACGCGTTCTCGCACTGATTTTCATGTATTCCTCCCAGGTGCATGGATCCTCACTACAGGTCTGCGCGAAGGTGTTGGCAGGTGTGTAGGACAAGCGGTGAGAGATCATGCAACTGCAGCGTCTTCGGTCTCTCTCAACAAGGTGGTAGCGCTCGGCATCGCTCCGTGGGGTTTTGTGTTAAACCGAGATCAGCTGGTCAGGCCTCAGGTAGTACATGACCTCACATATTTACACATTTCTCAAAGCATTGAAAAGTAGATTTTTTTTGGGGGGGGGGGGTATTGTTTTTGAATTTATGTTTGTTTGTTTAACAATATTACAGCAAAACTAGCATTCAGATTCATACCGAAAGATGGCCAGTGACCCCTAGATCAACGGATTTCATTTTTGCTATAATTCAGTCCAGATAAATTGGGAAAAAAAAAACTTTGGCCCCTGTGCAGTCTATGGGTGCATCCAAATGTACTTGTCTATTTAAGTAGCAGCAGGACTCCATTTCAACTTGCGTTGAAAGTGTGGACTTCAAACTACGTACCAATTTTTAAATTGTGTTGATAGACAAAGTAAAACCAGAGTTACGATCAATAATTTACACCATGCTTTTTCCTGTGTATTGTTGCCATGTGGTGCGTGTTTGGTGCAGTTTTAAGATGAGAGAAATAGATATCCATATCTCTCCATCTCCCCTTTCTTATTAGTGGGAAAAATGCAACATAAACCAATCAAAAACGTATGTGCCAATGCGTGGTGTCAAAATGAAAAATAACTGTACAGTCACACGTGTGAGGTTGTGCTGAAAAAGATTATACCAAACAAGGCAAGGTAAACAGTTTATAAAGTGAAATATAAAGGTAAAATCAAAAGTATTCAAAAACAGCCAGTTATACCCTAGACTGACTATAGGACAACATTTAAAAAAAATCATATCTCCCTCAAAACCGGATTCATCTGGTATTTAGTACACAGTAGTGGAGGGGCACGAACTAGTGCCAAACCGAACATGATCTGGATCTGATCCAGATTCTATACTTGCAGGCTACTTGAATTTAACATGGGAAACTCCATTTAAGAGATATTTTTGGCCGTATCTCAGCTGAAAAAAGACACAACTTCCTTATTTGTTGCAGTAAGAAGCAGATCACTGTTGTCCATGGACTTGTAACAGATATAACATTTGATCGGGATATGATCCGGACAGGCAAATATGATGCCACTTTTGACTCTCTATCAGTCTGATCACTCAATTCCCCTATTATCGTCCACCAGACAAATTTCTCATTATAAGAGATAAAGCTATTACAATAAATGAAAATGACCATAAAATGAAAGTTATTTTACTTCAGCTTTTTAAACCTTGGAAAAATATGGGCATGGACAATAGGACCTATGTGTTATCTTGGTGATTCAATATTTGGAGAGTGACCTGGACAGTCAGGTAAAATGTCTGCCGGGGGCGGGATTTGTTGTGCACAGCACAACTTTCTGTTTTAAATTAGTAAGGTTATGGGGATTTCATCTTTAAGTGCTCAAAGGTAAATGTACACTAATATGTGCTTCATCTGCACAGTCTTGGGACGAGATTGCATTTGGCTCTCCTATTAAAACACACCAAGACTATCCACCAATTGCAGGCCTCTAGTACACTGTCGAAATTGATCTTAAGTAAAGAAACTCTGGAATAACTGGTTTTCTTCTTTTGCAGGGGAGCTTTCCTGCAAGGTACTATGTCCTAAATTCCTCAAGCCAGGACGCCTCCTGCTCCCTGGACAACAACTACCAGGCCTTCCTGTTGGTGGACGATGGGAGTGTGGGCCGCATAGGTGGAGAGACTGATTTCAGAGCCAGACTGGAGGAATACATCTCCCAGCAGCGCACAGGCATATGTGGTGAGAAATGGCACCATAATCTGTAAAGTACAATATTATATTGTTTGGCAGTGACACTGTTTGGCAGCGGTAGACCATTTATAGCCTCTAGTTGAAAAGGGGAACCTATGCTTGAATACTGATTAACACATTATTAGCACATTACCTTCCACTCATTGTGTTAAATTAGACTTAATTCTGATATTCCTGTACTATTATTCCAACAATATTTTTTATTTATTAATTATTTCTTCAAAGTTACCTTGAATTCATGCTGTTCGACCTCTTGCTGTGATCCTTTGCATTACGGTTTTTGGTATCGTTTGGAAAGAAGCCAGTGCATGCCAGTGCATGCATTTTAGACAGAACTCAACATGTCCAATCAAGCAGAAAAATAAAAATGACAGGGTGTCGCAAACCGGATTATAATCACGCTTATTAAGTTAGCATATGAAAACATTTTATCAAGATTGGAATGTAAAAATTCTATGTTTTTAAAGGAAGTGGCAGCATTGACATCCCTGTCCTTTGCATGCTGATATCAGGGGAGACAAACATGCTGAAGGTACAGTCCCCTGCTTTTTATGTTGACTGATTATCCCAAAAGAATATCGTGACTTGATATTGAGATTATGGAAATGTTTCTTTCATTGTTTTTGTAACGCCTGTCAGAGAATGGAACTCTCTCTGAAAAATTCCATTCCCTGGCTGGTGATGGCCGGTTCCGGAGGCTTGGCTGATTTCCTCAGTGATGTCTTGGAGAATCTGTCTCGACCTCCAGCTGTGCAGTCTTCTGGCGAAGGCAACAGTGAGGCGGCTCCCAGTGTGGATCTTAAAGACAGAGTGGCAGAACTGTTTAAGAAGTATTTTCCTTCAGAAGCAAAGACAGACCAACTAGTTGAACGGGTGAGTGAGAGTTGAACAAGTGAGAGTTGGAGGAAAGACTTGCATATTAACTGACTAGATTGTGATTAGTACTGATGCCTCCAGGAAGTCTGTGGCTTGACATTTCTTTCAGTGTGTCAGGATCAAGATTCCAAGTTTACTCACATATGATAATTTCATAATGTAATAATTAAAAAATTAGCATATTTATATTGTAGATCTGAAATGTAGTTCTAATGGGCCTTTAAGCATTCGGCTGTTTCTCAAACTACCTCTTGTCTGCCGTTGATTATTGAACCTAAGGTTATTTATTTCAACATTATTGTCTATTTCTGCTGCTACACAATAACCACATGCTGTGGTTAAGGTTGCTTTTATAGAAACAAAACTGTATATATGCAAATGAAAATTAAAATCTAACAGGTATGAGAACAGACTGATCTGCTCACCAAACATTTCCTATTAAGGATTCTATTAGTTGTGCAACCTTTATCTAATAGTCTTAAAAGTTGTTTAAAATAAATAAATGCATTAGTGTTGAGCATGAATGGAAAAAAGTGGTAAAAATAAAACATGGAAAGCGACATTGGCTGCTTTTTCACTTATTTTCAGTCCAGTCCTCGAGGCAGGGAGAGTCTGCTCAGCATTCTCAGTGAGCTTTTTGAATGAAACTGACCTTTCTCCTTCTACCCTACATGCTCTGAGTGGGAAATACATAAGTGAATATTAGAATACTGTTATAAATGTTTGCGCTGAGTCAGCCTCACCTATGATTGTATGTGGCACGTTGTTGACTTATCAGGTATTCTGATGGGTTTTGCTAGAGTGACCTTCTGTGTTGATAAGCTTATCTGTTGAACTGGGAATTGATTTGAGTCATACTCTCGTCTTCATCCTGCCTAATCAGCACACAGAGGCCATGCAGTGACTGAAATCATTAGTTTAACAAAAATATTTGTCATCAATTTCTTCCTCATTACTGTCTTCTCTTAAAACTTTTTCTTGTTTTGTTTTGTGATCATGTGCCCAACATTCCTGTTCCTCTTGTCTCATTTTCTGTCTCCAGACTTTGAGTATTTACCAGAACAGAGAGTTGATTACAATCTACCACGGAGAGCAGGAGAGCCCAAATGACTTTGACACAGTCCTGCTTAAAACACTTGTGAAAGGTACATATAAGTGTCTGTCATTTTGCAGAGTAGCAGCAACATAAGCTTTTTTTTTTTTTTATTCTTATTTTGATTTTTGTGGTGTGTGTGTTTGTTTTTCAGCAAGCAAGCAGCGTGCATCAGCTGAGACCAACCCTTACATCGATGAGCTGAAGCTAGCAGTCACGTGGAACAGGGATGACATTGCCAAGAGTGAACTCTTCAATGGATCCATCCACTGGAAGGTGAGGCCGGGAAAAGACATCACACAGATGTTACACCGAAAGAAATACTCTGAAGTAAATTAGTGAGATGTATGTATTTGGCATAAAAAATTATTGACCTGTCTTAAAAAAGTTATTCCCTTCCTCCAATCAAACAGTATGAAGATTTGGAAGACTCAATGACAGATGCCCTGATCAATGACAAGCCCCAGTTTGTTCGGCTTTTTACTGAGAATGGTTTGAACATCCTGAACTACCTAACTTACGGCAGGCTGGAAAGCCTCTATCGCTCTGTGCCTGAAGGAACACTGCTCCACCAGCTACTACAGGGCCGCCTAATGGAGCGTCTGGGAAATGCAGCACCTGGGTCCCCACCATCAGAAAGGCAATCATCCTCAAAAGAGGCAGCAGATACCAATCTGCTAGGATCAGTGAATGACGTCACCCTCTTTGAGGTAAATTTTCTAATCAAAGAGATTCTGTACTTTTCACAAGTTATATATCGAGTATATTCAGAAAGAATGCAAAGAAAAACTGATACTCTTGTGCTTATTGTCCCTCACACTGTTTTCTCAGGTGTCAGGGGTCCTGCGAATGTTGATGGGTGATGTCTGCCAGCCTTTCTACTATCAGTCTTTGGGCTTAGACTGGACTTCATCCAAAAAGAAAACTCTAAGGGTACTCTGAAATTTTCAGAATGAGCGGACAGTATACTTGTGGTGACAGCATTTATTTTATGGTTGACCTGATAAAATATATATAATTTTTTTTTTTTTTAATTTATCACCAGCGTGCCAGTAAGCTTGTGCGTGGAGGTTCCGCGTATCGGCAGATGCGATGCCGCGATCCCTGGGCTTCACTTTTCATCTGGGCAGCACTGCAGAACCGCCGTGAAATGGCCCTTTTCTTCTGGGAGATGGTAAAAGCTCTGAGACAACTTGCAGAAAGTGTGTGTTACTGGTGTTCAGTTGGTTTGAAATCTCCACTGCTCAAGACCAGTTTCTGTGGTGTTACCAGTTTAAGAGGGGTGGTTTTCCAAAGGGTCAGGACATGAGGTGGTTACTTGATAATTAACAGAAGAAAAATAAAGTTCAAAATTTCAATAAATAAATAAAGTTACACTTACACTGCAGCACAGTACTAAGTAAATATGTTCACGATCTGTCTGCGTTAGCAGTTCACTCATTTAAAACAGAGAACTGACATGAAACAATTTTCAGGGCCCAGATGACTGTCTTTGATGCAACAGCCACTATCAAAGACAGTGAATTTACTTTTTGCTCCCATGTTTTTGCTTGCTTTCCTTTCCAGGCAGGTGAGGCAGTACTGAGTGCTCTCAGTGGCTGTAGTATGCTCAGAGAGCTGTCAAAGCTGGAGGAAGAGACTGAAACCAAACACTCCATGAAAGAGTTAGCTCAGAAATTTGAGAACCTGGCACATGGTAAATACAGTTTCCCTGTTCATGTTATAGTTTCGTAACTTTTTCATCAAGTGAGCTTTGAAGTTTCCGGTCACCACCTGATGTAACACAGTAGTTATAAAACCTATCTAACTCTTTATCACATGCCTTGTGTACACTTTACCTTAGATGTCTTCAACGCTTGCTATCGGAGTAATGAAAACCGCTCCTTCACCTTGCTGATTAGAAAGTCTCCCATCTGGGGTGGCAGTACCTGCCTGCAGATGGGCATGAATGCTGATGCCCGGCTTTTCTTCAGTAATGATGGAGTACAGGTGTCACATCTTTCATTCATGTGTCATTGCGAATAGCACATGGGCATTACAAAGTTAAAAAAATGCTTCAAAAAATAACACAGCCCACTTTCACGTTGAGTAAATGATCTGCTATTGATGGACAAGGTCTCATTTTCTCTCCCAGTCTTTGCTGTCCCAGATCTGGTGGGGTGATATGAAGAGGAACACAGAGATTTGGAAGCTCTTGCTCACTTTTCTCTGCCCCATCCTCTGCTACACCAGCCTCATCTCCTTCAGGTTAAATGTTTTGGTTATCTATCTATCTATCTATCTATCTATCTATCTATCTATCTATCTATCTATCTATCTATCTATCTATCTATCTA
>JAVDPK010000376.1:598732-616546 GCA_034780415.1 Cichlasoma orientale
TATCTATCTATCTATCTATCTATCTATCTATCTATCTATCTATCTATCTATCTATCTATCTATCTATCTATCTTACAATTTTTTTTTTTCTTTTCATATTCCGTCTCATAGGAAACAAGACAATCCACTTGAGGAGGCTAATGAGGATGAGCTGGGTCAGGACACCGACAGCCTCTATGGGACCACTGTCTTCTCTTTGTCTGACCTCAACGAAAAGTAATATTTCTACTTGCACTCGTCAGTTTGACAAGCAGTGATTTCCTCCAATATTTTTATAATGTTATTGCTTTGCATTAGCTAAAATGTGCTGATTGACTAAAAATGTTTTGTTATAGCAGTGATGCTGATGATTCAGAACTTCAAAAGGCTGCAAATTTAAGATGTGAGTCCATAAGTGTTGTCACTCACAAAAGAAGAAAGTCTGACTGCAGAAATGATTCTTTTCAGCACACACTGTCACCTGCTAATCTGTGTTTATTAACTGTAATTACAGTCACTTCTAAGCCTTACAGACCACCAAAGCGTCCATTCATAGTGTCACGCTGGCGTCAGTTCTGGTTTGCACCGGTCACCTCATTTTTGGGCAACGTCCTGATGTACTTCCTGTTTCTCATGCTTTTTGCTTACGTGCTGTTGGTGGATTTCAAGCCCCCACCACCCTTAGGCCCAGCCAACAGCGAATATGTGCTCTACTTTTGGGTATTCACCATTGTTTGTGAAGAGATCCGACAGGTGAGTGTAGAGGGATGTCTTACTTGGAACCTTTTTTTTTTTTTTTTCCTTTCTAAAAATGTTTAGTAGCTGTACCCCTGTGGTTATAAAGGAATGTCCAACTGTAGTTCTTACCATAATAATGCCAATCACAGAAAGAGACAGTATTCTCAGTGGTTTATATTTATTATGATTTTAGCATTTCTTACTCCTGATTCTTACTTGGTCTTTTGCTTTTGAATTGATATGCTGAATAAAGTCACTAATGCTCATATGCACGCCATTACGATCTTTTGAGACTGGATAATTATGTGTTCGAGAACTTGTACTTCGAGGGGATTTGTGCCACCTAAAGATTATACTATACAGGAGGCTGAGGGCTAGCACTGGCAATCTTGGGTTAGCCACAAAATAGTGGTTATTTTTATTTATCACCACTTTTATATGATTAAACACATTGACGATTAAATAATTGCGTAATGAAAGTCTTAATTGCACTTTATTTAAAATGATAATTGAACACTGAAAGTGCCTCTTAGTGTTTACAGCGGAGGTTTTTTTTTTCTAAGGATTAAAAAAAAAAAAAGTTTCTTTTTCTTCTTCAAGACAGTTTTTTTGGGGACGACTTGGAGTCAAAGGTTCAGACTCTACATTCAGGATGTGTGGAATAAATGTGACGTCACTGCTGTCAGCCTGTTCGTTATAGGACTAATCTGCAGGTAAATAAACATGATGGATATTAGACTTGTATCATTCAAACAAACTCTCCACAGTATTTTAGTTTAATGGGGCCTGGTCATTGCAAAACTGTAATGTTTATGAAAGCATTGTGTTATAAAGCTCCTGTTAAGTGTGCCATAAATCATTTTCTTAATGCCTGGTATTTAGTCACTTCAATTCCAAACATTTCCTCCATTAACTTCTAAATTTCACAGGTTAATTCACAGGTTTGCCACTGGGTGGTGCTACTACCACACTGATTTGACATTACTGTGTGTTTCAGGATGTTCCACTGGTCCCATGAGTTTGGCCGGGACATGCTTTGTTTGGACTACATGGTTTTCACTCTCCGCCTCATTCACATTTTTGTCATTCACAAGCAGCTTGGGCCAAAAATCATAATTGTGGGAAAAATGGTAAGAAAGTTGCCATCAGTTGACACTGTACCAGCAGTACACTTCTTATGTTGACATATATGACGGATACAACATGACAATTTTCTCTCTTTCAGATGAAGGATGTGTTCTTCTTCCTCTTCTTCCTTGGTGTGTGGCTCATGGCATACGGAGTTGCCCATCAGGCTTTGATCTACTCCTACGACCCAAACCCAAATCGCATTTTTCGGAGGGTTTTCTACAGGCCGTACTTGCACATCTATGGACAGATTCCTGTGGAAGAGATGGATGGTACAAGTGTTTGTGCAAGTGGCATCAAAATAGAAAAAAACATTTTAAAAATGCTGCTTTTTTTTTTCTGAACAATAATTAAAAACTGAGTGTCGTAATTGTAACCCTTCTCACTGTTCTCCTTTAATGCCTGCTTTGTGACAGTGGGCAAGGAGTGGGACGTAAACTGCACTGATGACATGACTTTGATTGAGAATGGTGGAGAGCCGTGCAGAACTGAGGACAGTAACTGGCTGGTAGTGATTTTGCTAGTCGTATATCTCCTGGTCACCAACATCCTTCTCATCAACATGCTCATTGCCATGATTAGGTAAAGAACGAGTCTCCGGGGCTGCATTCACATGCCGAGTAGTTTTGCTTGACTCAACTGCCTCTGATCTGCTTGTGTCCACACAGCTACACTTTCTCTAAAGTGCAGGAACACAGTGACATCTACTGGAAGTTCCAGCGTTACAACCTGATTGTTGAGTACCACTCTCGACCTTGTTTGGCTCCTCCTTTCATTATCCTCTCACACATCAACCTCTTTATCAGGAGGAACATTCGCAAAGTGCCCTCTGTGAAGATCCAACACTTTGGTCAGTATTTATGCAGGAGTCTTTATTATTAATGAAATAAAGTTATTGTCCAATGCACATCAAATGCTGAGTGAGGAACCCACATTTAATTGGACATTTCTTAAATGTCTGTGATCCTTCCTGAGCTGTTCAGGAAACACACAGGCTGAGTTGAAAGGTAATGACTTCTAACTTTTGTCTTTTCTGCCAGTGTTGGAGTTAGACGCAAAGACGGCTAACAGACTAACAACGTGGGAAACGGTTCAGAAGGAAGACTTCCTGGCCACTCGAAACAAGATACAGAAAAACAGTGACTCAGAAAGGCTCAAACGCATGTCTGCAAAGTGAGAACACCTTCCTCGCACCACTGTATCAGCAAAATGAATAACTTTGGGGCTATTGAAGTAAATTCACTTATGTTTTTGTATAGGGTGGATGGTGTGCTTAAACATGTGAGTGAAAGCAGAGGCTTTGAACACAGGCTACGGGCTCTGGAGAATCAGGTAACACTGAACTCTCATTTTATTGTTCTTTGAGGCACTCTTGATAAATATGTGGAACTGCTGTGGAAGACTAGACTCAGACTATTCTATGTAAAACATTGATTGGCATAATAACAGGAAGGTGGAGAGACAACTGGACAGTTGGATAGTTTTGATAATCAGGATTATGCAAAGTTATTTCTTGGGTGAAAAAACCAAGCATTATTATTCTGGTAGCTTAGGCTTATGATGCTTAAACCTCAAAGTTAACTTTCTGGGCTTCCTGCACATCACAGTCAGTACTTAGTATGGTACACTGCCCCCTATAAAATGATAAATTGTGGTCTTTTATTGAGTTTTAGCAAGGCTGGTAGGTGGATTTTTTTTTTTTTTGGCCACTAGATAGAGCCAGACTAGCTGTATTTGATCTGCTTCCAGTCTTTATACTAAGCTAACCGGTGCTGATGTCATGTTTAACAGACAGATATGAGTGGTATCAAACATTTTTCTTTTTGGATGGTCTGTTTTTGATTCAGCTGTTCCCTGATTTAAGATGATTTTCCCCTATAGGAGATGAAAAAGTAACCTTAACTGTTACCATAAACATAATCTTACACTCACTGTGTTCAAAATGTCAAAAATATTGCTTTAAGCAGATGTTCAAATGGGACTGCATAATATTTATCTGAGGGTAAATAATCTGTTTCTTGAATTGTTATAGATATGTGGTAATATCACAGCCAAGACATGCAATGAACAGAAAACTCAAACATACATATGTCTGCCCTTATGCATGGTATTAAAAAAGAAAAGTGATCCTTTCCTCAGGTTTAAGAATTCATCTTTTCTGATATACAGCTTCTGCTCTTTCTTCTCAGATGGAGTATTGCTCCAATGCCCTCAGCTGGGTTGTGGATACTTTAGCAGAAGGAAGCACATTCAAACCTCCTCGGCCCCCACCTACATTACGAGGTACTTCCCAGCAATTATGAAGTCAGTTATGTGCTTCTAGAACAACCTGCATGTTAGAAGGTTACGCATTGCTTTCACCCAGCTTGCATTATCCAAAAAAAGGTTGCTTTTAGCCCTTTTTTTTTTTTTTTAATTTTTATTAAAAATTTGTATCTCACTCATCGTATTCTATCTGTTCTTCTGTACAGATGCGATCCCCTCCTCTTCTAGCTCAACTTGATTTAATCTTGAGAACGCCTTCACTCAGGTTCAGGCAAAAACAAAAATGGAGCACGCGCTCTTTTGACAACTTCTATGCAATCAACCACCAAGAGCCTGACTTGGCTCAGTTCTAAACACCAAACTGAAAAAAGAAATCAATGCATGATGGATATAAATTTATATTAGTTACTAGTGAATTACATGACATTTTTATTGCTGTCGTTTTATAAAAAATATTTTTTTTTTAAATTTTTATTCTGATGTTCTGTAATGGTGTCTACAAGGGGTTACAATAAGAGTATGTATTTACACTTGTTTATTTACACTACAAATATATGCCATATTTTTATATCTGGATTATTGTTCTTTTGAATAAAGTTTTCATACAGTATAATGATTTAATTCTTACTCTAAGTACAAAAGAACAACAATTGTTCAACAATTTAAAGATTGAATTATTTGCCTTTTTTTTTTTTTGTTGCTGAGAGTTGGGTGAGAAGTTAGCCAACCTTAGCTCAGCCAAAGATCGATAACTAGCCTGGTTACAGATGTATCATTTTATTTGCTGACAGTGGTGGTTGCTGAGAGGCAGACTTTGTTCTTTTTGAGGTAGCTGTTTAATTCTGTTTCCAACCTTGTACTAAGCTAAGCGGCTTCTGGCTCCTGCTATACAATTACAGTTATGTGAAAATACATAGAACACAGAAAACATGTCAAATATTTGAACTGAGAAAATGCACGAGTTTTAATAAAAATACCAGCCCATGTTGAATTTGATGGCAGTTACATGTCTCAACAAAGTTGGGACAGCTGGGGAAACATTTTGCAACTAATTAGGTTAATTAGCAACAGGTCAAACGGATGCTGTGTCCTCTGGATTAAAGAGGAGAAGGGACCATCTGTCTTGGTGTCAGCTCTCGGTTCAAAACCTGCATCTCTGATGGTATGGGGTCACATAAGTGCATACTGCAACTTCTACTCTTCGTTGTAGAAGAATCTGTGATGAACTGGCCAGTCTGCAGTCCAGTTTCACCAGTTGAAAACATTTGGCACGTCATAAAATGAAAAATACGAGGAAGAAGACCCAGTACTGTTGAGCAGCTAGCGTCATATATCAGGCAAAAATGGGACGTTTTACTCCCAAAAGTCCAGCAGCTGCTCTCCTCAGTTCCCAGACGTTTACAGACTGATGTTAAAAGAATTGCTACACAGTTGTAAGACTCTGTCCAAACATTTGAGTCATCAGTTCAAAATGAGCCAATATTTGTCATGAAATAGCAAAATGTCTCAGTTTAAACAGCTGATATGTTTTTTATGTTCTATTGTGACAAAAATATGGGTTTATGTGTTTTGCAAATCATTGCATTCTGATTTTATTTACATTTTAAAAAGTGTCCCAACATTTTTGGAATTGGATTGTTAAAAAAAAAAGGTAAATAACAACAGAGTAAATCGCAGCAAGTATGACCAAATCTGCAGGAGTGTATGTTTTGATAGAAGGCCACAGCATTTCCAGGAGTGGACATCCCAGCAAATTCACCCCAAGATCAGGCTGAGCAATGTTTAGAGAAATTGCATAAAACCCAAGAACTGCATCTCTGCTCTGAAGGCATCACTTGTTATCTATTTTTGCACATGATTCACATGCATGCGTTCACTTGTCTGTACTGAATATCAGTCTTATTTGTTTCTTTTGTTGTTATATTGGTATGTGGTGTATTTGTTGTAACTTCTGCTGCCCTCTTGGCCAGGCCTTTCTTGGATTAATAAAGGATAACAATAAAAAGTGTTTTGAATGGGGTCATTAAAGTAAACTTGAAAGAAATTTGACCATTCGCCATAAATAAATATATTATAATTGTTTGCGCAACATGGGAGTGTGATAGCTGGATCCACTGTGCAGATGAGTGTTGTGGATAATGTTAAAGGAGCATGCTGGTGCTGAGTTTCAGTATACCGTGGCTCTATTGAAGGTCACATAGTAGAGCAAGCTATTGAAGGAGCCTTCACTGTAAATAGTTAGCTGGGCCACCTGTCAATTGCAGGAGCAGCAGCTCAAACTGAGAGGCAGTGTCATCACTTTCAGCCTTGCTGCTCTTTGATCAGCTGACAGTCGCACTGTGGGAGGATTTTAAAAAGCTTATAATACTGCTCAGTCTAAGTGTTCACCTCCTACTGGTGCCAAAGTGTAAAAAGAAAAAGAGTAAAAACATTGCTTTTGGCTCCCACTCATTTCCATATGTTATTTTTTTTAAACTCACACTTTTCCCCACCCCCCCTGCAGTCCAGTAGCCCCCTCCCTAGTCCACCAAATGCATACGCCCACCTCTCTAATGCTCGGCGTTAAGAGCATCAGGAGCCTTCTTCTTCGACATGTGCCTCTGTCACTCACGTACGTGCAGCCACACAACTACACCGCGCGCGCACACACAGTTACGTTTCCACTGTGTCCTCTGTGTTCTCAGCACAAGGCTGGCATTCTGCTCTCTGTGAACACAGCCCCGCTCTCTCTGTCTCTTCACAGCCTGGAAAAACGACCTGAACACTCCCTAAACTGGCTGCAGCTTTTCTTTCACTCGATCAACTCTTTTTGTTTTTTGTTGGAAGAATAGAGTGAAAAGAGTAAGGCAGTCCTCCAGTTCCAAAGCTGCATTTCACCCAATATGGCGCCTGTTAAATTTTGGGTGGCAGGGCTCCTGCTTGTGCTCCTGTGCCCTTCCCAGGTCCCTTTCTCTGCTGTAGTAAGTGCTCAAGACTTGAGTGAATTGGAGGAAAGCCTCCATGCTAGAAATGCTGAGGAGGCTGTGGCTGAAGAGGGAGAAACAGCTGAGGGTGATGATGGCGCTGAGGAAGATGAGGAGCAGTTTGCAGAGGAGAAAGATGACGAAGAATCAGATGATGATGAAGTAGAGGCTGATGAAGAGGTGGCAGAAGAAGAAGAACAGGAGGATGAGCATGATGAGACAGCAGAGGAGGAAGATGCAGAGGAAGAGGAGGATGCTGAGGAAGAAGAGGCTGCTGATGAGGAGGAGGAAGAAGATGAAAATGATGAAAATGAGGCTGCTGATGGAGAAGACGAGGATGATCTGGAAGAGGAAGACTATGCAGCAGAGGAGGAGGAGGAGGAAGATGCAGATGAGAAGGATGGCGAAGAGGAGGAGGAGCAGGAGGAGGAGGAAGATGCAGATGAGAAGGATGGCGAAGAGGAGGAGGAGGAGGAAGATGCAGATGAGAAGGATGGCGAAGAGGAGGAGGAGGAGGCTCATGAGGAAGCCGAAGCTGATAATGAGGAAGAAGAGGATGATGAAGCAACTCATGGAGAGGAGGTAGATGAGGATGAGAAGGCTGACAGTGCTGAAGAGGACATACTTGAGGATGAAGATGGTGAATCCACTTTTTAAAAAAAAAACACATTTTGTAATATATTTACAGTTTAGCGAGGTACCAAACAGTGCAGTATTTAAATACAAGTTACAACAAGTAACCCCACTGAGTGAATCTGTGCTCTACAGTAGCTAGCTGACATTGTTACGTGTACTGGAGCTACTTTAGGAACGCTGTCATACATATCAGTCCTAAAATAGACGGGCTTATCTGCGTGGTAGCTGGAACTCGACAGTATCTGAACCATCTATTCCATTTGTTGAACCAATGTGGCTTTTGAGACCGTAAGCGAGCACCAAACATTGAACTGCTTCATACTAGAAAAAGAAATACAGCAAATAGGAAATGTAGAAATTCTAGCTTTGTTTACACTAAAGCTACTTACCCTATTTCCGAAAACAAAGAACACGCTGCACACGGCACGTGGAGTTATAAATATGATACAAAAAACAGGCTATAACTTCTAAAAAGCATACTGAAAAGTTCCTAACAAATGGGAGTAATCAATACTTTTCTAGGATGGCGCATTAGTACCGAGGCTGACTGACTGGCACTTTGCTTGGGCAGTCAGAGGGGGGGGTGCAATTTCAGTAGAGAGGCGATGGTTAAAAAAGAAAAAAAACTTTTATGGCCCAAATATGCTTGTATGCTTTCACTAGTTATCTACAAAAAGGGGGGAAAAGCTGATTAAAGTACTTTGGAAATAATACTGTAATACTGTAGTTGAACAAGGCTGCAAATTACTGCAAAAATGTATTTAAAACTCTAGTTCAATTAAATTTAGTTCACTAATGCCAACACCAGCACTGTAGCTAAAATACCTCTCTGAATACTGGCCACTTTATTAGGTACACCTTGCTATTACTGGGTTGGAGCCCCTTTTCCTTTCAGATCTGCCTTACTTGTTTGTGGAATAGATTTAGCAAGGTGCTGGAAGCATTCCTCAGAGATTTTGGTGCATATTGACATGATATCACGCAGTTGCTGCAGATTTGTCAGCTGCACATCCACGATGCCAATCCCCCCCCCTCCACCACATCCTAATGGAACTCTATTGGCCTGAGATCTGTTGACTCGGGAGGCCTTTTGTGTACAGTGTTTGAGATGATTTGAGCTTTGTGACATGGGGTGTGATCCTGTTGGAAGCAGAGAACCAGAGATGGTTATGTGGGAAAATCTCAGTAGAGCAGCGGCCCCCTCTGGCACCAACAGTCATGCTACATCCAACTCATATAACTCACCTTTCTTTGCAGTTCCTATGCTTAATTTGAACTTCAATAGCTAACATTTTGGCCATTCAGCTGCCACCATGTGACTGGTTGATTAGATATTTGCAGAGCAGTTGAACAGGTGTACCTCATTAAGTGGCCGGTGAGTGTCTTTGCTAAATTTGGATATGATTACATGGCAGACCAAAGGAAGAGTAATAGAGATTTTCATCCTGCTTTCATTATAAATGCCTACCTGAGTTTGCACTGTCTTAGACATTAGTCTGTCCCTTAGACATTTTAAAGTTTGCTGACCTCGCGCTGAGAAGCATCTGATACATTTTGATACATCAGCTGCATATGTGTATGTTGCTCTGATAAAGATGCTTTCCTGATTCTGTGGACCTTTTATAGATGAGTCCGAAGGTAAAGACACAAATGAGAACCAGGATGACTCAGACGAAGAGGAGGCCATTGCTGCCACGCCACAGTTCCACTCTGGGTCTTTGTGTAGCGTTTGCTCCATCTGTGAGGTAAAAACATGACACACTTTATCTGTGCATCTGCTCTGTAATCAAAAGGAAAGTTACACTTGCGTTTCACATAATTTAAATAACATACCACAGATATTAGGAAGTCCTGCTTTGCAGCATTTGTCCTGACAATATACTGTATGCACGACTACATTAGAGCTATTAGACTACGACTAATAGCTCTACGTTGTGCGTCCCTTCCCATCTTGTAGCATTGCTCTGATAATTGTGCCAAGTGCCCTTGTGAGGAAGGAGATGAGTCAGATCACTGTGAGCACTGCCAAGTAAGCATCTTGACTTCAAAAAAATTATAACTGCTATAAAAAAAATAACACAACACATTTCATTTTGCCAAGTGCCTTTTTGTGTTCATTATTTTCTCTTTTTTGTTTGCTTTGTTTTCCAGGACTGCTCATCCTGCTACATTTGTCCCATTCTTTGTGACACAGTGTGCACACCTGGTAAATGCTGGTTGTGGTTATGTGTGTTTGCAGATTTTGTTAATTTTGGTTTGACTTAAATGTTGTCTTTGTCTTCAGGTGGCCTTGTTGATGAGCTAACTGGATCCCTTTTTCAGTAAGACTTCACATTTCACAACACAAAGTGACATTCTTAGATATGGTTTTGCTGAACTGTTGGCTTTAATCATGCTCTGGTTTTTGTTTTTGCAGGACTGTTGCCTCTCTCCTCTAAGCTCCCTGGGAACTGTGTTCATTTGGTCATACAGGCGACTGTTCCTAGGACTTCACCAAAAGCGCTTGTCATGAATTGTGCAAACCAAAGCAGAAATATATTTATGTTTTAAGTCTCACTTAAATAAGATCTCGGATTGCACAGGTTTGCCATACATAATTTGTTCTTTGTCTTTTTTCTCTTTTTGTGTGTGTTTTAGCATTTCTACTAAAGTCCCTAAAATTCCACAAGGTGATATTTTTACCTCTGCCAAAGAGATTCTGTGATTGGTTCAAGTTTGCGTGCTTGCCTGTCTGTTTGGTAGCAAAATTACTCAATAAAATTGACAGATTAATATTTAATTTTTAGAAGCGGGTAAAAAGTAGGTGTAGGTCTGGATCTGGAAGAATTATTTTCCATTTTTGAGATGGGGCAAAATTGGAGCTTCACAATTACATATCAAATAAAAAGAAAAGAAATGAAGATTAACTTGGTCTCAAAAAAATATCCCAAACTAATCTGGATCCAGATAACCATCTGGATACAGGAACTGAAGTTGTGCAAGGTTGCAGCCATCTTTGAAGTCTTTTTACTATTTTATTTAACTTGTAAGCACTGAGGTTAAATTAGGCTAAATCATTGCACCCTTTGAGCCAATGCTGTATATGCACCTGAGTGATCACCATGTTCTGAAACAAGGCCTGCACCCATGTTTTGTTCTCCCCCAGACTGGTTTATTGTTATATACGCAGTGAGTCCCCTCCCATTGCTTACCATAGTCTATATTGCTAACTTGAAACATACTGAGGCAGTTTATCGCCCTTTCCTCACTGATGGACTCAATGGAAACAAGTTTTTAATGTGACACTTCAAACCAAAGCATCACTTTTCAAGCCTTAAAGACGTGAGGTCTGGTGAGTAAAGGTATGATATGTCAGACTTTCAGCCATGAGTGGAGTCAGTTCCCCTTGAAGATGTATCTCCACACTCTTGAAATATACCCGAGTTTCTGGGCTTTGATAAAATGTGGTAAGTATAATGCTTTGGTTTTACTTTAATAGTAGTTAGCGCCATCTCTTTTGTTTTGTGTTGAATATAGAAAGGTAAAGACAGGACATACGTCATTTTCTCCCTCATGTCAACTTCACTTTTTTAACATAAGAAGCAGTTCATTTAATCAGAAGGATCTCACTGACCCCGCAGGTCATTCAGATGGATATGCTGTGCTTGGGTTTTTTATAAATGTCTGTATGTTCCACACTTTACACTGTCTACACATGTCTTTAAATTCCTATAAATGAAAATTAAAATATTTATTGAACATGTTGCTAATATGTTTACATCTTTGCAAAATTTCACTTTGATCTTTTTTCTTGCATTGGCTTTACATTTAACACAATTTATTTTATACGTATTAACATTCATGCATCAAGCAGAAGATTTCCACAGGATTTCCACATCATAAAGCTAATTTTGCAAAAGTCATTTTTGTCTTCTCCCAGAAGATTACAAATCTAACCAAATTAACATGAAACTGGGAAAATGCTGAAGAGAAATCTTCACCTGTTGTTGAATCTTGATTGGATATCAGTTAATGCGTCATAATGTGCAGCCCAACAAGTAAATGACTGGACTTCTGTGACTTCTGTTAACCCGTCTGTGTTGGAATCACAAGCAGCTGCAGAAACAGACTCTGAAACATGCAGGAAAGCATCACCAGATAGCGCTGACACCTGATGGAACACACAGGTACATGCTGGCGCCTGCTTTGATCACTGTGTTTGATAATCAGGCTTTTTTTCTTGAAAAAAAAAAGCATTTATTTACTGCTGACTGTACTGTCAATTAAAAATGCTGGGCAGCTGCATGTGACTTTGTGAGGTAAATGGAGAATTTTGAATCATCTGAATGTAGCAGAACGACACACACCTTTCTCTACGGCTTATCTGCCTGATAGTCATCGGCCCTCTGCAGACAGTCATGCGCATGACGCTCATACACGTCTTGTGACTCAGCAGGTGCATGACTCTGATAGCAACTTTGTGCATAGTCATTCTTTAAGTCTCTTAAGACAGAACACTTACGGAGATAGAAAAATTATGACGCACCTAACGAGCCTGGATTTGACAGGTGTAATAGAATGATGAGAATTTATTTCTGTGGCAATAGCAGATCTTCACCCCAGTTTTCATAGTTTTGCACTTTCCACTTAGTCTTTATTTTTATTCCTAGTTCATTTTGAGTTTTGGATTCACTGTAGTTCAGTAAATTTCCAGAATGGATGTGCTAATCATAATATTGAGGGTATTTGTCAGGGGCATAATTATTTCCATTTTTTATTTCTTTTTTAATTTAAAATAATTTTGTAAGTAGACAATATTGTTGAATCAGTTTATTTATTTAAAAAAATTATTTGTTTAGTCTTCCATACCTACAATTACCTTGGTATCCGCTTCAAGAATAAGGAACTGATATATTCATTGTTTAAAATGCCAAAATATACTTTTTAAAAATTATTATTACCTCAGGTTTAATGCTGCGTAAATGGTTAGATTTTTTTTTTTTTTTTTGCATGTGTCTAAAGCTTACAATAGTTGCTACTAGTGTAACTTATCCAATTTCAAACTGAACTGTCAGCAGTTGAGCTATGGGGCAGGAACAAACATACTTTGTTCTGTTCTTAGATTAAGAAGTTTTCTGTGGAAACAAAGCTCATCAATATCTACCAAACCTCTTAATAATTGTCAACTGTATCCCCCCCCAGCAACTCCTCTGCCTCCCAGTGAGTTAGAAAATGATACACACAAGTGATTCATAACTTTGATGACGTTAGAGGATGAGTTGTGCTGCTACGATGAGCATCACTGTAGCGTGCATCAGCACCCTTAGCAGGAGAGCTTTACACTGATTGTGCTGTGGAGATCAGGATTTTGACTTGTCTTAAAAATGTTAACCTTTAACTCCACATTACTGGCACCTTGTACCGAACGCCCAATGTGACGGTGATCATCAGTCACCCATCAAAACTGACACACACAGCGTTGAGCCCGACGACCACCTTGATACCTTTAAATTTTTTTAGATTTTGATCGAGTACATCATCAGTAGAGGGCATTCAGGCTGTCCAATGGTTCTGGATATGGTTAATGCTAAATAATATAATTAATAATTAATAATATAAGATATCGAATGGCGGTAGTGATAGTATCTGATTTAAAGACTTTAAAGCATTGTTTTATGAGCCTGTGTATACCTGATGTTTTAACTGTGTCTTTTGTCCAGATGCATATCGTGACCAAGAGACAGGATTTAACCCTGGATCAGGTGCTACAGGAACCTGATGGACTGGCATTGCTGGGATTCTTTATCGAGGTAACACAAACACTTTTGACAGTCAACAGTGATCAACACGTGCCATCCCTTGCTACATTTTCTGAGACGAAACAGTTTCCATTTCAATCAGCCATGCATGCAAAGTATGTAATCACTGTCTCAGGCACTGAATGCCACCACCGTACATGCCATTCTTGGAGTTATCTGATTTACAGTGTGGTTCTAGGATTATCAGTCATGTTCAGAGGAAAGTCCACCTTCATTCAAGTCAAAGGTTTTATATAACAAGACATAAAAAATATAATCTGGTACTTAAGGTCTTAAAGGTCTTAAAATTCAGTAAATTACTGCTTCCATAGGAATTGAGAAGGTAACTAGCAGCCAGACTTCCATATACTTAATGTTTCACAGACTGCTTTTTTGTTAAATATATAATGACACAGTGCAAGACGTCATGTGTTGTTATTCATCTGAGGTAGCATTTTCCTGTTTTTAAGACCTAAGGACAAGATCATTTCTGATTATGTCCTGATATATAAAATCCTACAAATGACATAGGCTATAGGGTACAGTTACGAGCTTTAACATGGATTTATGAATATGTCATGCTTATTTAAAAGATAAAACAGTTAAATTCTTGTTTACTGCTGTAAATACAAATTTGAAATCTGGTGCATTGAGTGTAAAATGACAAAAAATGTTAATGGAATTTTACATGGATTTGTTCAACAGATGTTGTGACATTTTGGAAGGTTTCATCACAAAAATGGTGGGAAAAAAGTTATATTAAAAGTAAAAAAGTATAATTTTCATCCATCCATCCATCCATCCATCCATCCATCCATCCATCCATCCATCCATTTTCCTCTGCTTATCCAGGGCCGGTTGTGGGTGCAGCAGGCCAAGCAGAGATACCCAGACCTCCCTCCCTCAGCCATGTGTATCTCTAATGGAGAGACCAGCCTCTCTTCAATCTCGGAAGCTAAGCAGGGTTGGGCCCAGATGGGGGACCACCTGGGAATACCAGGTGGTGTTTGGGCTGGCTATATTTCAGGAGGTAGAGCAGGTTACCTACTAATTGGAAAGTTGGTAGTTTAATTCCTACCTGTTTCAGTCTGTTGGACTAATTACTTTTTTTTAAAAAACAGAACAGAAAATTTCCCTTTTATTTAATGGTATTTTTCTGGCACCCCAACAGCTGGAATATTTTTCTTTTTTCCTTTTTTTTTTTTTCCTTTTTTTTAAACAGTGTACCTCCCTCAGACGTATCACCTGTTACAGAACCTACTAAGTGATGACGTAGGTCATGTGCGTCTCATAAGGGTTTAGAAAGAGGATAAATCACCTACCATAGCAAGGTTACATGATGGTCATGGCTGCAAGATTATAAAAGATTGTGTTGAACTGTGGATGACAGTCACATGTTTTTCTCTTCCTGATTAGAGCAGTTGATTTCACAGATAAGATTCAATAAGACAAATGAAAAAGTTTGAAATCTTTCCACATTTCAACCCACATTTCTCAACACGTAATCTACCATTATTTTATAGTTCAATGAGTCATGCTTGGAGTGTCACGCTTAAGAATGCAGTAATTACGTGACTTTGATTTAAGTATTTATGATTCTCCTGGTTTAAAAAAAAAGTCAAAGGCATGGGAGCAAGGACTCATCACTCCATAAGACTTGTTGTCACTGATTTTTAGTCCAATTCTTTTGTAATTTAGCAAACCTCATGTCTTTCAATTCTGTACATCTGCTGTAGATAGTTTTTTTTAGGCCTGTCACATCTGTTTTTTCAAACTTTTTAAAGACACACTGCACACCATGTCAAGATATGCCAAGTTTTCAGCCAATAGCTCTTTAGGAATCACCTTATTGGTTCAAAAATACTATTTTATGTCTGTCAAACTGTGTTACCTTAGGCATTATTGTAGATTGAACTAAAGAAATAGGAACAAATTATGTGTTTTTGCAACAGGCTGCTGGCAACAAAGTGCCGAAAGATACATTTTAGAATTGGTGCTCAGTTGTCTGTTATGTGTACACACCACATTGGTTGATCCATCAAATTCAGTGTCTTTTTTTTATGCTTGAATGACTCATAGGTCAGTGTTTAGTGGCTTAACAACACAAGATAACTTTTCTCTGAAAATGGACAGTTTCAAGGGCTGGACTAAAAATGACTAATTTAATGACTAATTTCTATAATCAACATGCACTTAAAAACAAACCAACTCTCAATACCATCTTGAAAAAAAGGCAGAATAAGAACTTCGGAATATTTCAGCATTTGCCAAACAGGAGTGAGTGATGCATTTTTTGGAACTTGAACCCCAGTGTATTTATGACCAGCTTAGAAACGTGTGCTCATGTTCATTTTAATAATGCAAAACGAGGAGGTGCAATGACGTTCATTAATGGTAGATAACAAAAAGTTACATCAAAGCACAGTAAGCTATGACAGACTGATTACACTTGAATAAGATCAATACGCTGTTGGTGCTGGTCTTGTAAATAGGAAATGATTAATTACCTGCTCACTATCCGCTGCATTGAATGAGACTGCAGTTATCTGTGAAATCAACTGCTCTAATCAGGAAGTGCAAAACATGTGACCGAGTGTCTTTCACTGTTCAGCACAATCTTTTACAATCGCTCAGCCATGGTCATGATGTAATCTAGCTATAATAGGTGAGTTATCCTCTTTCTTTTGATGAGCACATGAGATGCGTTATGTAACAGGTGATACTTCTGAAAGAGGTAGAAAGGAGGGAGACGGGACAAGACACGCTTTGGAAGAGAGCCAAAGATTAGTAATAACTATGTAGATTAAATGCAGAGTGGTGTATAAAAACACAGAGAGTGAAAAGAGGTGAGTTAAGAACAAATGCTCAGAACCCCCCCAGCAGCCTAGGCCTATTGCAGCATGATCACCTGATTCAACACAAAGTTTATCAAAAAGGAAAGTTTTAAGCCCAATCTTAAAAATTTTCATCCATTTCTCACTCAGATTTTAGAAATGTATTTACAGCAATAAATACGACTGTATTTTAATTGTTGGTGTTTTTAACAACCGTGTTTGTTGTGAGTCTGGACCACTAGTAAAAGATTTTCTCGTTATTACTGACCCTTTTAATCTAACTCGGTGGGTGAACGATCCAACTCATGAAAAAGGAGACACAGTCGATCTGGTGCTGTCATACGGTCTGAACGTCTCTATGACTGAAATCCAGGACTGTGGGTTATCAGACCATTTTCCTGTCATTTAAAGCCAAGTGTATCATATTTGATACATGGCTTTTTGTGAGTTTTTGAGACTTCTACATTGATGATAGAGAGATTTTTTTTCCCCTGAAAAACCTAAATAAATTACACAATACATCTTTAAGCAATAAACTGCAAAAAGTAGCTGCCAGAAAGACAGGCAGCTGCTGGCACAAAGACAACCTGTTTGTGTGACAATCAAGTTATTTCCATAACAGATGTGTAAGATCCTTAAAGGCGTCCTGAAACAGAGATGTGCCTGATATATTTGGCATGCACAAAATTTTTTGAATGTAAGCAGAAATTGTCCTGATAGACCTCTAAGTTATTAAAATCAAGGGGTTAATAGATTGCAGTAAATTAATTTGTCAAGCACTTGAGGAGGCAGCATTTGCACATTTACTGTAAGCTCATTACCCCCCCCCCAAAAGACACAAATAATAGGTAGTTAACAATACACATGCCATCATGCCATAAGTTACTGAACCTTAGACAGCTGTGTTCATTTAAAAATACTGAAAATACTAGAGATGTAAAATAGTCAGAAGCAAAATAGGTTCAATCAGTGCATGCATGTATTTGGTCTCTTCAGTACATATGTAACAGATCATGATCTACAGCCCAGGTTGAAACATGTTTAATCTCACAAAAGCGGACAGAAGCCACATTGTGTTTCATGCCACTACAGTGGACAGCTTGCATGGAGAATGTTATAATGTCTCAAAGAAACACACCCAGAAACAGGATGTACCAGAAACAAGTCATCCTCAGCCTGCAGTTGGAATAACCCGCTACAGATGACATCAGAGTTGCTAACCCATTTGCATTAATTCTTAATCAACATATGCTGGCTTCATGCCACCACGAAAAGCTGGTTGGATGTGAGCGTCTGCACTGGACCATGGCACAATGGAAGAATTGTTGATTTGATGAATCAGGTTTCCCTTTATATCCTGCCCAAAGCCAGCTGTGTGAGTCATTTATCTGGGGAAGAAATAGCAGCAGGATGCACAATAGGAAGATGGTAAGCTGATGGAAGCAGGGTGATGTTTTGATCGATATTCTCATGTCATTGTTACTTTGACACAAA
>JAVDPK010000376.1:616646-628219 GCA_034780415.1 Cichlasoma orientale
TTGTGTTAATTGCAATGGCAGCAAGCATTTATGTGCTGTTAGTGGTTCATGCAGCTAAGTGGAAACATATCTTATCACCAGATTGATCTCTTCAGCACCACAGTGCGCTTCAATGACAGCACGTCGGAACTCATGACAAATGTCTACAGAAGTCAGCAGCCAGTGCAGCCAGTCTCAACACAGAATAACAGAGTCGCCCCCAGCTCTGCCTCTACAGCACGTTTCTCATTGGACCTGCTACTCAGTCTTGCACTGGGAAGTTTAGTATGCACATACATTCTTTCCCCATCTAAGTAGAACTTACCTTTGCTGCATTCGAATGTAGCTCCTTATATTTGATATACAGCAATCATGGAAAGTGTGAAAAATATTTTATTACGGTGAAGGCTACCACTGCTCTAATGTGAAATTGGATATCTCGTGATTATGACTGGCAGTTACAGTACTAAGCACTTCTCTGCTGCCAGATGTTAGTCTTAACGCATGCTTGCACTTTTGCATACAAGTCTATTTTTAGTTTTTGCATGACACGCACAAGTATTGATTTTGCAAAGCTATCACAGTATGAACAACCGAAGCACATTCCATGTTTGTACTGAGCCACCAGAGCTATGCACGGATGAGACAGGGATGCAGTCGCGTTGTTTACAGCGTAGTTGTGGTGGTTTGTAATCCAGCATTATAAGAATGTGTCACTATCTGGTGCCGTTAAGATTGATTGATGTTGGCATGTGCGTCCAGTTTAGTTTACCAATATGTGATTGAAGGATGTAGTAATATTTTTGTACTTAATAAATAAATAACTTATTTTGCTTTTGTTAGTGCAGCTTCTGCAGCAGCAGAAATGCGCTGGTAGCTAAACCTACAAAATGAAAAAGCACGCTGCCTCATTAAATTGGTGTTATGAAGGATTTGCAGTTACTTTTTCATATGAACAAAGTCATTTAATAATGATGCACATTGCATTTAATACTGTATTGTACTGCTTGAACATCTAACAATGGTGACCTTCTGATCTTATAAAATAGTAATTAAAGTTATTTGTCACTGTTTCTGGAGTCTTATGCTTTTTTTTTTGTAAGATTTCTGTTGGAATATTTGGGAAATTTTGAGACGATGTTGAGCTGGCTGGGGTGTTTCGTGACTGCATTTCTTACACTTAACTAGGTTAAGCTGAGCTTTAGATAACTTGATTTTATTGTTCACAAAATGTTCTTAAACAATGTCCTTTATAACAAAAGTGCCCGGTTTTATTCCCAACTGGTTTCTTTATAACTAAAACCTGCAAAGTTGCCAGTTTTTCTCCACAATGGTTTTAACTTTACATGACCTAAACCAGTTACTTACAAAGCTTTTTGCCATTTAAGCAACAGAGTAATCAGTCCTGTGCAAACTGAAACTATCCTGTGAACCAAATCTGCACTGGTTAACTAGATGTATTATCAATTAAATGTTTAAAGTTGAATGCAAAAATATGAAGGCATTTGAAATAAGCATGCACAGTGCTGCATGTCAGGGTTTCAGTTAATTTGATTTTAACTGCATGACGAATTTTAATAATAAAAAATAAATCTAGACTTTCAAGAGAATTTTCCCTTAGCCATCACTTTTGTTTACAGAGCCAAAATTGCTCATTACAAAGAGCTACATTTCCTCATGTGAAGCCATCAGAGGGGGTAAACACAAAAGACAGACATTATTATCATTTTGTCCTTTTGTAACACCCGTATTTGATGTCACTGAGATGAATAGGCCACCGAAAATGGGGTGAGGTGTTCCTGATAAAGCTACTGTATCATGTGACATGATATTTGGATGCAAATTATAACGTGACATTTAGAATCCCCATTTACCAGTATCAGTTCTGAAATGTTGCCTAAATGTTGCCAATACAAAGGCAGGAGAATTTGAAGCACAGTTTTAAAGATAAAAGACATTTTATGTAAGTTTGATTATTTGGCCTTGAAGAAAAGGTCAGAGGTCCAAAGTAACGTGATATTTAGAATCCCCATACATCATTCCCGTATATATGCCTATACGTTGTCAATACAAACACTGGCAGCTTTAAATAACTTCATATAGCATCATAATCACCTTCAGATCAATCAATTGACCTTGATGGAGAGGTCAGAGGTCAAATGTGACATTTTAAATCTTTCCAAGGTATTTTTTATATGTTGACAATACACACAACAGTTGTGAGAATCATCGTTTCTTAGTCACAAGACTTTTTGTCAAATTTTGACCAATAAATCATTAGGTTGACTTTGGTGGATGTAAATCAAATTTTAATCGCTCTACGCACCTACAAAGTTTCATCAGAATTCATTCAAAACTTTTTGAGCTCTCGCGTTTGCAGACAGAACGACAGAAACACATACGTGCAAGTGCTACCCGAAATATAACCGCTGTGGCGAAGGTAATAAATTCAACATTAGGACACTTTAATATTTTCTCATCTCTTATAAATGGTCCCACTTGAGATTTCTCTCATATAGATTTTACAAAATGTATATTGTAGCTTTATAGCAAGTCTGTCTGACGTAAGCTGTGAAAGCCATTAAAGGGTTTACTGGTAAGCTCTAAAGATTTTGTATATTGTTTAACTGACCAAATCCCAGATCTGTCTGTGCAGTATATATTGTTGATATTTAAGCAAAGGCACAAAGAGCCAACTATAAATACAATAGATATGAAAATGGAAATGAAAATAATCCTTACCAGTAGATACACGTGGCCCGTTTTATCTGCTTTTAGCTCCTGTATACTAGAAATTTTTATCTTCCTGCAAAGTTTCGCATAGGCTTATTAAATATACTACAGTTATTGTAACAAAGGAAAATTTTTCATCAGATCACCCACCCATTAAATTAGTCATATAAATTGTTGCTCTTGTATGAAGTATGCTCCAGTGTACTAATACCGCTATACATATGATGTAATGAAATGGATACAATGTGGCGTTTTATTGTGCACAAACCTTTATTCATTCATCTGAGCTGAGTATCGGTGTAAAATGTTAGAACTTCTTATCGTAACACTAGTCAGCTCTCCTTTCAGTGTGCCATTCCTGTGAGTATCTTGGGTGTATCATCTAATAAAAGCCGTCACCCAAAATAACTTGTTTTGTGTATTTATCTAATACAGAGGTACACAATGAATTTTCCCAAGGGGTCACATGGGAAACTGGAGCTGTTCTGAAGGGCAGCGCCAACAAGATAAACATGTGTTCAGCAAGGGACCACATGAGAAGCCCAGCTGCACCTTGGGAAAATTAATTCACCCCTGATGTAGAGCTCGTGACAGAAAGTCATCTCATACGTATGCATTTGAACACAGCGTAACCTTCTCTCCAGCTAATGATGTCATCCATGTGGGTGGGCATGCCTTCCCATAGACTGTTTTCCCGTGGGTATCCCGGGTCTGATTGCATGGTCACCTGCCCATCCTTACTTTTTCATCAAACCTCCAAAACTCCCCTCCGCTGGACAGATACAGTACCAATCAAAAGTTTGGACACACAGACCCTAAATACGATGGTCTGTGTACTTTTTGTATATGTATATCTTTAAAAAGTTTTTAACTTTTAACAGTGTCTCTCTTGCAAAACCAGACGGGATAAGTCTTCAGATCTTTGTTATGGGTCAGTTAAATCTCTCCCCCTCCCACCTCTGGGTTCAGCAGATCATAACTCTGTGCTTCTACTGCCCATTTATAAAACTGTTTTAAGGGCGGAAAAAGAATGAGGAATGAGGAAGCAGCGCTTTGCCTGCAGGAATGTTTCAAATGCACTGATTGGGATGTCTTCAAGCAATCCTGTGGAGATGATCTGGACAATTTTGAGGACATAATTTGTTCATATATTTGTAAGATGGTTAACATCTATCCAAATAATAAGCCATGGGTTACTAAAACAGTTAAGTCCACAATTCAAAGTGTAAGTGAGGAACCACAATGCAGATTTGTACTGGTGACTGTTTGACGCTCTGGAGACTCAGTCCTTTGTAGCTCTTTATTGCAGGCTTGTGAGTAGGTGTGCGTGTGTGGTTCACATATATATTAAACAGTTTATTACATAGATATCACACAGATAAGCTTATAAACCAAAGGAGTAACGCAGTTCACCTTAGTTCAAACCTACTAATGAAAGGTCACAGGGTGCCATCTAGTGGCATCAGCTGAAAATGTCATCCACACACCACCAGTGCAACAATTAACATTACAGTAAAAGTCGCCAAAGTCGAAGTCGCACAAATCGTATTTTCGCTCCAGTCGGATGGCTTCTGCAGGTCCTGATTTTTCCTAATGTTAAACAAAATTAACAACGCAAACAATTAACCAGAAACACAACAAAATCAAACAAATAAGCTTCCAAAGCACATGGTGCGCTGATCACCACCACATGGACAGAGGCCCCGAGGCTAGGGATGGAAGCTCGACAGTGTAGAAACTTCTGTGTTGAGCTTCCGAAGCGCAGGTGTTTCGAAACCCTGCTCCGAAACCTGGTTCAAAACACCTGCATCACGCGTACAAACCGAGTGGACTGTGCTGTAACATACAGTACAATGGCAATGCCTTTTTCTTAATGCCGCTCCTTTCTCATCTCTGTCTATTGACATTTCGTAATTTATGCTACCTTTAATAGGGTGCAGATTCAAACAGCAAGGCCACACCTCACTCATTCCATAACAGAAACAGACATGAAGAAGATATTGTGAAAAGATGTAACATTTGATGGCTCTATGTGATTTATGGACACTGAAACACGTCCAAAAAGACAATATATATGTGTGCACAGCAAGATGATGCTGATTTAAAATGGACAGTGTTAACAGTTGATGACATGTGATGTGTTAATAAATATAGCTGAGGAAGGATCAGAGACGACAAGCTGCTTCTCCTGTGTGATCTCCTTTGTTTTTCATTGTTTCAGCTATCAGCTCTCTATAAAGCTGCTCACGGGTGCCGTGGCCCGGTACCAATTACAATTACACCAAAGCTACTTACCCTGTTTCCAAAAACAAAGAAAGAAAGAACACACTGTACATGTCACTTGGAGTTAAGAAACAGGCTATAACTTCTAAAAAGCATAAGGAAAAGTTCCCAATAGATGGGAGTAATCAATACTTTGGATAAGCTTTTCTAGGGTGGCACATTAGTACTGAGGCTGACTGACTAACATGTTGCTTGGGCAGTCAGAGGGGGGTTCAATTTCAGTAGAGAGGCAATGTTAAAAAAAAAAAAAAACTTTTATGGCCCAAATTAAATTTGCTTGTGGTTTCAGTAGTTATCTACAAGAAAAGGTAAAAGCTGATTAAAGTACGCTGGAAATGATGCTTTAGTTGAACAAAGTTGCAAAATGTATTTAAATTACTAGTTCACTTAAATTTAGCTCACTAATGCCAGCACCAGCACTGTAGCTAAAATATCTTTCTGAATATTGAAGCTTTAAAAAATTTCAACTTATACTCACTGGCAACTTTATTAGGTACACTTTGTTATTACCAGGTTGGGCCCCCTTTTCCTTTCCTTTGCCTTAATTCTTCATGGAATAGATTTAGCAACATTCCTCAGAGATTTTGATCTGTTGACTCGGGAGGCCGTTTGTGTACAGTGTTTGAGATGATTTGAGCTTTGTGACATGAGGTGTGATCCTATTGGAAGCAGTCATCAGAAGACGGGTACACTGTGGCCATTAAGGGGCCCAAAATGTGTCAAGAAAAACCCCCCACTATTACACCTCCACTCCCAGCCTGAAGCTTTGATACATGACATACTTTTATGTTGTTTATGCCAAATTCTGACCCTACCATCTGAATGTTGCAGGAGAAACATCTGATTCATCAGACTGAGCAATGTTTTTTTTTTCCAATCTTTTAGTGCCCAATTTTAGTCATTGTGCTTGAACTGTAGCCTCGGTTTCCTGTTTTTTGGATTATTATCTGTAAACCCTAGAGACGCCCTTTCCTCACTGATGGACTCAATGGAAACAAGTTTTTAATGTGACACTTCAAACCAAAGCATCACTATACCTGAGTTTCTGGGCTTTGATAAAATGTGGTAAGTATAATGCTTTAGCTTTACTTTGATCGTAGTTAGCGCCATCTTTTTTGTTTTGTGTTGAATATAGGAAGGTAAAGACAGGACATACGTCATTTTCTCCCTCATGTCAACTTCACTTTTTTAACATAAGAAGCAGTTCATTTACCCAGAAGGATCTCACTGACCCCGCAGGTCATTCAGATGGATATGCTGTGCTTTTTATTTTTTTTTATAAATGTCTGTATCTCCCACACTTTACACTGGTTATTCCACAGACATGTCTTTAAATTCCTATAAATGGGGGTTAGGGGGTTAGGGAACCCTAACCCTAAAATATTTATTGAACATTTATTGAATATTTATGTTGCTAAAATGTTTACATCTTTGCAAAATTTGACTTTGATTTTTTTCTTGCACAGGTTCCACTTATGAAATTGTCTTTACATTTAACACAATTTATTTTCTATGTATTAACATTCACACGTCAACCAGAAGATTTCCACATTATGAAGCTAATTTTGCAAAAGTCATTTTGCCTTCTCCCAGAAGATTACAAATCTAACATCAAACTGGGAAAACGCTGAAGAAAAATCTTCACCTGTTGTTGAATCTGGATTGGATATCAGTTAATGCGTCATAATGTGCAGCCCAACAAGTAAATGACTGGACTTCTGTGACTTCAGTTAACCCGTCTGTGTTGGAATCACAAGCAGCTGCAGAAACAGACTCTGAAACATGCAGGAAAGCATCACCAGATAGCGCTGACACCTGATGGAACACACAGGTACATGCTGGCGCCTGCTTTGATCACTGTGTTTGATAATCAGGTTTTTTTTCTTTTTAAAAAAAACATTTATTTTCTGCTGACTGTACCATCAATTAAAAATGCTGGGCAGCTGCATGTGACTTTGTGAGGTGAATGGAGAATTTTGAATCATCTGAATTCAATAAGGTGCTGGAAACATTCCTCAGAGATTTTGGTTCATATGGACATGATAGCATCACACAGCTGCTTCACATCCACATTGTGAATCTCCTATTCCACCAAATCCCAATTATGCTTTTTTGGATGGAGATCTGGTGGCTGTGGAGGCCATTTGAGTGCAGTGAACTCAGTGTCATATTCAAGAAACCAATTTGAGATGATCTGTTCTTTGTGACATGGTCCATTATCCTGCTGGAAGCAGCCATCAGAAGATGGGTACACTGTGGTCATAAAGGGATGGACATAGCAACAATACTCAGGTAGGCTGTGGCGTTTAAATGATGCTCTCTTGGTACTAAGGGGCCCAAAGTGTGGCAAAAAAAAATCCTCCACACCATTACACCACCATCAGCTTGAACTGTTGATACAAGGCAGGACGAATCAATGCTTTCATGTTGTTTACTGTTGGGTAAATTCTAAGACTTATCAAAAACCAATCAGATCAGTCCGGTAAAAAGGGTTTATTCTTGCAAGAAGAGAGACGGTTACAGTTTGTCTGGGCAATCGTAAGCGCTCTGCTGAATGACTATCTAAGTTCCATATTTATACACACAGGAAGCGTGAAGGTGTAAGAGGAAGCAACTGAAACACTGTCGTCTGCAAGGTTCTGCCTTGGTGCATGCAGAAACCAGACGTGGGAAGAGGATGAAAATCAGACATACTCTTAACACCTTTTGTCAATTATGAATAACAAGGTACACAAATATGAAACTCAGATAAAGGTCAGAGAGTGACATTAGGACTGTGGTTAACTTTTGTCTTCACACTTCTTCAAATAAGGCACATTCTGTATAAGGTTTAGAGAGCTCACACAAAGTTTTCTTCCTCCTCACGTAGGCGTCTCTCTCTGTCCATAACTAGTGCAATTCAGATAAACATGATTATTATACAGTAACTCACACATTACATTTTCCTAACATTTATGCCAAGTTTTGATCCTACTATCCGAATGTTGCAGCAGAAATCGAGACTCGGGCAACTTTTTCAATCTCCTATTGACCCAGTTTTGGTGAGTTCATGTAAAATGTAGCCTCAGTTTCTTGCTCTAAGCTTCAGGATCGTCCGGAACATCCTGCAAATCTGACTGACCATAAACTGCTTTTTCAGGATGAGCAAACAGAGGAAGAAGTCTTATAATGTGAGTTGTCATGGAGATACCTGTTAACAATGATGATTAATGATCATTCTGTCAAGGGTAAATACATACTTGCATGACTGCTAATAACATTAAGGCTGATGTTTCTTTTAGTGACAGTAAGTTGCGTTTGTCAGACAAAAGAAATGGAGAGGGGAGCGGTGTCTATTGTCTGTTTGATTTTCATGTCACCAGCTGATCAAACATCAGTGCATGCATAACATCTGCCCCACTTGTATTCAACTGCATTTCTTTTAAAATTAAGTAGGAAGTATTGTATTCCTTTTAGTCTGCAGTGGCATAGTGTAAAATGCCTTTTGTACTGATTTCAGAAGGGCTCAAAGTTAAAGTTGACACATTTCGTTTGAGTATCTTCTCCCTTGGGAATGATCACAGTGTGTACATGCTCTTTTTTGGAGCCAAGAATCTCTTAATTCTATGTCAGAAAAGGCTGACTATGATAGTCATGTCAAAACCTTCAGCTTCTATCTCTTGAGATAGTCCAATATGGATTTTGAGGTGTGTTTAGAATCATTATCCTGTTGTGGAAGCCATTTTTCAGCTTTTTCTGATGATCTCTTCCATGAATAATTACTGGTATGTCTGTGGATCCAGTGTTCCCCTAGCTACTTGGCTGCCTTACAAGCCTAAAACACACCTCTGCCAATTGCAGAAGTTTACTTTTCATGAAATCTTCCCAAATTTACGCTTACACTTTAACCGAAGTGTAACCTGTTACAGAACCTGCTAAGTGTTGACGTAGGTCATGTGCATCTCATAAGGGTTTAGAAAGAGGATAAATCACCTACAGGTTACATGATGTCATTGTCATGGCTGAGAGATTTTAAAAGATTGTGTTGAAGTGTGGATGATAGTCACATGTTTTCTCTTCCTGATTAGAACAATTGATTTCACAGATAAGGCACAGTAAGACAAATAACAGTTTGATTGACAGTTTGATGACATTTCAACCCACATTTCTCAACATGTAGTCTACCATTGTTTTATAGTTAAATGAGTCATGCGCGGAGTGTCAAGCTTAAGAATGCAGTAATTATGCATGAAGTTTATTTATGATTCTCCTGGTTTAAAAAAAGTCAAAGGCATGGGAGCAAGGACTCATCACTCCATAAGACTTGTTGTCACTGATTTTCAGTCCAGTTCTTCTGTAATTTTGCATACCTCAGCCTGTTCTCCCCGTTTCCCATTCTTAACAATGGCTTCTTGACATCCACCCTCCCACTGAGATCATTTCTGATGAGGTTTAGTTGACAGCAGATGGATCAACTGAAGGGCCAGATGGATGGCTTTCAATTCTCTTCATCTGCTGTAGATAGTTTGTTTTTAGGCCTGCCACATCCTCTTTGTCCTTCACTTGTCCAGTTTCCTCAAACTTTTTAAAGACAAACCGCACTCCATGTCAAGATATACCAAAGTTTCAGCCAATAGCTCTTTAGAAATCACCTTATTGATCCAAAAATACTGTTTTACGTCTGTCAAACTGTGTTACCTTAGGCATTTTTGTAGATTCAACTGAAGAAATAGGAACAAATTATGTGTTTTTGCAACAGGCTGCTGGCAACAAAGTGCCTAAAGATACATTTTAGAATTGGTGCTCACTTGTCTGTTATGTGCACACACCACATTGGTTCAGGTAGGCTGTGGCATTTAAATAATGTTAGTACTAAGGGGCCCAAAGTGTGGCAAGAAAAACTTCTGCACACCATTACACCACCATCAGCTTAAACTGTTGATGCAAGCCAGGACGTATCAATGGCTTTAAGTTGTTTACAGCAAGTTCTGATCCTACCGTCCGAATGTTGCAGCAGAAATCGAGACTCAGGCAACTTCTGTCTTCTATCGTCCCAATTTTAGTGAGTTCATGTAAACTGTAGCCTCAGTTTCTTGCTCTAAGCTTCAGGATCGTCCTGAACATCCTGCAAATCTGATTGACCATAAACTGCTTTTTCAGGATGAGCAAACAGAGGAAGAAGTCCTTTAATGTAAGTTGTTGCCATGGAGATACCTGTTAACAATGATGATTAATGATCATTTTGTCAAAAACATACCTGCATGACTGCTACTAAAGTTCAAAAGGCCGATGTTTCTTTTAGTGACAGCAAGTTGCCTTTGTCAGGCAAAAGAAATGGAGAGGGGAGCGGTGTCTATTGTCTGTTTGATTTTAATGTCACCGAATGCCACAGCTGATCAAACATCAATGTATACATAACATCTGCCCCACTTGCATTCAACTGCATGTCTTTTAAAACTGAGTATGATAGGAAGTATTGTATTCCTTTTAGTCTGCAGTGGCATAGTGTAATCACTTGTTACATGGTCAGAAGTTGAAATATACTACATTGCCAAAAATATTCACACAACCATCCAAATCATTGAGTTTAGGTGTTCCAGTCACGTCCATGGCCACAGGTATATAAAATCAAGCACCTGGGCATGCAGACTCCTTCTACAAACATTTGTGAATGATTGGGTTGCTCTCAGGAGCTCAGTGAATTCCAGAGTGGTACCACCAGAATGCCACCTGTGCAAAAGCTCTGGTCATGAAATTTCCTTGAGACTAAATATTCCACAGTCAGCTGTTAGTGGTATTATAACAAAGTGGAAGCGAATGGGAATGACACCAATTTTCTGCAGAGTCAATCGCTAAAGACCTCCAAACTTCATGTGGCCTCCAGATTAGCTCAGGAACAGTGGGTAGAGCGTCATGGAATGGGTTTCCATGGCCGAGCAGCTATATCCAAGCCTTACATCACCTATAGTGCAATGCAAAGCCTCAGATGCAGTTGTGTGAAGCATGCCAACATTTTGATGTATGAAAATCTACTCTTTATAAGATCCTTAAAGGCATCCTGAAACAGAGATATGCCTGATATATTTGGCATGCCCAAAAAGTTTTGAATGTAAGCAGAAATTGTCCTGACAGATGTCTGAGGTATTTAAATGAAGTGGTTATTAGATTACAGTAAATTAATTTTTCAAGCACTTGAGGAGGCAGGATTTCCTCCTCAAAAGACACAAATAATAGGTACAGTAGTTAACAATTCATATGCCATCATGATAGGCTGCCATAAGTTACTGAACCTTAGACAGCTGTGTTCATTTCAAAATACTGAATATACTGGAGATTTAAAATAGAAGGAAAATAGGTTCAATCAGTGCATGCATGTATTTGTCTCTTCAGTACATATGTAACAGATCATGATCTCCAGCCCAGGTTGAAACATGTTTAATCCCACATAAGCAGAGAAAAGCCACATTGTGTTTTTTACCACTACAGTGGACAACTTATATGGAAAATGTTATAATGTCTCTAAGAAACAGGATGTACCAGAAACAAGTCATCCTCAGCCTGCAGTTGGAATAACCCGCTACAGATGACATCAGAGTTGC
>JAVDPK010000376.1:643193-656040 GCA_034780415.1 Cichlasoma orientale
ACTGTTCAATGGTGTTATCTTATTTGAATTATTGTGTGGAAATATGGGGTAACACATATAAAAGCACTCTACAGCCATTACATTTTTTTCTATGTGTACATGTTCGAAATAAAGACTGATTGATTGATTGATTGATTGATACAGGCTCTGTGTAATCCAATAAAAAAGGTTAGCAATATGTGCTGATGAACACAGCGGGGTATTTCAGAGACACTTGTTATGCCACTAGGATACAATTCAAAACTAAAGTGTGGGTTGCACTGTTCTGTGAGGACGTGATGACATAAAGTCTCTTTATTAATAACCCACCAGTGGAGTGAAGGAAGTAGTAAACATCCACTCAAGCAATTTACAAATTCAGGTTTCCACTAAACTCATTGATTAGCAACATAATAGAGATCAGGAGGAGAGAACTGGTTCTCAGCGATGGAGGAGAACCCGACAAAGCACAGGTGCATTTGTTTGGGAATCGAGGATTTGTTGGAGTGGAGGTTGGAGGCGGAGCTGGACATTTAAGCCAGTCTACTGCAATGGATTTAGGAGCGGGATCATCTTGGTTCAGGCCTCCATTCGTGAGCACCCAGTAGGAGTTGTCCTTGAAGAAATAGGTATTTCCTAAGGAAGAATCAGTGCAACTGTTATTTTGTTGAATCAAATTATGAATAAACCAGCCCATAAAACCTCCATATGCATGTAAGATTAATTTGGCTGAAAAAAAAAAGAGAACACATTTAAACTGTTAAAACTGCAACCACATCAGTTTCACACACACAAGACGGCTTGCAACTAAGGGTGTAATTCCCATAGCATTAAATGTAATTTCACTGTGTTTTACCTGAAATTATGATGTAATTATATTTACAAAAAAAAAATCCTTACCGGGAGATACACTAAAATAATGGGTTAACAATTCAACTTTTTACGGAAAAGAAAGCAGTAATAATTATAAAGAAATAATTATACAGTAACTAGTATTAATTTGTGTGTACCTTCAGCTATTTTACACAATTTATATTGTAATTATTTTTATGCAGCATGTAAGTAATTTTAAGTAGTGCATGCCTTCTGGGTAATTTAGTGGCAAAACAAACATAATTTACCCATCTAACACTGTAAAATGGGAAAACATGCTGTCTTCTTTACTGTAAGATACCCAGATGTTAATAACTACTTCAAAATATGCAGTACTTAAATATAATTTGTGTTTCCTTTCCTGTAAAATACCCATAAGTTTTACGCTACTTAAAATTACTTTCAGTAAAATTATTTATTGTGAAAACCTCAACCTGCTACACTTTTATTTTAGTTATAGCATCTTAAAGGTCTCCTTTGGCTCTGAAAATGTCATGTGGTTAGCTCGTGTATTAATAAAGTTATGAGGGCTCAAAAAATGCTAGGTGCTAGGTGGCCCCTGTTTTATCTACTTTTAGCTCCTGTAACTCCATATAATTCCACAGTATGAAGGCAAAGGTTAATTTATTATTGTAACAAAGAGGGAAAAAAAATCACTGATTCTGGGTAAGAATGATTTTTATCAAATCACCTACTTGTTAAATTAGTCGTATTATCTGTTGTTTTGTGTATTTATCTAGAACAGAGGCACTCAATCAAGTTTCCCAAGAGGTCACATGAGAAACTGGAGCTGTTCTGAAGGGCAGCACCAACATGACGAATATGAGTTCAGGAAAATTACATACATATGCATTTAGCCACATTTAAACACAATGTTACCTTCTCTCCAGCTAATGATGTCATCCATGTGAGTAGGCATGCCTTCCCATAGGCTGTTTTCCCGTGGGTATCCTGGGTCTGGTTGCATGGTCACCTGCTCATCCTTACTGTTTTCGTCAAACCTCCAAAACTCCCCTCCGCTGAACAGGTATGTTTTTCCGTTATGTGCCCAGACGAAGGCCGCATCTACCCTGTCCACCATCTCACCCGACCTTTTCCTCATGCCCCAGTCAGAGAGGGGCCGAGGGTAATCAGTCATGGCCACTGTATCCTTGAAGACCCAGTACTGAGATCCTGGACATGGAGAAAGCATAACGGAGAATATTTTTTTTAAAAAAGAGGAGCCCGGGCAATCCTGTGGAGCTGATCTGGACAATTTTGGACAAATTTGCTCATATATTTCCTTTTCCAGAAAGCAAAGACCAGCACTGTTGGCATTTTAGAGGGTTTTGATTCAGACAGAGAATCTGACAGTTCTCTAAACTGCTTTTATAATCATTTTGATACATATGATTTTAGCAAGGAAATTCAGGAACTGAGCCACACATTAAAGGACAGTCTCGTGGCCCAGTGGGAGGCCGCAGCCCACGCTTTGGGAACCACTGCTATACACAAACATGTTGGAGCATGTTTGACTCTTGAACCATTTGGTAATTGTTAGTCTTTTGTGTGGCAAAGAAACCAGCCGTGGACCTGTTGTCGTGGATTTCAGGAAAAATTCCAGCACACTTGATGCCACAAACATTAAGGGTCAAACTGTGTGTGCAATCTTGTAAGTATCTTGAGACTACTACTCATTCAAGATTGAATTTTGATACAAACTCTAAAGCAGTGTGCAAAAAGGATCATCAACATTTGTTTGTGGAAATCGTCCTTTTTTTTACATCAATAAAACCATTCTGATGATATTTTATAGCGCTTTTATTGAGTCAGTCTTTTCATTTTCCCTGGTGTCATGATCCGATTGCCTATCTCTGAAGGACAGGAACAAACTGACACACAGGGAAGCTGATTGGTAAATTGCAGCTTAAACTGCAGTCTCTGTGTACCAGACAGTCTCAGAGGATAGCAAGCTCATTCTTAAACTTATGGGGATTTTCAGCTTCTTCCTTTCTTCTCTCTTTCCTCCCTTTTGTGAATATTGGCCAGTGTCTTTGTTTGAAGTCTGGTACCTAAGGGTATCAATAAAGGAACCTGATAGACCTGACCTGACCTGACCTGACCTGAAAGGGATTTGGAAAACATTAACTACCACATACTTTAATACAAAATTTCTGGGTGTGACAATAGATAACAAAATCTACTGGAAACTTCACATAAAACATTTACAAACTAAACTATCAAGAAGCATCTCTGTACTGAGTAAAGCAAACCATCTTTTGCATTACAAACCACTCCCTGTACTTTACTGTGCACTTATAATGCCAATCTTAAGAGTGCTGTGCCATAAAAACTGTCGCTGTCTAAACATTCCCTGACGTAGATCTCGTATATAAAAATATTTATATGTGACCCAACATTTCAGCCTCGCTTAAAACCACCATCTTCAAAATATGACGTGGGTGGATGGATGCGAGAAGAATCAACCGCTTCTGCTCTGACTCAGAACCACCAAAATATGATCAGCCAAAGCCACACGTAACCACGAGATTTTGTTTCTCACCAATAAAGAAGACGATGCGGCTGTCGCTCTTCCTCTCATACACAGCGTCGATCTTGTTTGTTCCGCGTGGAAGGCCGATCCAGAAGTTTCTGATCTGAGCCGGATTTAAGGACACCAGAGACCCGTCTCGTTGGGTTCTCCAGAACTGTTCACCTTTCCAAGAAAAAAAAAAATAAAAAATTCCAATGTTTATTTTCTATTTTTTTCCATTTTTATTGTGTGCAGCACATTTGTGTTTTTCTTACCTTTAAAAAAGAAGACCTCTCCCCTGATATTTCCTATGGCATCAAAGCCTCCCTGACACCGGTCTGGGAATGATGAATCAGTACTGGGGCAGAGAAAATTTAGTCAACACTCAAGTCAAACTGTGTTACTGAATGCAGTTTGATAAAGACACTAGAGGGTGCAGTAGGACCAACGCTGCCACAGACAAACACAAGGCAAATGATATATAGTGATTATCTAGATTGAGGTGCAGCTGTTTTGTTTTTTCCCCCCCCTGTGGTTCAACCCACTGCCGTGTTGGCCTCGGTGGAGGTGGACGCGGACTGGGCAGGCGTGGGAGGTCAGGATCAACACCACCTGGTCGCTCAGTATCTTTCACACCTGCAGCAGAAGAGTGACAGCAGACAATGCTGAAGAGGAAGGGAAAGCTGATCACAGTGTAAGAAAAACTAAGCAGGCAAACCGCACTCTTATCAGCATCCAGAGGTGTTTGTCACACAGGATACGAGGTTTTTCTTTTTTAAGACATGAGCAAGTAGATCAGTTGCAAGCACTGCATGAAAGCACTGTTGCACTCAGGTTAAAAATAACGTTTTATTACATCCTTTTGATCAGGCCGTTTATGGTTTATAGTCTGTTAAGCTGTAACAAATTACATCAGTAATGGATGCTGGAAAAGAATTATGTCAGAGTTTTATAAAATCTTGCCTTACAGTGTAAAGTATTGTAAAGTATTATCATATAAACTATGAGTAAGTAGCAGAAACAGTTTATACTTGCGGGGTACACATCTTCTCCATGCAGACTTCCACAAACTGGCAGTGATCATTAGGGCTGTTACATGTCATAATTGTCCACGATAATACCGGTATGAATTTTTACGTGATATAAAAATGTCATATTGTGATATCATTGCCATAGCAATGCTATAGCTTTACATTCCTTAGTGTGCCCAATAATAATAAGACAATCCGGGCATGTCTGGGAGTGAGAGCTGTGTGTGTCAGCCTCTGAGGAAGATTTAGCAGCTAGAAACTGAGCTGCTTCGACAACCTCCAGCAAAGTGCAATGCTTTGCAAAATATGCATGACAGCTGTTCCTGCTGTTGGTAGATACAAAGCTGTTTCACCACTTGAGACAAAAAACACACTGTTGAGTACAACCAGGCTATGAAAGAAGGAAATGCTAAAGCTGGTGATGTGTACAACATCCCAGGTAGAAAATATTTGTGAATAATGTCTGGTTATATACATTATATTGCTAAAGGTATTCACTTACGCACCTATCCAAATTATTGAATTCAGGTGTTCCAATCACTTCCATGGCCACAGGTGTATAAAACCAAGCACCTAAGCATGCAGACATTTGTGAAAGAATGGGTCGCTCTCAGGAGCTCAGTGAATTCCAGCATGGTACCGTGATAGGATGCCACCTGTGCAACAAGTCCAGTCATGAAATTTTCTCGCTGCTAAATATTCCACAGTCAACTGTTAGTGGTATTATAACAAAGTGGATGTGATTGGGAACAACAGAAACTCAGCTATGAAGTGGTAGGCCACGTAAAATCACAGAGCAGTATCAGCGGATGCTAAGGCGCATAGTGCACAGAGGTCGCCAACTGTTGCAGAGTCAGTAGCTATAGCCCTCCAAACTTCATGTGGCCTTCAGATTAGCTCAAGAACATGGCTTGGGTTCCATGGCTGAGCATCACTGGACTCTAGAGAAAATGTGCTTTTGGAAGAATGGTCAAAAATTCCTATAAACACTCCTAAACCTTGTGCAAACCCATCGAAGATGAGTTGAAGGTGTTATAGCTGCAAAGGGTTGGTTGACATATTAAACCCTGTGAATTAAGAATGGGATGTCACTCAAGTTCATATGTGTGTGATAGCAGACGAGCGAATACTTTTGGCAACATAGCCACTGGGTTGAGGTGCAGCTGTGTGGCAGTAGTACAAGATTCATCAAGTGCTCCAAGTTTTGTGTTGCAAGTGAGTGTGTACGACTGTGAACAGTAGAGGGCAGCAGAATGCCTGCTGTGGTGCTGAGGTGTTGACGTTGCTGTTGTAAGCTTGCCATTCTGGTAAGACCTACAAGGCGACCGGCATCATGTTTCCTCATTATTTCTCCTGTTTTAGAGGACTGTAATCTGTAAAACTTTGTTCAGTATTTTTTTGTATGTCGTCAGAAATATCGTTACCACAAATCTTTATTGTGATATAATTTTGAGCCTATATTGCCCACCCCTAGTGGTCATGTTAAATGGATGGTTACTGTATTTTATATCAATAAATGAAGTAAAATAAAAATTCACAATCAGGATGAACGGCCACAAGTAAACATGGGGCGATTTATTGCCAAAATAGTGGCATGATGAGGTAATATTGGTGTAGTAGTTACTCCACTGTGTCTGAAATATTTTTACATCTCCCTTCCGTGTCAACTTTCATGACACAGGGCCCACAACATCTCACGCATGGGCTAAAAATTACAGCCAGCTATTCCGAGACCTAACAGGAGTTTACGTTTATCACACTGTGTCCTCCGGTTTCATTTTGCTGAAGATTTCTTATCAGCCAAACAAAAGCAGCACATTCTGTATGTTGGATGATGTAAGCAGGGCAAATATTGATTTGAACCAGGGTACGGCTACTCAGACTGACCGTAAAGCTGTTGGATGGCCAGCCTGTCGTCCATGGCCAGTTTAAAATGGGAAATGTCTCCCACAGGACCCTGGTAGTACGGCCTCATGATGGACGGATCAGAGGAGGAATGAGACAGGCCCAGTGCATGGCCAAACTCGTGCACCGCAACTGTGAACAAGTCTGTGCTTCTGCTGTCACCTGAGGAAGTGTGAAGCAAAAGTGTTACTGGATCACAAGAAAGCAAAAAAAACAAAACAAACCAAAAATCATAAAGTGGACACTTTGGGTTAGTAAATAAGGAGTTTTTTTGTGTTTCCATATCTTTTTTTGGCTACTGTTGCTTACTATTTGTTTACATTCTGTATGTTTTAGGTAGCATACCTGAGTAGCTCCAGATCTCGTCATCATCAAAGTGTGTGTCACCCGACATGTCAAGTGTTCCGGGAAAAAAGGCGTGGGCCAGGGTGCCACCCTGTCCATCAAAAGGGTACCCGTCATCGTGAAACGTGCGGTCAAAAGACACTCTGATGTCCCCTTTAGCCCTGGCCCCACTGCCGTCTCTCTGCAGCTGACGGAAATTCAAGGGGGCCACGTCACTCCAGGCTTTGAAGGCGTGAGTCAGGAGGGTTTCCACTAAGTTGTTATCCAGGCGGGGGGAGGTGGAAGGATTTGGGTAGCTGTGGACACTGCAGACAGAAAACTTGAATATTATAACTTGTGAACTTTTCACATTTTTTTAAAGTCACCAAATTCTACACGTTTTAATACACACAGCATGATGAAATCTGATTAAAATTCAGCCTTGCAGAAGGCTAAAGTTTTCTTAATGGGAAGCTTTTAGACAGCCCCCCCTTCTCTTTATCTTATTGGATAAAACTAATTTTAACTGTGAGGACATAATTCATAGATGAAAAAAAAAATGTGATAAATCGCAATATATGTTATTGCAATACACAGCATATTGCAAAAATCTTAAAAAAAAATTGCAATAATGTGAGTGAAGTACTGTGATAATATTGTATTGTGGGGCGTCTGGTGAATCCCACCTCTAGTGGCTACTGTGCAACCCAGTCCAGTCTGGGGTGTGAGAGTAGTTTCCTGGGTTCTTGATATTTCATGTGTATAAATATAGAATATGTGTAATGCATACTTTATAGGTTCAAGATGGCCAGTGAATACTACTGTGTTTTAGATCATGTGTATTTAGTTACTTGTGTTTAGTAATGCAAATTGATGTGCTAGCAGTGAGTGGCTGTCATATTCAGTTAATACCACCAGGTGGCACCCTGTTAACCGTTACTGATGGTTTGAACTAAGGCGGATTATTCAGGTGAATTGGTTTACTTTTGTGTATAAGCTTATTTCTGTTGCAGCTATCTGAGTAAATTATTTAATGTATATTTCTTTGATGTCTGATACGATCTCGTGTAAATATCTTACATCCTGGCAGGTGTTTGAGTCAGTGAACTGACACAGCTGTACTATTCCTTTGTTGATTTATGGGACCACATTCACCCACATGCATACCAGCCTGCAATAAAGTAGCTAATCTCCAGTCTTGTGTCCTGACTGACACTCAGAGGCAAGTGTCAAACAGCCACCAGCTTAGTACGGAGTTGTGGTTCCTCACCTACAAGAAAATTGGCCCCACATGCAGAGGTAGACGTGATGCAAGTACCTCCATTTTCAGCCACTATATTCAAGATTTATACCCCACAGAGCTCATCAGCCTATCTCAAGAGCCCATTATTAACAGCCTTGCTCCTCGCTCTTTGTCCACTTACTGGAACACTTGGAATTAATTTAGTTCCTTTCGTTCCCGCTTCAAACTGCTCTTCCCATACTTTGACATCCCTACATTGTCTAGCTTTCTAGCATAAGCACATAAATCCTTTTTTATCAAAGTCTCCACAATAAAATCTTACCTCAGCTGGACCAATTTATTTTCAAAACTTCTCGTGGGTCCGACTTGCTTGATCTCAGCCTCCAGCATCAGATGCCCCCTTCAACTTCTTGCTGTCAACCACTAACTTCCAATCTTTCCTCTTGCTGCATAATCACACTCCATTACAAGTAAGGGGATGACCACCTGGCACGCCTGCCCGCCTTCTTTGGATTCTTATGCTGCTCAGAGTTCACCTCGTCAACAACCAGCTTCAGTCCAGATCTTCATCCCTGCATCAATGACCTTATCTCCAAAGATTGCCTCACCTTCTCTCTCAAAGGTCATATTCTATTTCAAGATACCCCACCCCAAGCTCAGTATCTTCCAACACATGGATGGGAGGAGCCGGGGATCAATCCACCTACCTTCTTATTGATAGCCACCTGAGCCACAGTAACCCCTTTACAACCTCCTTACATTATTCTGTTAGCTTTCTCCATGTAACATATTTTTAAAGCTGACTTAGTTCCTGTACTTGATGCAATACGACCAGTTTGTTTTGCATGACAATTTATGGGGGAAAAACCTACGGCAATCATCCCCATGACTCATTCAGATGTGATAAAACCGCAGGGTATCATGACTTGAAACCAACCTCCATGTGAGGTCTGTCTTATCCCACTTAAGGCCTGACAGGGCATATCTTTTTCTCCTCTTCCGCCTCCTCAATGTATCATCGCTTCCGACAATGTCAGGGAGAGAGCATCGCGGTTTGGACATGAGTTTGAGCGTTTCCGAGTCTGGAAGAGAAGATGATTACATGCGGTATGGTGTGTTGAAATTAAAGATGTTGCAAGAAGTGTGAGACCTCATATGACCAGCGTGTGAAATAAAATATACAGTATTGTGCAAAAGTCTTGAGTCACCACAAATTTCATTATATTTTGCTAGGAAATGGGAAATGTCTAAATTTAAAACTGGTTCTTTGTTGTGTTATCGTGTGTAGACACGACATTGGTTCATCCCTTAAGTTAGGTGCCTTTTTTTATGCTTCAATGATTCATGCATGCCATGTTAAAAATCATATTTTTGCAAAAAAATAAATAAATAATCTCAAGTACCTTAATGTCAATTAAAATAAGGTATACGTACAGCTTAAACTAAGGCATAGAATAAAATTGTCTTTACTCTGTCTTCTTGCAATGCTTTCTTAAAGAGTTCTGATAGTATTGTGTCTCCTGGATGAGGTAGATTTGGTGTGTGTTCATGTGTACACTCCCCTCCAAAAGTACTGAAAGAGTGAGGCCAGTCTGAAAACATTTGGTTTTGACATAAAAAAATAAAATAAAAAATAAAAATCAATATTAGCATCTCAGCTTTTATTTCCAGGTATTTATCTGAATCTGAAATACAGTTCAGAAGATGGCACCTTTTGTCTGAACCTACACATTTTTCTTATGAGCAAAAGTATTGGAACAAATAAAGTGAATAAGACTTAATATTTAGTTGCAAATACTTTGCTTGCAATAACTGCATCAAGCCTGTGATCCACTGACATCACTAAACTTATGCATTCCTTTTTTGTGATGCTTTTCCAGGCTTTCACCACAGCCTCTTTCAATTGTTGTTTGTATTGGGGGTGTGGGGGGGGTACTCCCTTCAGTCTCCTCTTTAGCAGGTAAAACGCTCTGTAGGGTTTAAGTCTGGAGATTGACTAGGCCAGTTTAAAACCTTCCACTTCCTGATGAACTCCTTTCTAGTTTCGGCAGTGTGTTTTGGGTCATTATCCTGCTGCATGACGAAGGATCTCCCAGTCAGTTTGGTTGCATCTTTCATTAAATTGACAAATTGTTTCTGTAGACTTCTGAGTTCATTGTTCTGCTGCCATCATGCGTGACATCATCAGTGAAGATTAATGAGCCCGTCCCAGAAGAAGCCAATCCCTCCACTGTGTTTCACAGATGAGCTCGTATGTTTGGGATCCTTTCTTTCTCCAAACTTCAGCCTATCCATCATCTTGGTAAAGGTTAATCTTTGTCTCATCAGCCCATAAAACTTTGTACTGGCTGTGGCCGATGTTTGTGACACGGCTCCGTTTGATTTTCCATCCTCTCTCAGCATCACAGTTGCTTGTTTTTCAACCATACACAGCTCTCTGGTTTTGATGTTGGTTACTTCTCTAACTATAAATGCACGGTCTGCGCCAACTCTGCAACGCAGCGCTATTGATAGTTTGGATAATCAATGTAAGAGGACACAGCTGGGCAACAAAACACACCTGTCAGTCACATGTTCAAATACTTTTGCTCACAAGAAAAGTGGGTGGGTTCAGACAAAAGCTGCGATCTGTGGATCAGATCCTGATGTAAATACCTGGAAATAAAAGCTAAGAAACATTTGATCTTTTGTTTCAAGGCCCCCGCCAGCTTTTCCCCATTAAGGTTTTTATGGCAATTACAGTAACCAGCACCGATGTTCCACCTGAGCTCATCATCTCAGTAACGGCTCCATCTCTTGTGTGTCTACACACACGGCGAAGAGCAGACTTCTGCTCTACATTAAACTACTTACATTGTAAAAACTGAGTTGTGGCATAAATGAGGCATCAAAGCAAAACATTTGCATCGAAAGCCTGGAGAATTATTGCTCAGGACCACTTTAAGAAATTACAAGAAAGTCTGACTCCTTGGTAGCAAAATATAAATAAATGAGGGCCTGCTTAAGACCTTTGCACAAAGGAACTGTGTACAGTACATTCTCTTAATAGATGTGAATTAAGAACAAGTTACCAAGCACTCCAGTTTCCTGGAGGCCTCCAAATCGCTGCATAATACGAACAGCTTTCTCAATCCCCTCTTTGGTGAGCAGCGGACTTGTGTGTGGGTCAGGACGAGGAAGGTATCCATACCTACCGAGCCAGTCCTGTACACAACACAAGAAGTAAATTAGTGATTTTTCAGATGTGATTACTACAGAGGCCAGAAAAAGAACACAGTGGATAACTTTATAGTAATGTAGTTTTAAGAAACAACACCACGGTAAGTCGGTCATGTTCATGTCTAGCATGAGTCTACTTTGATGTCATGGGAGAATTTGATGCATATGCTGCTCCACTTGTGACAATAGATCAGTCTGACCTAGCACGCTCCTCATACTGCAGTGCATCAGCCACTTTTGTTTTTTCATTAACTTTTTATGATCCTGTGCAAGTAAGTTGCTCGATAGGGCAAAGGCTGCACACCAGCGTGTACCACAAAACCTACACAAGCACACATACAGCACACACCAAACATACACTGAAACAGACAAATCCCTTTCTTGAAAGGGATTTTGAAACCTGCTGCTGTTCTTGGTTTGCCTCCACCCAGTTGAGAGGAAGAAGTGGTGACTTCTTATATCAACCGTCTTCTGTGATCTCTCTTTCCCCACTATCCACCCCACTGAGATTCATGTTACACCCACTCCTTTTTCACATAAGTGAAACAAACTCTTTTCTCATAATCAAGACACAATGAGCAATAAGCGCACACCTGCAAAACGAGCAGTGGTTAAGTCATATCCTCCTGAGAATCGAAGGAAAAAATTAGCTTTCAATTTAATTTCATTCGTTTTATTGTGACCACTACAGAGGACATGAAGTCTAAGGAGAATATTTAAGGAACTAGAACTAGGAAGCTTACAGATTTCTAAATCGTGCTTGCACATTTTGTGCAATAAACTGTATAATATAATGTGTATTGTAATTTTACAATGCAAAAAAAAAAAGAATAATAATAAAAAAATTTGTGTTTTTTATGACGAGCAACTTTTTTCCTCTCAGAAATTCCCCAAAGCTTTTTATATTTTTTATTAACGTCAAGAGTGATATGAATACCTCCTTACCCCCCCCCCCCCGCACGCCCACCCTTTCTTGCCATATGCTTCCTTTAGAGAAAGAAAACCCTGCCTATGCCTAGTGTGCGTACTTAAATTTATATATATATAAAATATATATATAAAACTAAACAAAAAAACGCGCAACTGAGTATTTATTTCCGAACAAACATTGATGGATACACATGAAATGTGAGATCAAAATTATATGATGTGGAAAACACTTCACAAGCATACACAAAAGTGGTGCAAAAGTGACAATACATATCCTACACTTTTTTCTTGCAACAAAAGTCGGCTACAAACATTTACAACGCCGCGATTTATTTATTTATTTTGTGTGTGTGTGTGAATATTTTTTACTCACCACAGCTCTACTGTATTGGTCTGGCACTGCTGATGCGCTTCCCGTAAAGGTCCATATCATCCACAGCAGTAGGCACAACTCCATCCCAGTCACTGCAAGAAAGGGGGGAAAGCGCTCCACATCATTAACAGGATGTTTAATATATGGGGGATTCTTGTTTATAATTCCTCGGCTTTCTGTAAATCAGCACAAATTCAACGGAACAGAAACGCCGCTCACCGCTGTCTGCAGCTTCAGTCTCTCTTGGGACTAGGCAGGGTGGATCGATCAGAGAAATCTGGATGCGTTCCCGTTACCTCGGAAATCAGAGCTGAGCGCAGTCAAGTCGGTAAAGTAAAGTAAAGTAAAGTAGTCGTGGCGGCTTGACGGCGTTTCCACTAATAACGGTTACAAGTTTGCAGATACCTTCAGATACTTTTTTCGTACCCACTCACCCGAGGTTCTGAGCGGTCCGTGGT
>JAVDPK010000376.1:660644-687255 GCA_034780415.1 Cichlasoma orientale
AACATCTGACAATATTTCACACTTATCTTCATCATACACAGATGTCTGTACAAAAATATGTGGTCTCAGTGTAATGTTGCTGGCAGGATAGGCAGGATTTACACTTTTTATGGTATTTTTTTTTTTTTTTGGAGTTTTCGTACAAGTGATTGCCGTAAGCAGGTCTAAAATCATCACAGTAGCCTCACACAGCTTATGCTTAGGGAACAAGCTAGCTATCACAATATCTTTGAGCTGCTCAAGTAACAAGAAACTGTGGTTACACTTTACAATACACCTGACATATGCCGGCATTTAGCATTTCTCTTTAAGCTGAAAGCAGTAAAGTCAGGTTCAATTTCCGAGCCATTTATAATTTAAAACTCACAGCAGTGTCCTTCAATCGGCGACCCAAGCGTGTGTAGTGGATGCCTGACCTCCCAGAGGGTGGTTTCGCTGGAGGTTAAAAGCAGGTTTTACTGTTAGACTGATAGACTTCTCGCTCTAATATAACGGGGTCTTTACCTTACAATATAAACCCCCTTGAGATGATATCTGTTGTCAACTGGCACTAAATAATCAAATTGAACTGAACAAACAACATTTTTACAACAAAATACTAAAATGTAAACATCAGTTTTTGTTTGGTGTTTTTTTTTTTTGGTTTCTCTGAGCTGTGTATTACGATGTAGGAAGACGTGTATCCAGTCTTTTCCCCTGACTTTTTTTTTTTTTTTTTTTGTGCTTTGTTTTTTTGGATCGTAATATTTATAAAAGCAAAAGCCAGACTGTGTGAGACAATTTTGGAGGGTCCAAAGCTAAGTCTTAACTATCAAATGCTGCATTAAACCCCAGCTTAATCCCGACTCTAATCCTAAACACACCTCAAACTGATCCTATACCTAATCCTGACCTCAGCACTATGAACACACTATTGAAAAGTGCAACCTCTTAATACTAAGATAACACCAGTACGACCGGAGTACTGTTAAGTGCAACCAAAGCTGCTCTTGGCTGAATTTGTAAACATTTAATGCATTTTTGGGGTTTGCAACCCCTTCGAGGCCCCTCTATTGCTCAGCCCTGTGCTTACTTATATCCTTTTCTTGCCACTTGTTTTTTTACATGCCCTTTTTCCTTCCTCTTCTTCTTCTTCTTGTGTCATGCTGGTTGGCAGCGCTGTTCACTGTAATCTGGCCCAGTACTGGCCCAGGCTCTGACTCATGCTCTGCGGCTCAGTTCCTGGGACCTGGACTGGCACTGACACCCCGGGCGATATGAGCCCTGAATGGAGGAAAGGGAGAAGAAAAACACTCCAAGAGGTAAGCAGTGAGAGATAACTGACAGGAATAAAGCAAATGGCAAAGTCTTGCTAAATGAGCGCTCACCTGTGTTGGAACTGGCTGAGGGTGGAGATTGCAGATGAGGGGAGGAGTACGCTGATGAGTCAAAGCTGCGCGGTGCAGAAGGGGATGGAGGTAACATGCAGGAGTAGGAGGAGGCCGACTGGGGAGGAATTGACTGAGAGTGGACATGGGAGTAGAGGAGAGGAAAGATGTTGATAAGAGATACATACAAAAAAAATTATATTATTATGTGATAAAGTCTACTTTTAAAGACACAATCATTGCTGTTTACTAGACCATGTGGTGTAAAAACAGTTACAACAGCATGGTTTTGGTTTAACCACACGGAGGTGCTAGAGGTTTGTGGCATGGTGGGAGTGTGGTTCATGCATCTGCAGCAGCAGCAGCAGCACACATTGTTTAATACTGCAGATGCAAAATGAGTCAAAGTTTTGCTTCGAATCTTGAAATGTTTAAAGATTTAAACGTTGCAATAAACATATTTTCAGTAGAAATCAGTCCGTGCATACATTTCTAGTGAATTATTGTTGAAGTTCTGACGCACATGAGAGAAATTTCACTGCAAAAGCAGAGAGCTGGGCATCCCAGTTCCCTCACAGTCAGCAAAGAAGAGCTTCAGGCTCCAGACACGGCAACGCGAATCATAACTGCCATCTCTCACAATAGAACCTCCGGACAAAAAAAAGCTGATAACCTAAATCTTTATATATTATTATATTTATTCATATTATAGTCTTTTGTTTTTATAAGAGGCTTTCACAGAACATTGCAAACCATCTACCTTTGACTACTCACCAAACAATAATAAAGTCTGCTGAGACCATCCAACAGATCCTTTGCAATAATCACGCCATAAATAATCTACGCAAAAACGGATCTGCAATTCCGTAATCGAAAAACCTGCTTGACAAACGTTGATAAGATGGAGCTAAACAACATCTCTAGTATCTTGTATTGGATGCACTGCTTAAAGCCAAACAAACAAACATGAAGAAGCACAAGAAGCACGACAGATCTTGCCAACAGGTAACCTTATGAAGAAAAGGCTGAACCTATGTGACTGTAAAAATGTCCAAATTATGGCCGTATTTCAGGTAAAATGTGAGACACTGAAAATCAACATTTAATTCATAGAGGAATTTACAATTATTGTCATTATCTATTAATTAAAAAGGTTAAAAAAATCCATGAATTTGAAGCTGTTACAATTTGCTTAACGCCATATGCAAAAATGAAAAGGAGACTTTTAAATGTATCAATAATATGATCTATTTTTTAAATAATAAAAAAATACTACCATGACCACAGCCTATTATCTGCTGCAGTATCATTTATTTTATTAATTTACATATTAACTTATGCTCTGTTATGATGACTTTAGTATAGTTTGGAAGGTGCTGATCATAAATGATGAATAATGAATGTCCAACCTGGACTCCAGATGAGAAAACTGACAGGGAGCTGTAGCTGGGCAGGGACGACTCAGCCTGACTCAACATGGACCCTGGAGAGAGACAGACACGGGGAGCGGAGCGATACACGGTGAGCATGCGCGCACAAACTTGCTCACAAGCGTCTCACAGTGGAAATGTTTTAATATAGATGCACTCTAATGGAGAACCTCTAATGGTTTCCCAGCCTGCAAATGTCAAGCAGGAGAGCTCTGAGGTTCGTAATTATAAACTACTAAAATATTGCTGTCACCAAATACATCAATTATTGAGAGAAAAAAAAGGTAAACTCTTGCTTTCAGTTTCCTCGTGTGCTGCATGAGCAAGCTAACAAACATGCAACTGTAACTGCGTGTTGCAGGGTGGGGGCCCGGCGTTCACCTGAACTGCTGCTGTGCTGCTGATGATAGACAGACGTGTTGAAGGAAGTGCTCAGGGGCGCTTGGCTCTGTGAGCAAGAAGTCACACCGCCTGACCTCCGTTGATTACGCAGCTTCTCCTCCCTCCTCCACTTGGCTCTTCGGTTTGAAAACCACACCTATCAATCAAAAAGTCCTGTCAGACTTGTTTTTGCTGTAATAGTTACATTAGACTATCTATTTCAGATTCTGTTACGGCTAAAAAAATAAATGTGATTGTAATGGAGGACTGAGGCCTTCCTCACCTGTATCCTGGCCTCGGGTAAATCGATCTTGTTCGCTAATCTCTCCCTTGCAAAGACATCTGGGTAATGTGTCCTTTCAAACTCTGTGGAAGACACACAACGCAAATCTTAATCGGGGATTACAGTCCTGACAGGCCTTGCTGCATGGTGTTCACATATTTCGGATTTATCATATCCCTTTATCTTTCATGAGAAAAGAAAATGAATTTAGATATAATCAGAATTAAGCAGAAGTGGATTTTTATAGACTTTTATAGTTTTGACAGATAATAATTAACCTGCATATTGGGCAATTACTGCTTAATATCAGCATTACTAATTATCTTTCCTTGGAACATATAAATCCAGGATGCTGAGCTGTATCCTTACAACCATTTGTAAAATATTTATCTGTTGCACTTTGTATAAAATATTTATGATTATGGAACACGCAGAAAGTTCATATGAAAGGATTCAAGTTGAGGAGCTGTCTAAGCACTTTATTTCAAAGAAGGCTGACTAAAACCAAACTGAAGAAAAAATCCTAACCGGTTTTCATTTTGTCGTCATTTATTGCGTTTTGCTTTCTTTTTTAATTCACTACAAATTTGCATTGTGTGCCACTTACTTGCATATACAGACTGTAACATATCTAACAAACAGCACGGCATGACATAAGGTAATTCCTTCCCTTGAAGACTGAAACCAGACACTTCATATCAGTGAGACTCTCAGTTTTAGAGCATCAAAGAAGTTCATTTATAGTTGACAAACTGCTGACATTTTTGTCGCTGACAAGTCGAAACGAGAACATGCCTCACCCTTCGAGTGGCAGTCTGAGTCATCCTGATGAACTCGGAAGTTTCAGGTCTACTTATATACGTGTCTGTATTGATTGAACTGTTTGTTTCGCATTTTAATAAACTGCCAAGGGAGAAACCAAAACCAGATAAATCAGCGGGGCTTGTAATTAGATTTTATTTAAAATATTTAAATAGCTGAGGTTATGATTCCTGCAAAAAGAAAAAGAAAAACCCTAAATAAGGCTGGCAACACTTGCTTAATAAATACTTATTTTGCAAAGATAATGATCGCTCTGTAAATTGAGTCTCACAAATTGTTATAATTGGCTCGGTTATAATTGGCGTCCGTGTCAGCGCATGATTGTTATTGTGCCTTGGCTGTGCAGTGAGGTCAGTGTACCTCATTAATGTCATTTGCACAGAGTGACCACAGTGATACATTTCCACTTGGCTGCACAGTGGACATTGCGTCCTTATTTAGCTCAAGGGCCCTTTGCAGCCATATCCAGTCAAGGGTGGCTTTCTGACCCCTCTCAGAGGGTATCGGGCTACAAGGGCCAGATCTTTCTGCATAATACAAACACAGCAAGCATACATTATCAAAAACCTCTGCTCTACCCATCGCTGGAGGCTTTTCTGGATTGGATTGGGAGAGTTTGTTGAGTGAGGATTGTGCAGAATTTGCATGATTATTCTCATCTGCAGGCATTGATAAAGACGCCCCCGCCATTTAAGAAACTCCAGCAAACAAGGTGTAAAGACTATAATCCAATAGAAAAGGTGTTGGCAGTGGGGGGGAAAAAAAGCAGCAAGACGAGCTGTGTCATGACACACTCTAGTCTGGCTTGTGCCCGTGGAGAGCAGCGATTGGCTGGAAAGCAAGGAGAGTGCTGTGCGTGCTTGCATGGCCTGACCTTTCTCCAGAGCCTCGATCTGCTCCTGCGTGAAGCTGGTCCTGTTCCTCTGCAACTTCCTCTTGAGCTGCAGCCTCAGCTGAGACTCCTCGCCCTCATCCCGCTCCACGGGGACTCCTCCTCCTCTGCCCGCTCCTCCTCCCCCTGCCTCGGCTCCCATGCTGCCCTCGGTGTCCAGCAGACATCCCTCAGACACTGGCAGCGAGGAAGGTGACAAAAGAGATGTGTGTTACGTGTGTGCGTGTGTGCGTTAAGGGTCATATGTTAGGATTACAAAGGATGCTGATATAACCAATAAACTACTTTTAAAGTCAGAGACATATTCCTCATGATTTGTGAGCACTGTGCTGAAAAAAAAAGTCCTCTCACCTGTGCTGTGTTGTGTCTGAATTGCGGTGGGATCATGGTACCAGTTGTTAGGCCCACTCCAGTTAGAGCCGCTCTGTAGGTTCAGCATGGTTAACTTCTCATACATAATACGAGTATCCGAACCACCATGTAGAGAATTAAAGGAGTCCCGTCCTATGTGCGTGTTTGTCCCTGTTTACTGTCACCTTGGCTCTTCTCTCCCTCCTTCGATCCTCCACTTGTACCTCCTAAGTTGGGGTAGGGAGGGGAGGTTTAGGGGTAGGGGCAACGAGGAGAAGAAGAAGAAGAAGAAGAAGGAGGGGTTCATATCGCATGAGTTCACACATGGTTGGCATTGTGGTGAATTAGCCTCATGATGACAGGCAGAAATGGAGTTAGTTACATGCTCGCTGTCGTAACGAGTGTGTGTTATACATTGCTAGGCTAGTATACCAGAGGGAGATAAGGTACATTAGAAACCACTCTGAAAGGCAGTACATTTATGATGTTACTTGCTTTCAGCTCAGTTTTTTTTCCCGGTAAACCCGAACATGTACGTAAGTCTGTGTAGCCAAAAACTGCAATCACATACAGCGGCTCTGTGAACAAGATCTGCCATAAAGCAGCCAAACCAAGCCCATGTTTAACGTTTGCTGTGAAAGCAACAAAAGTATTTCATTTATCAGTGTTACCAGATTAAACAAATATAAACTCAGCTCTGAGGTACACACAAAAAACAAAAAAACAAGAATTTCTCACTTCGTCTATTAGGTTATATTTTGGGGTGTAAAAATTCCCTCCTTGGAGAGTCATTCAAGGAAGGTAAATGTATGTCAATCGCCACATCTTACAAACTACAGCAGTAACAAAATGTCAAAGGTCAAATGGGATTCATTTAGATCAGGGACGTGCAGGGACGACAATTTAATAAACTAAATTCCAGAAATCTTTCAAATAAATATCAGTGGCGGCGACGCTGATCCCAAAGCCCGCACTAAAATCAGTAATCAAAGAAGAATGAAACACACAAGCGCTCTCCAACACGATATCTCCAAACTTACCGAGTGTCCAGATGAAACGATGAGGGGGTCCTGTGTGGGTTACTCTCCTCCTCTGTGGACCTCTATTCCCCTGGTCCCCCAACGTCCCTTGTTCTCCAGCTTTGTTGACAATACCGTGTGTCTCTGCGTGTGTGTGTATGTGTGCGTGTGTGTGTAAAGAGGAGAGTAGGAAAGAGATGGAGAGAGTTAGACAGGGTGAGAGCGAGTGAAAGAGGGAAAGGGGGGGCTCTGGAGAGAAATGCGTCTGCGGGCACTCTTGTCCTCCAAGCGATGAGGGGAGAGAGAGAGAGAGAGAGAGAGAGAGAGAGAGAGAGAGAGAGAGAGAGAGAGAGAGAGCCACCGAGGGGTGACAAAGTGAGTCAACATCAGTGTCAAGTTTGAACTTAATGCCAGCAAGAGGAGGAGGGGAGGCCGAGAGAGAAGAGCATAAAGCACAGATAATGGAACGATAGTGGATGATGAATAGATGATGGAATTCAATTTTAGCCATAAATTACACATAAATATCCAACTACAACTAGCAGTCAAGTATCTCGCAACCAGACATGTGACATAATTAAACTCAGTGTCTACACTAATAAGGCCTAATTTGTACAGAATCTTGTTTGGATGTCTAAATGACACGATTAACAAAACTTTGACACATTTATATGTACCCGCTGTTGTACTGTTGTTCTAAAATGTTGTAGGTGTGAGGTGATTAGATTAGAACGATTATGGGGACTCATGATGATTTTTAGGATGTCAGTCTTAAATAAAATACAATGTTGCATTTAGTTTTGGTATCTTAGAAATTAAAGGAGTATATGGTTCCATTCATCGTGGAAATTATATGATTCAATGCATGCAATTAATAATATTTGTGGCATGTCAAACATGTCAAAAAATGTATGCAAGCAAGATATTATTAGTTTTAGTGAGTAATATTATGGTTAACATTATCATATATTATTGATTCCAGCCTGTGTATGACTGACTAAGGATGAGCAATCATGTTACTAAAAACACCATTAGATCATAAAGCATTCTTTGGAACTAGAAATTAAAAGATATTAATGAGGATAAAAGGGAATTTTCAACCTGTTAATAAACTATAGCTAATTATTTCATTTTTGATGACACAGTGATACTAGTGAATAAAGTGTGTGAATAAAGTGTAAAATAAAGTGAATATATTTTAAACCTTTTGAATGACTGGATATTTTTTTCTGTAAATCTGAATTTAAAAAATAGATTTTTTATTTTTTTATTTTAAACAAGTGGCATATTTTTAGTTTTACTTGCAACAACTTGGATCTTTTATTAATTGCAGTTTATTTCATTTAATTTTATTAATTGTTCCATCTGCAAAATAACGACAACAGCAGAAATAGTTTTTAAAAACCGATTTCACAATTTTCTTTAAATTATATATATATTTTGGGCTATATTTCCAAAACACACAGATTTACAATTTAGAATAATGTAGGATAAGAAAAGCAGCAAATGTTCCGATTTAAGAAGCTGGAGCCTCCAAATATCAGGTATTTATATTTGAGAAATTCTTCAACTGATGTTTCAGGTAGCAAATAATTTCGGATTTGTTTTTCCCGTCTGTGATCTAAATAATTAACTGAGCCCGGCTTTATGCTGAGTTTTCTAAAGCCATTTGACATCCTGGCACCAGTGTTTCAGGCCTGTGCAGGTGCTGCAGGTGGTCGGGCAGTTTCGGTATTGTTCCCTGACCACAGAGGTATTGTTCCCCCACTGTAACACACAGAGCTTAAAGCTATGGGACAATGAACAAAGGCAGCGTCTGGCCTCGCAGTGGGTTAAAGGAGGACCATACTGAAACCCTTGGCGATAGACACACAAGATCTGATGTTAGGTGTAAGTAATGACGCAGGTATGACGGTATACGGTAGAGTCAAAGACCGAGAACAGAGACGAACCAGGGTTTAAATATATCTCTTTGCAACGGAAGAGAGAAGAAGAGAGAGATGAAAGATGGGAGCAGAGAGGCAGAGGAGAGAGATAGAGAGAGTGAAGAAGAAGTATGTGACTTTGGGGTGGGTGTAGGGGCTTGGGGATGGGGAGGGTGCCAGCTTGTTTTATTTCCGGTTGACAAGACTTTGCGCTCCCTTTCTCTCTGTCGCTCCCTCTCTCTTTCATACTATGCTATTCTTTCGCCGCTGCCCCGATTGCTCCCCCCCCCCCCCCCACACACACACACCCCGTTCTCTGTTACTTTCCTCCAAGACGTGCCTCGGAGAAAAGAAAAGACTTGACAAGTTCAAAGGTAAAAAAAAACAAGTAAGAACAGTGGTGGAAGAAGCATTTAGACACTTTAATTAAGCGAAAGATATAAAATAGCCTATACTGCAAAACATACTTTAAGCATAAACATTAGTCTTCATAATACAGGATGTATTTCAATACATATATAGTGTATACGGTGCCATTAAAGTGTTAAAAAAAAACCTGTTTAATGTTACAACTGATTCAAGAGGAACTTAAGTTTCTTTATATGCTGTAAAGAAGTTAAATCAGCGCATCGTAAAGCATTCTTGCAATCTTATACAAAACATTTATGACTATCACGTGTTTCGTGCACAATTTTAATTTTCAGGGGAAGTCATTTCACCATAGAGTAGAATGAGGTGATCAGATTCTAAATACTCATGCACAAGTACCTTGGCATTTAATCTTTGTGCAGAGTACTTATGCACATGTACTTTGAACTCAGAAATGGAGGGCGAGTGAAAGAATGTTGAGTAACAAAACTGCTAGGCTGATTTAAAACTGGACCCAAAAATATCATATTAACACAGCACACAGACACATTTCACCCCACCCTCATTTTTTTATCTATTTATTTACTTATTTTTAGCCTGTTAACCTTTTGTTTTTCCCTGTATTCAGAAATCATTGTTCCATCTTATTGTGTTCCAGTTGTTGGAATGTGGCTTAACCTATGTGATCCCTATGTGCTGACTGCAATAATGTGTGTGTGCGTGTGTGTGTGTGTGTGAGAGAGAGAGAGAAAGCGTGTGAGTCTCTGTGCATGTGTGTGACGGCGCGTGCTTCACTGCAAAGATTCATGTAGCTCCAGGACATGCATTTTTTTTAGTGCATCTTGTTAGTTCATTCCTGTCACCTCTCTCTCCCTCTCTCTCTCGCCATCCCTTGCTTTTTCAGCGCTGAAGGGGGGATGGGGAAGGGGAGGTGGACCGGGCCGGGAGGGGAGGGAAGGGGGGAGGCAGTGGAGGTGGAGGCAGTCACCATGGTTACAATGCCACGACAAATATTCATCAAGTTGTTAAAATAAAAACAAACGGGAGTGCATTATAATTGCTCTTACTGACTGGATCCAATAATGTGTTCATATATTATGAGTGAGAGGAGCAGAGAGGAAGGGCTCATGCTCAAAAAGAAATAATAATTTAAAAAAGCCTGTTAGTGATTAAAAAGTGAATATCGGCTGACCTGGAGGCAAACACAAGTGAGACGCACTCACACGCACTCAACTCTTTTTGTGTAACTTCATTTCCCCATTACCTGCGTGTGGAATTCCCTGTGAGTACTTTCATGAGTCTCCCCTCTCTTTTCTCTTTGTCCCTCCATCTCTCGCTCTTCCTCTACTGTTGTGTAGCCTCGGGCGATACTGTGATGTGTCCTCCCTCTGTCCCTCCCTCCCTCTCCCTCTCTCTCTGTCCCTGTCACCTTCAATTGCTCTGTGAAACTAGACACACTGCCTGGGGCGGGGAGGGAGGGAGGGAGGGAAGGAGGGAGAGACACAGGGAGGGAGGAAAGAGAGCAAGAGAGAAAGGCAAAAAGAGAAAGACAGACAGCTCTATAGACAGACAGAAGGAATAAACATTTGGTGTCATGTAAAGAAAATAGGATTACCGCAGCCCGGACGTGTGGCCAGCATGTAAGAACAAAATCAGCTGGGCTGATGTTTACGAGCTTGACAAACAGACGCAATCTTCCAATAATGCAGTGCTGGAAACAACAGAAACACTATCCGCGAAATTTAGTGCATGCTTGACACTTGGCCTGGCTGTGTGTCTCTTGAACACCTGTTAAGCGGTTTTGTACTTTCGGCCTTCCATTGTATAAATACTAAATAATAGCACTGGGGAAATATGAGAACATGTAAACGGAGCTGATTCTCACAGGGGCCTCCTACAGTGTGCGCAATATGGTCAGTTTCATAAAATTAGTCTAAGAAAATATGATTTAACCCTCCTAACACTTGATCCATGGGGTGTTTGCAGCCATAAAATACTGAGTTCAAACCACAGGCTTATTAATTTCTATACAAAATATGAATGCAGAGACAGAATGTCTTTGATACTCATGTGCAGTGTTTAACAAATTTATTAGACCACCACCCAGTGTAAGATTTGTGCCACACCAGCTCTAAATTACCACTATTGGAAAGATAGAGGTTCATTTCTGATTTCTCTGAGAAAAGCTCAAATTTGGGTATAAAAACATAAATTTGATTTTATTTGTCTAATAAAGAATATAAATTTTAGTTTTAAACAAGTTGTTGACAGCTTTCTAAAATATTTGTGTTTTTTTTTTTTGTTTTGTTTGTTTTTATGACAGGTGGTCTAATAAATGTGTTAAGCACTGTATATGCCCAAAAAGCAGCTAATGAGATTAAAAAAAAAAAAAAAAAGTTTTGGCATGTGCACATAAAACTGCAGATTTGTATGAAAAAAAAAACAATATTGTTCGCGCATCCAGCAACTCCAAGCTAAAACAGACTTTTTTTTTTTTAACAAATAACAAACATTCAAATTAAACACGTTCATTTTATCATAGAACAAACTGATGCCAAATACTGTAGTAGTTAACCTGTTCTATAGGCCACACCACTAAATACCACAGTAACACAATACTGTAATTGCCACAAAGACTTTCATCAGCAGCAGAAAAAAAAAGGGAAAGGCAAAGAAAACTCAAATTTCTTGACGAGAGAGGCAGGTTTACTCAGAAAAAACTTGAATCTGATTTGTCCGCTTTTGCACCCCTTTAATGTCATTGGCTCAGGTGGAGTCTGAGGGCAGAACAAGAGCTTTGGTTGGCTGCAGGTGAGCACACAGGTAGGGAGACAGTTACGCGCAAAGCGGTTTGTCGGAGTTTCACCGAAACTAGTGAAACTTAAAGGTTTTGAGGGATTTTAGTCGACGGGATTAACCACGCAGGTGGATTCAAACTAAGGAGATGTAATTTCAGTAAAATTAATTGCGCCGCTGGGGATTTGTTTGAAGATAGAAGACGCGGGAATATATGTAGTTTTACAGCGTTTCATAATTGAGCGATAACACGCCTCGGCGGTAGTTAAATTATATTTGTGTTACGAAACCTCGAATAATGCCAGCAAAATTGAGATTTCCTGCCATTTTCTGGTGCGTAACAGGTGAGTGGGTCCCCGTACCTGTCTACTTCCCTTACGCCATTTTTAATTCTTTTTCCTCCCCCACCTCAAAAATATCTATTGACTGTTCTTGGTTATTGAAGGCTAAATTATTTAGTGAACTTAAGTTAAAAAGAAATAGAGTTGCCTTGGTGTAGGTGGATCAGGATTGATTGATTTTTTTTTTTTTTTTCGCTTAGGTATTTTGGCTTCTTACGCCCAAGAATGTGGACGACCACCATTAAAGCAGGACAGGATTGTAGGCGGTGTGGACGCATCAAATGGCGAGTGGCCGTGGCAGGTGGATATACAGGTGCGTCCTTGTGAACGTCAATAGGTTTTAATGTACTGGAGGGTGGACGACATAAGTGTAGATTGATTGACCTGTCCTGGTGCTGACTCACTATCCCCCCCCCGGTTTTCAGGAAAACAATGCACATATCTGCGGAGGCTCCCTCATCACGGAAAATTGGGTTCTATCAGCAGCACATTGTTTCCCCAAGTAAGAACATTTTCCTCAGAGAAAGGGGCCGGGCTGTAGGCCTGTTCCTTCTTTTGAAACTCATTTTTGTGACATCTTACTTGTTAAACGTCCATTTCAGGGAACCCTTTGTCTTTTTCCCCTCAGTCCATCTGACGTCCGTCCTTACACAATCTATGTTGGCCGGTACCAGCTGAATAACGTCAATAACAACGAGGTCTCACGTGGTGTGACAAAGATCTTGATAGCACCTGGTTATAATGATCCTCGCACTGGAAACGATGTGGCGCTGGTGCAACTGTCCAGCCCAGTTCCCTGGTCAGATTTTATCCATCCTGTATGCATACCTGCCTCTGGAACCCTGTTCCCAAGTGGCATGACGTGCACCGTCACTGGCTGGGGGAACATCAGGGAAAATGGTAAGGCTTGCTAGATTCATCACCTCATCCTCATATGTCTGTGTATAACTTTTATACAGCATTTTATTATTGGATGCCTATCATTTTAGAAGTGTATATCACAGGATATTGTTTTCGTTCCTATAATCCAGCCCTGGACATGGTTTTTCACAAAGAGGATGCTTTATGGGGAGTTTTGATAGGAGTAAAACAGAAAAAGACGACTGGCGTGCGACACAGCCAATACTTTCATCCCAGTGTTAATAAATGAAGCCTTATACTGGACATAAACACTCACCTTCCTTTTGTTCTTCATCCTTTCGTCCTCATATCCCCCTCAGTCGCTCTCTCAGGAGTGGGGACTCTGCAGAAAGTGCAGGTGCCAATCATCTCCCAGAGTTCATGTCAGGATATGTACCAAACGAACCCGAAGGAGCAGGTGGACATCTTGTATGACATGATCTGTGCTGGATACCAGGAGGGCGGCAAAGACTCCTGCCAGGTACTGTTGGATCAGCTGTTTGTACTGCTGTGTTTACATTAACAAAACAAAGACCTGCATATTTTGGATTACTTTTTTTTTTTTTTCAGCAGTCACCTAATCTCTATCCTAAGCAGCCTTCAGTTTGAGCACTACTTACCTCCCATGGGTGAAAACTGATTAAATCCTTGTGGATCTTTTTTTTTTTTTTTTGTCTTCCCAGGGTGATTCAGGTGGGCCTCTTGTTTGCCAGATGCTAAATGGGACCTGGGTGCAGGCTGGGGTGGTGAGTTTTGGACTCGGCTGTGCAGATCAAAACAATCCAGGTGTGTATGCCAGACTGACCAGCTTCTCAGACTTCATTAGCACCAAAATACCAGAGATCCAGCTGTATGGCCGAGCAACTCAAAACAACTGTGTGGGGGCTCTTGTGGTGTTCAGCGTGTGTGTGTCCGCTCTGCTGACCCTACTTCAGAGATAAGACCCTGAGAGGTATAAAGCAGTCTGAACTCACAAGAATTATTGAAAAAGTTTTATAAGTGGTTCTGAATATTTTTACTTGTATCTGACATGCAAATGATATCATACTGAACAATTTCTACATGCTGCATTATAAGCATTGATTGAAAGTAATTTTGATAAGTTTGTATTTTAAATCAGAAATATGATCTAAATAAAGATTATCTTTTGTATTTGAAATAAATTGTTCACTTGATGACTTCATTTACCTTCAAGCTTGTATCAGTTTATACACTCTGATCACTTTATTAGTCACACTTTGCTAGTACCAGGTTGGACCCCCTCTTTCCTTAAGCTGCCTTAATTATTCGTGGCATGGATTCCGCAACGCGCTGGGAACATTCCTTTGAGATTTTGGTCCCTACGGAAACAATGGCGTCGCACGGTTGCTGTCGATTTGTTGGCTGCACATCTGTGATGGAAATCTCCCGTTACACCACATTCCAAAGGTGCTCCATTGGCTTGAGATGTGGTGTCTGTGGAGGCCATTTGAGCACAGTGACCTTATTGTCATCTTCAAGAAACCAGTTTGATTTGTGAACTGGTGCGTTATCCTGCTGGAAGCAGCTATCTGAAGATGGATACACTGTGGTCATAAAAGGATGGACATGATCAGCAACGATACTCAGGTAGGCTGTAGCTCAGTTGGTAGCAAGGGGCCAAAAGTATATCATCATCTCACCATTACACAACCAGGCCGAACCTTTATGAGGCAGGATGAATCCATGCTTTCATGGTTTTTATTTTGTTTTGTTTTTTTATGCCAAATTCTGACCCTACCATCTAAATATGGACCAGGCAACATTTTTTAAATCTATTGTCCAATTTTGGTGAGCATGTGCGAGCTGTAGCCTCAGCTCCTTGTCCCTGTTCTTCCTGACAGGAGTGACGCCTGGTGTGATCTGTTGCTGTTGTAGCCCATCTACTTCAAGGTTCGACGTGTTGTGTGTTCAACGATGCTTTGAATTACTGTTGCCCTTCTATCAGCTTGAAGCAGCCTGGCCATTCTCCCCTGCCGTCTAACATCAGCAAGGCATTTTCACTGGATATTTTCTCTTTTTCAGACCACTCTGTAAACCCTAGAGATGGTTGTGTGGCAAACTCCCAGTAGATCAGCAGTTTCTGACTCAGACCAGCCTGTCTGGCACCAACAACCATGCCATGCTCAATGTCTCTTAAATCACCTCTGTTCTGTTGCTCAGCTTGAACTTTAGCAGGTCATCTTGAGCGCGTCTACATGCCTAAATGCATTGAGTTACTACCATGTGATTGGTTGATATCTGTGTTAAGGAGGGGTTGAATGTGTACCTACTGAAATGTATATGGATTAAATTTTGTGTTCTTTCAAGAGTCCTTTTCAAACCCAAGGCCCCACCTCAACTGCAACTACTCAAGATGTTCTCTGTAAAGTCAGGGAAAAGTGTTCTGGCATGTAGTCATTCAGGTTGTTTTACTAAAATGAAATTAAAAGAATTTTCCAACGACCTTACCGAAATTTACAGTAGTTCATTCAATATCACAGAGAGAAGACACATATATATGATACAGTTATCTTTATTATTAAGAAAGCACGGCATGTTGTAATGGTAAAAAATGACTTCATGGTAGTGCCTATTTAAAAAGGTAGCTTTTAAATTAATGGATTTTTATGTTTTAAAAAAAATATTCACACAAATCCAAACGTTGTGTCTCAGGAAAGGGTAAGTCAGGCGTCAGGAGGGATGGTATCAGAGAGAATCATGGGAGAGCCGAGCTGCAACTCCTGCTGCAGAGACTCCAGATCAGCTGGAGTCATGCGGTGAACCTCGTTCCAATCAGATAAAAGGGAGGCCGAGAGGGGGGCTGAGTCATAACTGAAAGAGAAGGAGAAAAAGCAGAAAATATGAAAACAAAAAAATGCTTGAAAGGCACGTGAAAGTTGTTTGTGTTCATGTGTATGCCAGCCCTTTAAGCAGCATTTTAACAAAAAGACCAGCGTGACCAAGTTCTTTTACAGTGCTTGGCCAAAGCTGCTTTAAAATTTGCTGCTTTGACTAAAGAAATCATTTACAGTGCTGCTTTTTACGAATAACACTGGGCGCAAACATTAACTAGATCATTAAATCTAAACCACTCAAGGATACGCCTCAATAAGACTGACACACTTGATTACATTATACTTTCAAAATGACAGCGAGACAGGTTGTTTGGACTCGGTGTGTACACACGCGAGTCATCCAGCTCCACTCTTTAACTCTGCTCATTTGCTGTGTTCATAGCTGATTAAAACTAGCTTTACATAGGGCTGTTATGATTCTTATATAGATGTAGTTGACTTGCTTTTTCAACAACACTGTACATTTACATTATAAACCTGACATACTTTAGCTATTAGTTTGGACATGCTACCACACTGGAAATGTGAAAAGATCCAGATTAAAGGATAATATATTCTATAAAACTTTTTTGTGTTGAGTTTAAACTAGTAGCTGAGATCAAAAAGTATTCAGGACAGTGTTTCCTGATGTCATAAATGAAGTGAACAATCGGGTCATGTTCTCAAAATCAATCTTCTTTTGTAAGGCCAGAGGAGTCGCCCCCTGCTGGCTGTTAGAAAGAATGCATGTTTGAGGGACTTCTGAATTACCTTCACTTTTCAGCCCCAGATGTCAGTTCTTTATATACAGTCTGTGGTATTTCTATTGGTCTCCTTTCTGAGACTATTTACTTACATAAAAATAGTACAACAAAGCAGGAGTTCAGTGAAAAGACATTTCGTTCAGCTTTGCACAGAAAAAGAACTTAAACTAAGGAGGAGCAGTTATGCTTTTAGTTTGCATGTGGATACTGCATTGTGATATCTCTGGGAAAAGTGATATCTCAACGCTTCTACTGAAATGTATCTGATGTACTAACATTAAAAATCAGATATCAATGAAATAACAGAGAAGGAAATGTGGTGCAGCTGCACAGTCAAATACCCAGATAAAAAAAAAAACTGCAGATAATGTTTTAATATAAATGGGCAACAAGTGTTTTCCTTTTTCTTTCCCTAAAAGCTGCATCAGCCCTCACCATTCTCGGTCACAGTGTTGCAAGTCTGTAAGAGATTGGTTGAGAAGGTCATCCAGGTCAAAGCCCAAGCCGTAGCCAGCCCCGCTGCCCTTAGGGGTGACTGAGAATGCAGGGGGTAAAAGGTCCTCTACCTGACAGGAAAAAAGAAAACATTGGATCAACTGAACTTTGCACCCTTTAAATCAGTTTGAGACGAGCAGAAGGTTGTGACTTTTAACCCTGGTATTTATCTAAAAAAATACATCCATGTGACTTCTCTGTGGCAAAATCAATCTGAGGGGGGAAAAAGCTACAATAAAATAAGAATGCACACCTGGGACTTTGAGAGCTGCAATGTCACCATATGAATGTCAGGGGCAATGGAGGGTCCTTGCTGTCCAGTATCTGTGAACCCTAAGCTGGACTTAGGCTGAGTGGGGACTCCTAAGGATCCACAGAGAGGATTTGTGGCCTGTGGTGCAGTTTTCTCTCCTGCAGAGGGACAGATCTTCTCCATTGGTCCAACACTTGCAGTGAGGGAGTTGTGATTATTCTGCCCTCTGATATCCACATTCCGGTTTGTTTCTCTGGTGCTCAGTGGTGGAGCTTTTGACAAAAAACCCTCCAGGGCAAGCAGCTGTGACTGAGGTTGAGGGTCAGGTTGGGTTTGATTCTGAGGTTGGAGCTGTGGCTGAAGAAAGCTCGGCGGCAGTGACTGTGATGTCCTGTTTGGCTGTGCCCTTGTCTCTAATTGCTGCCCACTCCAGTTCCCCAAACAGTTGAATCCACTCTGCCCATTGCTCTCACTGTGAGGTTTCAGTGTGTCGTTTTTAACAAAGCCACCAGTGACAGTCATTATATCTATGCCTCCACTTACAGCAACAACTATATCCGCTGGAGGCTTCGTCTGGCTCATGGAGAAAACTAACGATGGTTGCTGGGCGCTGGGAGCCTGAAACAAGCCCGGCTGGTTAGGTTTAACTTGAGACATCGCTTCCTTATCTGTTTTATTGTTTAGTGCTCCTTGAGTGTGATCACTGATAACTACGCCTCTGTGCACATTGCAGTCCTGCTTCTTTGCGCTGTCGTTATTACACGTCTGAGATTTGTCATTGCGGCTGTCCATCATCTTTGTCCAGCGCTGCAAAAGACTTTTATCGTTGTCACTCAGCAGAACCCCACCCAGCGAATCCCCTTGTTTTCCTTCTCTTTTTTCTTTTTCTCTCATTTTCCTCTCCCTCTCTCTTGCGCGTTCCTGCCTCTTCCTTCTTTTCTCCTCTCTTTCTCGTTGACGCTCCTGGGCTGTGACAGGCCGACGCGACTCTGGAACAGAAGACAGGGAGGACGATACACCTCCTCCTGCGCTTGTGTCGATGCCCAGAGCAGAGGTCCCTCCATCTGCAAAGAAGATATTAAATTCAGAGGATGGTGGTCTAAAATGTTAGCGATAAAAGCACATATGGAAAAGAATCAACTTACCACCCCTGGCTTTATTTCTGAGAGCTGATTTCAATAAAGCTGCTTTAAGTGCAGCTTTAGTATCTTCTGAAATAGCACCTTCTTTTCTGGTTCCCTCTGCTGCACATGGAGCAGGTCTGGCAGTCTTGGACAGTGACTGTGAAAGGGATTGAGAAAGTGACTGGGCCTGTGCCGCAGAGAGAGAGAGGGAAGGCACAGCGGTGGGGAGCGGTGTCAGTGCCTGTGCTGGTTTCGTAGGAATGGAGTTTGCAGCCTGGGCCATGGTCTGGCTCTGGGTGTTTCGAGCTAGAGGAGTCTGACTGCTTGTTAGCTGCCCCTGTGTCTCGCCGTCTCTCATCGTCTCTGATGAAGCATCCTGACTAGACACTGGTGTTGTTAAATCTATAGTCTCTGGTTGACCGTTTTCAGAGTTGGCACTGGGCATGTCCACATCAACTGGGCCACTTTCGTTTTTAGTGAGGAGAGGTAAATTATGGGTCACATGGGGCGGGGCGACTTCTAAAACAGATGCAGGCTTATTGAAAGTCGTCATTTGATTTGTAAATGCGTGGCTCCCTTCTGCTGGTGCGTGGTCTTGTTGCTGCTGAGATTTCACCTCTCTCATTTGCTGCTGCTGTATCTGTGCTGCTCGTGGGTGTTGTGCCAAGGGAACCACTGTTGATTTTGTCAGGGTGACAGTCGCAGGCTGAGCATTGCAGTGGTTACTGCTTTGCGCTGCAGCTCCACCATTCACCCTCACCAAAGGCCTGAACTGCAGCCTCTGACGAGAGGTTTGTTTGTTTCTGTGAAAGTCCTGGATCTCCATCAGAATTGCCTCTTTAATTTGTTCCTTGTTCATTGGAAGCTTGTCAAACTCAAAGTCAAAAGCCGGCACACAAATTGGCTCATCATCTGGGTCGTGGTACTTCGCCAGGTAAGGATGCTCCAGAGCTTCTGTCACACTGATTCGTTGGCGAGGGTCAAAGCGCAGCATGGCTGCCAGCAGGTCTAAAGCTTTTGGTTCAGCTTGTGGATATAGTTTGGCCAAAGGTACAGGAGAGCGCGATGGAAGACTCTGAACATATGAGCGCACCCTGTCAGCCCTAATAGCACCAATTAGACCCTCAGGAGGAGTGCCTAACACATTCAGAATAAGTTGGAGCTGGTGTACGTAGTGCTTCCCAGGAAAAAGCTGCTTACGTCCCAACATTTCCGCAAAGATACAGCCCACGGACCACAAGTCGATAGCCAAACTATAGTGATTCAGAGACAACAGGAGTTCAGGAGCACGGTACCATCGAGTTGCCACATATTCAGTCATGAAGGAATGAGACTCCTCAGGGTGTGAACTGAGACCCCTGGCCATGCCGAAGTCACCGATTTTTAGCTCACAGTTTTCGTTCACCAGCAGGTTGGAAGGTTTGAGGTCACGGTGGATGACGTTGGCAGAGTGCACATACTTAAGGCCACGGAGGAGCTGGTACAGAAAGTAGCGCGTGTGCTCTGGGGTTAGTGTCTGGGCAGAATGTATAATCTGGTGCAGATCACTCTCCATGAGGTCCAATACCACATACCTGCATATACAGGAAAAGCAAAAGTAAGGTGAACAACATGCTCACAATATATATTAAAATGAATTTTATTGATTTAAAAAAAAAAAAAAACTAGTATTGATGGACAGTGGTCAAAATTCACCAAATGAAACAGGCTTCAAAGAGGTTAACTGATGCTTATTACTCTTCTAAACAAGGATCATCAAGATCTTGTGTGCACAAAGCTGTCAGGTCAGTCATTTTGATTTAGACTTGTGTGAAAAACACAACTGGTCAAATTATTTTTACATATAGGAGAAAAATGGCTCTATGTTTACACTTGATAAAATGTTTCTGTAAAAAAGTTGACAAAAAAAGTACAAAGTATGTGTTTTTTCTTGGCTCAGGTGCACCTTTTGGGGTTGGCAGGACAGTGAACATTGCCCTTGTACAATAAAGACAATGTATATGTGACAGAAATCTTCTGCTATCCTTGGCTCTGGTTAAAACCTCATTGGAAAATCTTCAAAAATTCCTCACTGCAGGAAGACCGCTGAACATAGCATAATATCATCCATTTTTGTGAATGTTTCCTGATCTTGTAATAAACTATAAACTACAGACCTATCTGGCTGAGGAGGAGGTGCACGTGTTATTTGCCATCAAAGTTGGAAAAAGATAAGTACGTACACAGACTTGAAGGCAGAGTGAGGAAGATTTGGCTGTAGGATGTCTTTGATGGCGATAATATTATCATGTTTGAAGTGTTTAAGAATCTTCAGTTCCCTCAGTGTACGCTTGGCATTTGTCACCACTTCAAAAGCATTGGAGATCTTCTTTATCGCCACCTGCTGGCCTGCAAAGTGTAAATGTGGAACAGAGTGTAAGGGCGAGCTTCACATTTGATCAGCACTGAGCATTGTATTAAACACAGAATTAATTATATATATTTAAAAAAATAAATAATCTGCCTTACCATTGTCCCGCCTTCTGGCAGATGAAACAACACCATAGGCCCCAGTGCCAATGGTTTCTATAATGTCATACTCCTCTCCAACATCAAACTTCACATCTAAAGAGTGTGCTTTAAGCAAAGCTAAGTTCTTTGCTGCGGTGCTGGTGTCTGTGGTGCTGCCAGTTGCCTCAACTCCCCGCCGTTTCTGGTTTTCTCTGGTTTTGTCTGTGGCCATTATTTCAGGGGATGCCACAGGTTGACCATTTTTACTCTCTCCACCATCCTTAAGTGACATTTTTCTGTAAATAATCAAAAACAGCAAAGTTAGAAGGATTCAGTTGTACCGTGCAGGTTCTTAACTGAACTGCCTGGGATTAAATTACATTGTTGTTGGGTTTAATACAGCTAGAACTAAATCTACATTTATAATATCTAAACCTTATTAAAAAGAATAACACTTTTATCTTTCTAATCTTATTTTACTGCTGTATATTTACATTTTGTTTAATACAGCCAGGTGTTGGTGATTGTACTAGTGGTTAGGACAGCGTCCACTATAGTGTATTACACATATTCAAACGGGGCCTTAGCTGACAAAACGTGCGCACACAAACACACACAGAAGATGTGTGACCCATATGTGGCTCAGTGAAAGTCAGTCAAACTTAAAAGCATTTTGCACAACTCTTCTACTCAATAGGAAATATGGCTCATTAAGTTCAAACAGATGCTTTGAAAGAATTAATGTGAATAATGAGGAAAACCTTATACTGAATTTGCTGGCTTGTATGAGAAACAATAAAGAACCTTTTTACTCACTGAAGAGTGAAGATGAAACAGTATTTGTGGGATCATATCTTCTGTATTTGTAGTATTATTCTTTACACCCAATAAACATACAGCATGAATTGCTCCAAAAAGCTATCTGCTATCAGCTGGAGTCCAAATAGCAGCACCACTGTGTGCTACAATACAGATGCAGCATTTTTCTTTTTAGTTATAACAATCTTACTGAAGGCTAAAATTAAATATTTTCTTTGAGCCCCTGGGCCCCCAGAAGCCATCTTGGGTGTCCCTCCTTTAAGGTCAGCAAGTGGGTATTGAGGAACAATAGAGGCTGAACCACCACACATGTGAAACTTTTGCTCAGTTAAGCGTTGAGGGCAGAGAAAAAATTTGTTACTTCTCTTAAATTCTCTTATAAATGCTGGTAAACTGTGTGAGTGTGACCTGACAGGGCAGAAACTAGGTGTGACCAGCAGCTCCACACCCGTTAGGCCTGGCAGTGAAAGTGCCCAAAACCAAACCTGTAGCTCTCCACACTGAGAGGTGGAGTCTTGATGCGGGTAGCTAAAGGACAAACCCAGCAGAGGGTGTCTATATAGGCGTACTAATTTGTGTACTACATATTTATAAACTAACTACACGATAAAGCCGTAACCGCGACTTGTCGCAGGGGCGTAGGCTGATAACGTTACCTGAAGCGGGGGCTTTCTAGACGAGGAGACCGTTAAACCACGTCTTTCTCGTTTATATAACGAAACACTGACGCGTATTTTCTAATAACAGAGCATACTCTCACCTTGCGAGATACCCACGACACCCGCATTGATGTTTTAACCTCGTAGTAACACGACCATCTTTTGTTTTTGTCTGCCGCTTCCTCGTACGGTTCCGCGTTTGCTTTGAGTGGCATGTTGCGGACCAACCACATGCGGTAATGCTGAGCAGATTGTCCAATAGGAGAGGACGTTTTGAGAGGCGGGACATTACGGCAGGGTCTCCGCTTTTTTTTTTTTTTTTCAATTTATATATTTAATTTTTTGGGGGGGTTGACGCAATTTTCCACAATTTAATTACTTTAGGAGGGACCACATTTGGGGAAAAAATACCTGCTGTTGCTGCTTTACCTTAACTTCATGTGTAAATTGTGGGTTATTATTCTTACAGTAATAAAGAAAGAAAGATTGACATTGAATTTTACTCAACCACATTTCAAACTCAGAGCAAAGTTTAGTTTTTATTTTCCTCTTCATTATCCAACTAAGTCCAAACCCTGGGTTTATCGTCTTTACTTTAGTTGCCTATAGGTTAACCCACAAAATAGGTTTTGACACAGCTTGATTACTGGACTTCTCTAAGTTAGGTTTTGACTCATGATTCCAGTTTAAGAGAAGCCAGAAGTAATAATGCAGGACATATGCTCACCTTAAGACATTAGCAATTGCAGTTAATGATATTAAATACAACTAAATGACAAATGGTAAACCTGGAGATTATACTTGTCATTAGGCGTAGCGAAGCATATTATTAAAATCCGCCAAAATATCTTGATAATATCGTTTACAGCCCACGGAGCACTTTATGTTTAATACTCTGTGTGTTACTTTATTTAGATGACTGAGCAGTTGTTACCTGCACTTAAGCACAATTTAAACGCAGGATTTGTAGTGGGTCAAGGAGCTGGATTTGCAACTTTGAGTGAAATAAAAAACAACAACAACAACACTCCTTTCCGCCTTCCAGGTGTGGTAGCAAGCAGTGAAACGCTGCAGTGTTGTAGGATGAACAACGAGGCCTGTTGTTAACATTCCCCAAGGTCCAAACAGACCGAAGTTCACAGAAAAATACAGTAAACACCCATCTGCCAACATCTGGACCCCACCGTCCAATGAAAGGCAGCTACAAAACTCGCCCACACCAATCAAAAGTAAGACTCTGGGAAGGAACACGTCGTCTTCACGGGGACGGTGAAGTTTGGAAGGATAGAGCGTATTCGTGCGATAAATTCATCCAGACGTGTCCACATGGGTGCGATTCGGGGTTTGCCCAAATGGGAGCGAAAGGTGCGCATATTTTTGTGCCTTTTCGGTTTGGTTTTGTCTGTTTATGCCCTTCACGTCGAGCTGTCCCGGGAGAGAAACCCGGATTACAGAGCGCTGTGCGACCTGGGGGAGTCTGTGAGCTGCTCCAAAGTTTTTACCTCCAGGTATGGTTTGATTCCCGCCTGTGGTTTGTTTGTCTTGCCCATACCTGCGCTTTTGTGCGCTCAGTCTGTACTCAGTTGACCACTGATCCATATCTGATCCTAACCTTTCCTTGCAGCTGATAATTTGGCATATTTTCTGGCCTTTCAACCCCCCTCTTTATTGCCACGTGTTCTTAATTCATCTGAAGTACTTCGCATCAAGTAGCCTACTATTTCATGTTGTGAGAATACAAAGTATATATATATCTTTGGCCAGTTCTTGTAATTATTTAATTTTATAAGTGACTCAATCCTTGTTACATGCTTAGTGTTGATTTAAGCAGTCAATAAATCACATGCATATCCCTGATTATCTTGTTTATGAATTAAAAAGCATTATTCATTTTATTTTGAAGAAACTGCTGTTCTGACTGTCACCCCTTTCTTTTTTGGCAGATGGGGACGTGGTTTTGGGTTGGTCCAGTTCTTTGTGGCCAAAGATAGCCCTCTGAACCAGCCCAACAGTGTGCTTGGCATCATATTTTACACTCTGCAGATGGGCCTTGGTTAGTCTATGATTGTGTTCTGGAAATTACAGTGCAGTGCTGAGTGAGAGCTTTTATTCAGAATATCTTCTGCAAATCGCTGTGTTTTTGAGCCATGGCATGCACAAGTATTTCAGATATTTGAGAGCTGGATATTATGTAGGTGGAGCAATGCATTTACTCCACTCTGTGAGATTGTGTGAGATTTCCAAAGTAATGTAGTATGTTTTACTGAGGTGCTGAAATTCTGTGTTTGACTCTTTTTTTTCCAGGACTGTCTCTGTCTAAAAAAGCAGCGATGTTCTTGGTCTTCTCCTCCTGGGTTTCTGTGGCCGGTTCACTCTATCTTGCATCTATTCTCGCTTTTGTTCTGGGAGACTTCTGCATGGTCTGTGTCTCCACATACATTATCAACTTTGCATTGCTCTACACCAACCTGAAACGGAGGAAAGCAATTGAAGAAATGAAGGAAAAGGCTGGATAGAAAGTGTTGCCTGTGAAATGTAACAACTTTTCCCCTTCCAGCCGTGCTGAAACCGCACTGGATCCATCTCACAGTATTTTGCCAGTGTTTACGAGTTTTATTCAGTATTTTCACAGAAAAAAATAACTCGAGGTTCATCTCAGAATAGTCATAAGTTGGTTCTCAATACAGAAACTTTAATATGCAGCTTTATTATTTTTGTATGTTGTAGATTTGTGATGATGAAAATACATTTTTGAATACTACTGCTTGTTTGTTGTGATTTAATTCTGGGCTGTTAAATGGTCAAATGTCTTAAAAATATAGGCAATTACTCAGTCCTACCAGCAGATGGAGATAAAGGTCTATTTTATTGCAGTTCAAACCAGCTTTATTGGCACAATTGTTAACAAATAAAAAGAAATTAATGAGACTTACATAAGAGAAAAAATAGATGAGAACAAACTGACAATTATATTTTAAGCTTTGTGCTTCATTGCAACATTTACAGTGCTTAACAAATTTATTAGCCCATCTATCATAAAAACAAGAAAACAAATATTTTAGAAATCTGCAACAAACAAACAAACAAACAAACAAAACATGTTTAAAACTGAACATTACAAAACATTTTTAAATTCAAATTTTAGCAGGCACACTGAACTTCCCTAAGAAGTCAGAAATTAATCAAGCATAACACTCAACCATTAATTCTGTTTAGGAATGCAAGGAAATAACTAATTTTGCATCTCATGAAATAATAACAGCTTTACTATTTTTTCTGCATTTTTGTAAAATTGTAAATTTGAAAATTCATGGATAACAACAATAATTATATTGTAGTTGTAAAAATTGTAAAAATGTTGAAGGTGGTCACAATATAAATTTAGTGTTTTAGAAAAAATCGAAAGATAAAACAAGTGTTTTTTTTTCCATTTTGTTTTGTTCTAAATAACCCCAACCCCAATGATAGAAAAAAAAAATCACAAGCTAACTCTCTCATGTTCAAGCTGTTGGACCTTCTCAAAGGGGAACTGTTCGTTTATTCTTAGAGCTGTCTGACAAGTGCCATTCTGTAAAAAGGATGCGTACTCCAGCTTGGGGCCCTGTTTTCTAGAATATTCTGAAAAAAATCCACCATAATTCCTGTTCCAAAGAAAACTTTGATTATAGGCCAGTGGCTTTAATGTCTGTTGTTATGAAATTTTTTGAAAACTACATGGTATTTATATTGAAAACAGAAATAAACTCTAAATTAGGTCCATGCCAGTTTGCTTATAGGCAGGGGAGAAGCACAGATGATGCATTGAACAGTATCACTCATCTGACTCTTAACCACATTGCAGCTTCATCTGCTTCTACAGAAACTGAGTCAGAAGTCTGTGTCTGCCCTGATTATTAAATGCTTTTATTCTTTCTTAACAGAGAAAAGTCAGTATGTGAGGGTTAATAGCACAAATTCCAACTCCATCAGAAGTGGTGTCCCTTCAATCAGGACAAATCAGTTGAAAAATAATTATTTTCTGATCTATAAAGTTTGACTAAAAAAAAACTTTTAGCAATTAGACCAGGGGTGCCACAGGGATGTTTACATCACTGGCCACATACAGCCCAGTTTGATCTTACGTGGGCTGGACCAGTATAATTATACAGCTCAGTTTTTCTACATTACAAAAAAATGCTACTGTAATAAAGAAAGCTGTCCCCAGGACTCTGGGCTTATGCCAGGCCTATTCAATTACTTTTTCTTCTGGGCCAGATTTGAAAATTTTGAGATGCCACTGGGCCGAAAACCCCTACTT
>JAVDPK010000378.1:0-32933 GCA_034780415.1 Cichlasoma orientale
GGAAGAATGGTCAAAAATTCCCATAAACACTCCTAAACCTTGTGGAAAGCCTTCCCAGAAGAGTTGAAGCTGTTATACTGTAGCTGCAAAGGGTGGGCCGACATCATATTAAACCCCATGGATTAAGAATGGGAGGTCACTCAAGTTCATATGTGTGTGAAGGCAGACGAGCAAATACTTTTGGCAATATAGTGTACGTGTTTCAGTCGGAAAATAGTTTTATATCTGAATCTGAGTTGATTTATAAAACAAGTCTCTCATGTCAGCACCATTGACATGAAACCATAACAGACTAGCCTGTCTTAGCATAAAGACTGAGTGGAAAAAAGAGGGAAATATTAAATATGAAACTAGAGGCCAATGAAACAGTGATAAAATATATGAACAGAATAAATCTCCCAAAACATCAAAGAATTCTGTAAAAACACTCTTTGTACAGATATGCAGATTGGAGTCTTTGCACACCTTTAACACATCACTGACCTGTGATAATGGCAACACCCAGCTTTCCAAACCAGAAAACATTAGCCTCTTGGAAACCTGGTGCAACAGATGCAGCTGCAACATTTCAGGATATAAACATTCTGACATGTGAAACTGAAACTCTGTCAAACTTAATCCCTCCTGTGTTTGAAGTGCTCAGTGCAGTTTACATAGTGGTTTTTGGTTGTCTTTATTTTTCTATCTAATAAATATTGAAACATACATACAATAATGTGCAAAAGTCTCGAGTCATCCCGATTTATTGAAATGTATAAACAAACATGGAAATGCAGAATATAAGGCAAGTTCGTGTATATACAAGTACAGTTCTCCAGGCTTCTCGAAGTGCATTCAAAGCTGTTCTTTGGATGTTTCTGCCTTTTGTTTTGTTCTCTGTCAGGATGATCTCGTACTGCTCGGGGGGAGGCCAGTCCATTACATTATAGGGTTGCAGTGTACGTTTTTTCTATCCGGGTATGCTTTTGCTGCCCTGGCAGTGTGTTTGGAATCATTGTCATGCTGCAAAATGAAGCTGCTGCCAATCAGATGCTTTTCAGATGGTTCTGCATTCATAATTCCATCAATTTTGACAATATCTCCAACACCACTGGCTGAAATGCAGCCCCAAACCATGACACAGCCTCCACCATGATCTACAGATGGCTGCAGACACTCACTGTTGTACCTCTCTTCTGACCTCCGCCACACATATTGATGATAATTCAAACCAAAATTTGCTCACTCCATCAGACCTGATGATGATGTTTTAAGCATGCCCCTTCATGTCCAGTTTCTTCAAATTCTTTACACACCATGTGGAAATATGCCACAATTTCAGCTCTTTATACTGTTATTATAAATACTATTTTTTTCATAGATTCAAGTCCAGAAATGGGAACAAATTATGTGTTTTTGTGACAGGCAGCGAGTAACAAAGTGCAAAAAGATACAATTTAGAATTGGTTCTGCTAAGTTGTCTGTTACATGTAGACACAACAGTGGTTCATCCCTTGAATTAGGTGTCTTTTTTTTATGTTTGAATCATTCATGAGTCAGTGTTAAATGGCTTGACAAACAAGCAAAAAATAAAATTGTCTGAAAATGGTCAAATACAAAGACTGGAGAGAAAAAGCAGTCAGTGTCTAAAGAAAAACTCTGAAGGACCACTTAATAATTTACAAGAAAGCCCCTTGGAAGCAAAATATAACGAAATGAGGGCTGGCTCAAGATGTTTGCACAGTACTGTATTTCTTTGTTGATTTGTATCCATGTGATGCAGCGCATCTTTGCTGCTGCACCTGCTTTTGCCACATGTCATTATTCAGTGTCTCCAGTACCTAATACATTCGATGCTGTAAAATCATCATGTTTTTAGAATTTTGGGATTAACTTGTTGTCCAATTACAGATTCTTGGGATTTTTATGCATACAGCCTAATTCTGAGATCAGTGAAAGGATCTTTGATAGCACAAAGGAGATGCTTTTTCCTCCTTAATGTGTTTTTTATATTTAGAGTTTTTATTAAAAGGGCATATTCTCCAGCTCAGTCGTTAAATGTTTGTGTTGATGACCCACCAAAAGTTTTCATAATCATGCGAACTTCAAAAATGCTCCATGCGGCATTTTCAGAATCCTGCGTGTCCGGAAAAGAAATCTTCCGGCCTTGTTATCCAATTCTATTTTCTTTAGGCTCTGAGGAACAGGAACATAAAATGAAAGCCTACTTGATCATCTGGAACATTGTTAAGCAACACATTTTTGAAAGCCACGGTCACACTACCACACACAAGCAAAATGCTGATCATGTGAAGAGTTGTGTTTATAAACTTAAATACAGTCCAAATTTGTTGCTTTCCACGACCTCGTTGAGGATTAGTATTCTGTTGTCATGGTTTTGCTTTGGCCAGATATCCGGCTGACCTGGCTTATCCCCAGATAGCTAAAGCTTACACGTGTAAGGGTCTGATAATCACCATGTCAACAGTCTCATTACCCAGCACCCCCTGCTGTGTCTCCTCACCAGCGTTGTGGCATTTTGTCCTCACAGAAAACCGGACTCGTGCTGTCGTGTATTAATGGTAGACAGACAAACATGCACAAAAAAAAAAAAAAATGATTTAGTAAATAACGAATGTGTGCAGCTGTTTGGCACAAGCCTCAAATGAAGAATGAGCGACTGCTGGGAGATCTACATTTTTATTTACTTCTTAGAGCCTCTTGTTTATCGCTGAAATGTGTCAGCAATGAGAGAATCACACCAAAGTAGAATGCGTTGGGAATCCTAAACATGTCCCAACTAATATTACCCTTTTTAATCGTATGCCCACAGAAGTGTATCAAAACTGTAATACTGAGGGGAAAATGGAAATTGTGGAAGCTCTGAGACCAATGTGAGCCTATTAAAAACAGAATGAGTGTAGATTATTGTGTTTCTATGTCACCTTTTGTGCTATAGTGCAGTCTAAACTCTTTTATTGTCACTGTTCACTGATGATACCATCTCTTCACAAACTTTTATAAACTTCAGCTTGGTAGATTATGCTCACAGACAGAAATGTAGCTGGAAGGGAAAAAAAACCCTGCTCCACCTTTGTCTCAGTTAGTGCTTTAGTGAAGGACTGAATGGCCATAATGCAAGGAAAATGTGACGCCACTGCTTGAGAGCAGAAGCAGAACAAGAAAGACAAAGAGAAGAAGAGTAAGAAAAAGATAAACAGGATGAAGGGATTGTGGAGCAGAGAGCAGGATTGAGACAAGGGGGAAACATGGTTTATAAAAGAGTCAACTTTGAGACACTGAGCAGGGAGAGAGGAAAACACCGGGGGCTTGTTACACTCTTTTACTCTTTTTACTTACAGACACACACACACACACACACACACACACACGCGCACTTGCACTTTTATTCTTGCGAGGACCCTCTTTGGCATAAAACAGTCTCAAAGCCCTAGTTCCAATTCAACCATAACTCTTTAAAGCCGAAGGATCAGAAAGGGATTGCACCAGCTTTTTGAAAATCTCATACAGAGTTTCAGTGTAAAATCCTTCCTCGGTTCAAAGCAGTGATTTACTAAATTGAGTTGCATCAGTACAACTGCTGAAATGTTACTGCTAATGAAGTCGCCAGTGCATTTACACTTCTCTCCAGTCTACAGCCACGCAAACAGGATGGCACTGTTGTGAAGCATATATTACTTCCAAAAATGACACTTTCAGAGGTGCAAAATAGAGATGCTCATGTTTCATAACTGCAATTTTTGTTTTATTGTAGAATGAATTAAATTATGTTGAGTTAGTATTTACTGAATTGATCAAATCTCAGTTGCAATTTTTAAAAATACAGTGTATCACAAAAGTGAGTACACCCCTCACATTTCTGCAGTATATATTATATAAGTATATATTTTCATGGGACAACACTGACAAAATGATACTTTGACACAATGAAAAGTAGTCTGTGTGCAGCTTATATACTGTACATTTCATTGAGGGACACATGAACTCCAATATGTACTGTGAAATCATGAAGCAGAGCGTGATGCCCTCCCTCTGGTAACTGGGTCGCAGGGCAGTGTTCCAGCATGATAATGACCCCAAACACACTTCTAAGACAACCACTGCTTCATTGAAGACGCTGAGGGTAAAGGTGACGGACTGGCCAAGCATGTCTCCAGACCTAAACCCAATAGGACATCTTTGGGGCATCCTCAAGCGGAGGGTGGAGGAGCGCAAAGTCTCGAATATCCGCCAGCTCCGTGATGTCATCATGAAGGAGTGGAAAAGCATTCCAATGGCAACCTGTGAAGCTCTGGTAAACTCCATGCCCAGGAGAGTTAAGGCAGTTCAGGAACTTTCACTAAGGGGTGTACTCACTTTTGTTGCCGCTGGTTTAGATGTTAATGGCTGTATATTGAGTTATTTTGAGGGAAGAATAAATTTACACTGTTATATAAGCTGCACACAGATCAAATGATGAATTAACAATCATTTTCTGTCAACTGATAAATAACTGATCATTTCAGTCTTTGACTAAGACTAAGATACGCTTACTGGACACTTTATGAGGTACACCTTGCTAGTGCTGGGTTGGACCCCCTTTTGCCTTCAGAACTGTGTTATTTCTTCATGGCATAGATTCAAGAAGCCGCTGGAAACATTCCGCAGAGATTTTGGTCCATATTGACATGATAGCATCACACAGTTGTAGCACATCCATGATGTGAATCTCCCCTTCCACCACATCCCAGAGATGCTCTATTGGATTGAAATCTGGTGACTGTGGAGGTCATTTTAGTACAGAGAATCCATTGTGATGTTTAAGAAACCAGTTTGAGATTATCAGAGCTTTTTGACATGGTGCGTTATCCTGCTGGAAGCAGCAATCAGAAGATATTCAGTTCAGTTCGTTTTTCAGCATCACTCTGAGACAGGATGTTTCTAATTTTGGAAATATTGCGCAAGTGTAGAAAAGCAGTCCTGCATATTTGCTTAATATGTGCATTGAAGGACATATCCTGGCCAAAATGACTCGAAGATTCCTCACAGTGTTACTGGGTAATACCATCCAGAGGAAGTATCTGGTTAGACACCATGTTTCTAAGGTTTGTAGGGCAGAGTACAATAACTCCAGTTTTATCTGAATTTAGAAGCAGGAAATTAGAGCTCATCCAGGCCTTTATGTCTTTAAGACATTCATGCAGGTTAACAGGTGATGTGTGTCATCTGGCTTCATGGATAGATGAAGCTGGGTATCATCTGCATAATCAAAATTTATTCAGTGCTTTCTAATAATACAGCCTAAGGGAAGCATGTATAGTGTAAATAAAATTGGTCCTAGCACAGAACCCTGTGGAACTCCATAATTAACCTTAGTGTGTGAAGAAGACTCCCCATTTACATGAACAAATTGGAGTCTATTAGATAATTATGATTCAAACCACTGCAGATGGGGACACTGTGGTCATAAACTGTGGTCAGGTTGGCTGTGGTGGTTAAACAAGCTAAGTTGGTACTAAGGGGGCCAAAGTGTGCCAAGAAAATATATTCCCCACACCATTACATCACCACCACCAGCCTGAACCATCGACAGGATCCATGTTTTCATGTTTACGCAGGTTTCTGAAACTACCATCCGAATGTCGCAGCAGACATCAAAATACCCCAGACCAGTCAGTGTTTTTCCCACTCTTCTATTGTCCAATTTTGGTGAGCCTGTGTGAATTGTAGCCTCAGCTTCCTGTTCTTAGCTGACAGGAGTGTCATTCAGTGTGCTGTAGCCCATCTGGTTCAGGGTTTGATGTAATGCGTATTAAGAGTAAATGGTTCTCATATAGCTCTTTTCTACTCTGCACGAGTACTGAAAGCGCTTTATACAGCATATCTCGTTCACCCGTTTACACACATTCATAAAAGCACGTTCTATGTCCAAGTGCTTTCTATCTTACATTTGCACACACGGTCACACTATGATGAACACAAGCATGCCCAAGGATACTTTTGCATGCAGTCTGAAGCAGCCAGGGATTGAACCACCGACCTTCCAATTGGTAGATCACCTGATCTGCCTTATGAGCCAAAGCCAGAGGTGCTCTTCTGCATGCCTTTGTCATAACGAGTGGTTGTTTGAGTCACTGTTGCCTTCCGATCAGTTTGACGCAGTCTGGCTTTTCTCCTCTGACCTCTGGCATTAACAAGGCATTTTCTGACCACCCTCTGTAAACCTTAGAGATGGCTGTGTGGGAAAATCTCAGTAGATCACCAGTTTCTCAAATACTTTGACTTGCCTGTTCAAAGTTACTTAAAATTTCTTTCCCATTCTGATGGTCTGTTTGAACTTTAGCAGGTTGCCTTGACCATGTCTGCATGCCTAAATGCACTGAGTTGCTGCCATGTGATTGACTGATTAGATATTTGCAATAACAAAGAGTTGACTACCTCAACCTAATAAAGTGGCGAGTGAGTTTATATGTGCTGTGTAAGTATTGGATTCAAGCCATCGTTATCAGACAGAATATTTATTAATGTTAGAAATAGAGACTTAGTGATTTCCTGCGCAGACTGCAGTTTGTTGTGAGGAAGTGGTAAATCACAGTCAACCTCATCATATTTATTGTTCAGCATATGGAAATCTGCAGACTCCCTTCGGTGCCTGTGCTGTTTCAGAAAATTGTCTTGGGGCTGCTGTGTGGAAAGTTATTGCTTCTGCCTGTATTGTCTGGTTGGAAAGCCGGATGACGGAGCTGACAGGAGAGCAGAAACATGGAGAAACTATCAACCAACCTGTGGATTTCAATATGTACAGAGGAGGAAATCATAGATGAAACCTGAACAGACAAAGCAATGAAATGAATACTGCTGCGGCTGCCTTACATGTTTAAGACACCGTTTATGCCAGAACAGGGGAATGCTGCTTCACGCGTTTTCCTGCTTCTATGTGGATTATAATTACCTTTTTAGATTTGTTAGATTTTATTTTTTCTGAACAGCGCGCTCTGATTTTAGGATTTTTTTTTTTTGCTCCATGAATTGACATATGTACACATGGGGCTCCTCTGGATGCTGATGACTTCTCCAGCTGTTGATGTGATTCACAAAGTGGCCAGGCTCAGAACAGGGGGGTGCGGGGCGCTTTTGGAAATCCCGGGTTTCCCTTGTACTTCTTCCTCCTTCACTTTGCTGCCTCTGTGTCGTGTGAGGAGTGTCTCATTGCATAGTAGCTCCCTGCAGAGGGAAGTTAATGGTCTTGAACCCACAAATCCCATGTGAACAAATATCTCAGCACATGTCTATAGCATACAGATAGTCTGGTATCACAATAGGTAGAATTGGAATTTCCGAAGCTGTATTTTTACTGATTTTCCTTTTCCTTCTTCTCAGGTCCAGGGTGCATACTGCAAATATAGACGTGATCCTTGTTACATATCATCCGCTGTCACTGAATCAACCTCAGCTCCATCCACCTTCACCCGCAGCGCCACCTCTCACAGGAACCGCCGTTACCATCAACGGGTGACATCCCGTCCGAGAGTCCACCCGACCTCCCACTACGCCATCCCTCTGGCATGTGAGGAGCCAGAGGAGCAGGAGCAGTGGCCGGACCAGCACCATCTTGACAGCTGGAGGTCCCAGTGGAGGGGCCATCGATCCGGATCCCTCTTCTCTCTACCCAACCTGGGCTCAGCCAGCTCCCGCTCTGCCTGCTCCTCTCCAGGGCCTTGCCCCAGTCCCCACTACAGGAGCCACTCCCTTCACCGGAGTTCTTCGCTTGTCCCGCCCTTCCGGCTCAACGTGGATGCTCTGATCGGGGCAGAGGAGACCGATGTGGATACAGGGAACAAAGTAAATCCAGGTAGCAGTGTGGACCTCACAGTTGTGTCTGCATACGTCAAATCAAGCCTCCCACAGACTCCACGGCCATTATCGGCCCCACCAGAAGACATCGGACCCCGCCTCTCTCCTGTCATCCCAGAGGGCGCCTACAAATCAGCAACACTGGGCTGGACTCCAAAGAGGTTCTCCACGAAAAGCTCTCAATCTGCCTTGCGGTTGTCATGTCCCCAAAGCACCAGTGCGAACACCCTGTCCTCAAGTGTGGCGTCAGTAAACCAATCAGACGGCTGCAGCATAATTAGCGCACCAGCTGAAGAGAAGGACACAGCGGAAGAAGAAGAACAAGAATTCTACATCTGATCTTTTGCTAAAGGCCGAGAGGACTCGCTGCGGCCAGCAATGTCAAATCTTTGTGCTGAGACAATCGTCGTAGCTCTACTCTGCTCCCTGGTGTTTGATAGTAAAACAACAACAACAACAAACTGAAGCACAGCCCTGTTTGTGGATATCACACGTTTGTGCATGTAGATATAAACTCTGTAAATGCTATTTCACATGTAATTGCACACATTTATTGGAGCAGTCACATATCTGTGTACAGAAACACTATTCAATAAAATATTTCTCCCCTTTCAAATGTGCTGCCTGCCACTACATTAAAGTTGAGGTAGGCGTCACATTTTCTACATCACTGGACCTAACCGAGTAGCTTGGTTGCATAGGCCTGTGCCACATGGCAATAGAAAAACTAATATAAGGGAAAAGAAGGCTTCTGCCACTAATGCTTTCACCTGGGCGTGTAGGGTTTTAATCCTGTGTGAAGACTATTAATCTGCCTGTTTGTCTGGTTCAGTTTGAACATAAAGAGTAAGGATAAAGATGTCCATGAGATCACGTGCATCTAAAAATGTGCTTTTACAAAAAAGTTTAAAAAATCTTACAATCAGATGATAAAATGAATAATAAAATATGTTGTCCGCAAATATAAAATGCACAAGAGATACAAAAACTGCACTTAAAGATCCCATTTTAAAATTAACAAAAAATTCACAAAAAGTTTTTGACCTCCACGAAATTCTTTTAAGAATATTTTCTTGGACTATCCCGACTGTAATAAAGCATTTTAGTACAATCCAATGCTGCCCTCTTGTGCTGAACTGTGAGGTTAAAGATGTAATTTGAATGCAAGACATTCACTTCTAGTCATTACCATTTAAGAGCTGTCTTGGCTTTTAACTAATCTCTACATGAATAAATTCAGCTAATCCCTCCACGGGTTTTCCAGGACTCACTGAAACAGTATCTGCGTGCATCAGAGCCGTTTTCGCTGAGGTCTGTAACTCTCTTGTGCGTCTTGGGAAGTCTTTAATGGGCTCTTGTTTCAGCTCGAACTGTGAAACCTGTTTCTCTGCACTGTTGGACCGCTTAAGCAGGTGTGAGCCTGCCTGTGTGGTCCACAGTCTGAAGAGGAGAAGCCAATAAGAGTGGAACATTGGTTGTCATGGTGAAATCTTGCAACCCTGAAGAGGTGATGTCATCATCCACCAATCAACATAGGGATTTGTATAATGTATTGCTTCTTCAGTGCATGGAGAAGTCTGGAAAACAGATCAGGGTGCAAGCTGAGATCCTGAGGTACCTGACAGAGCGCCGCGCTGGGTTAGATTTACAGTTGTCAAAAGTGGCACAAACTGATGGAAAAAATTTTATTGATTATTAGGATAAAATAAAACTCCATTAGTTATAATACTGGGACCTTAAGGGCTCTGCAAGATATAAAAAACAAAACAGAAAAATCTGAAAGTTACTGAAATATGAAGAAGACATGATGCAGAGGCAGGAAGGAAAACAGGAAAAGGACACTGGATTTTAAAATTGGATCATAAATATAAAAACCTGATTATAGGTCTGATTGATTATTGATTACCCCATTGAAATGTTATCACTTAATTGAATGGACATCATTTTTGGTAATCAGCTGCATAGATGTGGGTTAGAAGGGCCCTTCTACAACTACTAGCGGGTTCTAATGTATTAACAAGTATCCCTCATTACAGTATTTTTAATGAAGATAATACCATAAAGGACACATCATTTTCCTTAAGATGTGTATTAGGTTTGTATTTATTATAACACTGAAACCAAGCATCCGAATGGGGAAGAAAGGTGATTTAAGTGACTTTGAGCGTGGCATGGTGGTTGGTGCCAGATGGGATGATCTACTGGGGTTTCACCACACAACCATCTCAGTGTTTTACAGAAAACGGTCTGAAAAATATCCAGCAAGCTGCAGTTTTCTGGGTGAAAATGCCTTGTTGATGCCAGAGGTGAGAGGAGAATGGCCAGACTGCTTTGAGCTGACAGGAATGTTACAGTAACTAAAATAACCAGGTTTACACTTTGGGCCCCCTTAGTACCAGCTGAGCATCGTTTAAACAGCAGAGCCCACCGGAGTTGCTGACCATGTTCATCCCTTTATGACCACAGCGTACCCACCTTCTGATGGCTGCTTCCAGCACCGTGTCACAAAGCTCCGATCATCCCACACTGGTTTCTTAAACATCACAATGAGTTCACAACCAGACCTCAATTCAAAAGAGCACCTTTGGGATGTGCTGGAACGGGAGATTCACATCAGGAATGTGCAGTTAACAAATCTGCAGTAACTGTGTGACGCTATCATGTCAATATGGACCAAAATCTCAGAAAAGGTTTTGGCACCTGGTTGAATCTGTGCCATGAAGAATTAAGGCAGTTCTGAAGGCAAAGGGGGTCCAACCTGATACCAGCAAGGTGAAACTGACAGTCTATAGTTCTTACTGATGCTGAAGTCCTCATAGTAAAATAAAACACATGATTGTTATATTTATGATTCTTTGGGTGTTGTTGAGGTGTTTTATTGTATCTTTGCAAAAATAAAAACAAAACTACTGTGCAAACAAATGCATACAGCTCTACCTAATTAATTGTGCCGTGTCTAAATTTTCCTGGGGACCCACTATGACTTCACAACCTTCAAGGTACACTACATACACAGATGTGTATGCAGTGTACCTTGAAGGTTGTGAAGAGCTTGTATTAACTGGCAGCAGACGGTGCTGTAGTGAAACAGAAACCGGTTTAAAAAGTATAAAACTACATTTGCTTTTAGTTCATTTGGTGTTTCTTAAAAATGATCCATGTCGTGCGTGCTTTATTTCTCTGGTGCAACATAGAATATTTTATTAATATGTTCAGTTTCCTAGAGATTATCTGCTGTTTCCACACTCAATTAAAATTTTTTGAGCTTCAAATAAAAAATCCTCAGATTTTTTTCCCATGGCGCTCCATGCTCGTGTCCCCGTGAGGTGATGCCTGCATGGGACACGTCCCCTCACGTCGCCTCTCTCCCAGTGCCAGCACTAGTGGCTCTAATCCGCCGTGGCGTACCTGGCAGATCGCTCTGGCGACACCGGCATTGTTGCAACCTGGCCCGGCCCCACACACCCGTATCCCCTAATCCTAATGAACTGCCCAAAGGCCCCGGGGCCTGAAGGGAAGTAGGCCACTGGAGGTGAATCAGAGTGAGTGAGTCAATCAAATCATTTATACAACTGTATAAAAGCTGCGTTCTCTCATTCCTTTGTTGTCCTTGATCATCCTCATTTCTTGTCTTCTTTTTTCTCTCCTCTGGTGTTCATTTTTCAGCTCTGCACGTCTTCCTTTAGTCTGTTTCTGTTCTGTTGCTCTGTATCTGTTGTAATACGTGTTCTCCCTTTGCTGTTGTTATTTTTCTACTTTCTACACTGTGACCTCAGATCAATTTTATTTTCCCTGCAAGGGCAAAGGTCACTGGGTGGAGAGGGGACTGCAGTGAAGGATATGACTGGAGAGCCTGGGGATAGTCTCCACTAGTTAGGGATTAAGTTGCTGCCATGTGGAGGAAGGTGGAGACATCACAGAGTAGCACAAACACTCATCAATGAACGCAGCTGCTATTGGATGGAAAAACCTTCATAGAATAATTCTAAGCTCTTGGAAACACAGGCTGAAATGCATGTGCACATGTAAGGCGCCACTGGCATTATTACTGCCATGGATGGCTTACTGAACAAGCCAACCAGGTATGTGCCCAGGGGCCCGAGGGAGCATGTCTTACATATTGAACTTTTTTTTATATTATATCATGTAATATGTGTGCAGAGGAGTGTCAGGTGGATCTGCTGCAGATGGTGGCTTTAGACGGGAATCAAACAGCTTCTCTTCATCTCTAGTTTTAACTACATGTAGAAATTCAGCTGCAGTTTTTAAATCAGTAGCACTACTTTTGAGTTCTGCATAATGAGGTGACCAGCAGTGACAAAGAGATATAAAATGACCACAAAGAAACCAAAAATGACGGCAAAGTGTGTGTTTGTGTGTGTTAGTGGACAATAAGAAGCCTGCTGTAAAGCGTTTTTCTAATAATGTGAAATAATGTGACCCAAAAGCTGCGGTTTCAGAAGGCTCTAAAGGCTCAGTTTCCAACAGTTTTTTCTATTCTTGGGTATGAATGAGGTCAAAGAGAGGGGATACCTTTACTACGGTCCTCTCAGACACACAAACCTAGCTGTGAGCACGGCAGCACCGGTCACCCTCTGTTCAAACCGGAGACAGCATTCAAAAAAGGGCCACTTTGACTTCACAGATTTGTTTTGGCGATGTGAGAAAAAGTGAAGATTCTGCAGAAGTGCCTTAAATCTGCATTCTTTTTAAAGGCCGCCAGGGGGCAATATTTGTGGTTGCAAGAAGACCTCTAGTCCTATAGAAGCCTATAGGGAAATGGCTCTCAGCCGTGACCTGGGTAAACACTTTCCTGCTGAGTTTATGGTCTAAGTCACTCATTTTGGGTCATACTGTAGAAAACATTAAGTCCATTTTGTACATTTTGGTCATTCTCAGTGTCAGAAAAGCGGATTATCTAAGATATGACCACTAGCTGACAAGTTGTTAGTGAACAGTTTTGAGGCCTCGGCATTTGAGTTTTGGCCAACGCCATGTTGGTTTTTTCACCACCGTTGGTCCCTTGTTGCTCGTGCATGGTTCCTGTCTGACATACGGTCACGGTTTCTGGGTTGCTAACCCTGCGTTTTATATTTTGGACTCCTAAACCTTCTTTAGTTATCTTAAGGCTGCCCTGCCGCTGTTTGCGAGCGACAGCATTTTTGAGTTCATCCTTCGTAATCCTGCCTTCCACACTGCCAAACTGGGACACATATTGGGTGTTTTCATACACTGATCTCAGCTGTAATGACACAGTTTTAACTGCAAAGTGTTTAAATATGATGTCACTGTGATGGCTTATACGCCAAATAAACTTTCATGTTTGTATGTTTGCATATCCTCATGAAACAGTAACAAGTACATATAATTACAGGGATAGATTAGTGAATAATAAAAGCATTTTTCCTGTGCAGGTCTTCTGAGATCTCCTGTGAGCACTGCTCACTACACCGCAGTGACACTGTGGAGTAAGCTGACCCGCGTCTTGAACTCTGAGTGGAGCGGCAGCCTGCTTTGCAACTTGTCCAGGGATCAGAAATGCAGAGTACAAACCATTATTTCTACTTCACAAATGTGAACTTCTAACATAATGTTCCTCCAAAGGCCCCTCGTCTGCCAAGATGAAAGCTACTGTTTATGGTGGCATCTTTTCAAATAATTGTCTTTGGTCAGTCACTGTGATGTCTCATGTTCTCCAACAAAGTCCTTAAAATTCCGAATTCCTGCCTTCAGAGTCGGAGAGTTGGGTTTTTAAAGAATGTGGTGACTCCGGTTAATGAAGCCAAGCCATGGCTTCACTAATTAGTCGAGTCCAGTAATGGCTGGAATCCACTGTTAGACAAAGCAGCCAAATACCTGATGGCTACCAATCACGCTCTGTCTTCATGGGAAAAATACCCACAGTTTATTTTGCTGACTCTCATTTCCCCAATTAAGAGGGACAGTCGAGGGGCAGATCACTCCAGAGCAGACTGATTTTAGGTGAAATAAAGGGCATACCATGATCAAATATTTGCAATTCTTCATGTTTTTTTTTTAATTCAAATGGAATAATAGTGAAATTGTGAATGTTATTAATAAGACACATATTTTAAGCATGTGTAGTCTGTACTGCAGTGGTAATGTGTACATCTAAGGTTGTGTAAGAATCTGTTTTATAACATGACCACTAAGCCACCTTTAAGCTGACATTTGCAGTTTTAAGTGAAAAATCATCATCAATACCTGGGTTCAATTTTTTTCTTCTATTTTGGTGGATGATTAAATACCTGCAAAACTAGTAACATTTCCCTAATGCAGATAAATCAATATTTGAACAGATACGGCTGTTTGACTATAATATGTTAATATGAAGTAACCCAATTTGGAAATAAAACAAATCTAAAAAAAAAGCATATAATGTTTCTTGAAGGCTGAGATGCTGTTATACCCGTCACACGTTGGAGCAGCAGCACTTCCACATTCCACAGAGTGATACCAATTAGAAATGCTGACGCAGTAGTGTGACGCGCAACGGGGAAAAAAAGCCTTTTAATCATCACAACAAAAGGCCAAAAGACTTGTATAACAGAACGGATGTCTTATTGAGTGTGTCTCGGCAGCCTCAAAAAAGATTTTTTTTTTTGTGGTAGTTAATCTCTTAGAAAGACATTATAACTCCAAGATAGATATGATATGATCTAATGATACTATAATGTGTAGTACTGTGCGTGGAAAACGGGAAATAGGTGCAGTGATATATTGAAACGTGTGGAAATGCAGTATATGAGGCAGAAACAGAGTTTGCACAATTCTAATGAGCTTGAAAGTCAAAATCTGGTGTGACCACCTTTATTCTTCATCACAGCCTGAACTCTCTGAGGCAGCTTTCTTATAATTTCTTTAAGCAGTCTTGAGGAACAGTTCTCCAGGCTTCTTGAAGGACATTGAAAGCTCTTCTTTGGATGTTTCTGCCTTTTGTTCTGTTCTCTGTCAGGATGATCTCACACTGCTTCAATGATGTTGAAATCTGGGCTCCAGGAAAGCCAATCCGTGACTGATGATGTTCCATTGTGTGTTTTTCTATCCAGGTATGACAGAGCCTCCACCATGTTCTACAGATGGCTGCAGACCCTCACCATTGTACCTCCCTCCTTACTTCCTTTGTGCATGCTGTATATTGATGACCACTTGAACCAAAAAGGCCTTCTACTTCTTTTGTTTTCTACTTGTCCAGTTTCCTCACATTTTTCAGGGACATGCTACACACCATGCTGAGCCAGGTTTTCGAATAATAGCTCTTTGGGAATCACCTTGTTGGTGCAGAAATATTATTTTATTCCTGTCAGACTGTGTTATCTTTGGCATTTTTTCATCGATTCAACTCCAGAAATGGGAACAAACGATGTGTTTTTGTGATAAGCTCCTATTAACGAAGTGCATAAAGATATAATTTTGAAATGATTCTTTGCTAGGTTTTCTGTTACGTATAGATGCAGCACTGGTTCATCCCTTGTGTTAGGTGCCTTTAGGTGCCATAGGTCAATGTTAAGTGTACACAGCCATTAGTGAAGGTTACAAATGATGTTCTCGTGGCCTCTGACAGTGGACTCATCTCTGTGCTTGTTCTGTTGGACCTCAGTGCAGCTTATATACTGTTAACCTTCATATTTTATATGTTTATATTTATATTTTATATTGCAGAGATTAGAGCACGCCATAGGTATTAAAGGTACTGTACTGGAGTGGTTTGAATCATATCTATCTAACAGACTCCAATTTGTTCACGTAAATGGGGAGTCTTCTTCACACACTACGGTTATTACAGGGTTCTGTGCGAGGACCAATTCTGTTTCCATTATACATGCTTCCCTTAGGCAGTATTATTAGAAGGCGTAGCATACATTTTTCATTGCTATGCATTCGATGCCCAGCTTTATCTATCCATGAAGCCAGATGACACGCTTCAATTAGTTAAACTGCAGGAATGTCTTAAAGGCCTGGATGACCTCTAACTTCCTGCTTCTAAATTCAGATAAACTGAGGTCATTGTACCCGGCCCTACAAATCTTAGAACCATGGTGTCTAACCAGATACTTACTCTGGATGAGGCAACTGTTTTTTTCTTTTTCTTTTAGTTGTTTGTGTTATTGTGGCCTCTTTTTTTTTAAACCTGTTATGATGTCAAACTTTCTTTTGGAACTCATGGAAATCGCCATTCTTCCAGTGCTTCTTGAAGTATATATTCATAACACTTTAAAGTCTTTGTGTGCATTAAACAGTAAATGATGAGCATAAACATTACTGGTAGGCAGTTTTTCTTACTTTTAGACAGAGCAAGACTAGCTGTTCAGATATCCCACCAATTATGTTAAGATACTTCAAACATGTTATAATAATGCTGCCCCCCCCCCCAGCTTATTAATGATAATTTCGAAATTATCCTTCAAATGTCTATGTGCGTTTTGACCTTTATTATTAGTAACCAATTAGGAGGCTCTACGGTTACATTTTCAGATGCGTGTCTGTGCTTTGCACTCGTGTGTGGGTGTTTTTTCCCCTCTCTGCCTGGTTTGGGATTTGCTGGTCGGAGACATGCCTCCCTCCGCCTGGCTCCTTATAGCCCCGCGGAGGTAGGAATCCCGGACGAGTGGTACGGACATCGCCGACGGAGACCGCAAACACGGAGCGGAGCGTTCCCCTTTAAACACGGTCTCATGACTACAGACTGCCTCAGACTGAACCAGAGGCTGACAGCCCAGAACAGAAGAGGGGTTACTCAGTGACAGGAAGCCGGGCGACAGTAACTGACGGCCGGGCAAAGACGGGACACAGCTCCACTACAGAGGCTGAATGGTTGGTGTCCAGCCAGAGGGAACAGCTGGAGTTAAACTGATACTACCTCACCTGTCCGCAGGTAAACAGCTGCACCGATAATTGTTATCAGAACCGAAAGCCGTCACATTAAATGCACATTGAACTGCTCTTAGAGAAAGAAGAAATGCAACATCTTAGTCTTCTAATGAAAGGAATTTCCTGTATTAGTGTAAATCTTATATTAACAAAATATACTTTTATTAGATAATTTCTAGTCATGCACTGACATGAAAATCATTTTAATGTGGCAGCTTGCTCACATGGTTAAAATAACTTTTCACTCATGCTTACCCTTACATGGGTAGTGCTACAGTGAGCATCATATGGCAAAGTAATAAAATTAATAAATCTTAATAAATCTATTTGAGGAGTGCAGGTCTGTCTACCTGTCTACCAGCTCTGCATAGGCCGCTGCAATATATAACTGAGTGAACCCCAAGCAGGGTGGAGGGATGGAGAACTAATAAATTCTCATCCCAGCCTGATCAATGTGTGGATCCACCTGGCTGGGGTTTGGAAATCCCCCATAGAGTGACTAAAAATGTGCACCACTCATTCACATACAACATAAAACCCTTAAGATAAATAGTTGCATATTGTTTGATTTATTGCTTTTTTAAAATTTATTTGTTTTTATAATCCCCCCTTTTCATTTCACAGGATTTCGTTTTTTGTGCCACGTGTTGCACCCTGTGGACGCTTCCTCTCCTGCAGCACTGAGGAGATGTGTCGCCTGCCAGTGGCTTCACTCGTCATTTGCTTGTGGTTGGTGGAGAGAAGCTCCTGCAACAGCAGCCTTCAGGACAGCATGAGAGAGCTGCACGCCAGGTTCGCCGTCAGCCTCTACCAGACGCTCACAGAGACGGAGAACACCTCCAACTTGATCATGTCACCAGTCAGTGTCTCCTTGTCTCTTGCGCTGCTGCAGCTCGGCGCCAGGGGCAATACGCTTGCTCAGCTGGAGGGAACGCTGGGGTACAACGTGAATGGTAGGGTTCACCTTTTTTTTTTTTTTAATTTTATATATGAGTGGCAGGGGAAGGGTTTATTCAGGTAGCATTAGCGGTGCCTTACGCTGTGAGAATGAGGCTGGAGAGGGTGGCCCTCAGTGCCGTTGGTACCAGGTGGTGTGGAGCAGTGCTCCTGCTGCTGTTCACCCTGCAGAGCATAGTGGTGTCTGGAGCCATAATGCCTGCCTCCACACCAACTCTAATCTCATTAACGACTTCTTCAGCACGGCCTTTGGGTCAAGAGGTCAGGTGTTTAATTACAAACAAAATGAGAGTTACAATTGGTGATTCATTTACCTCCAAGATCAATTCCCATCGATGACTTTAGGCTCTAATTTAGCGAGAAAATTAAAGTAAGACCAGGCTACAGTTGACTACCCCTGTCAAAGAAGGCCATGACCATCAGAGGATCCTGAATTGAAACCTATGGGAGAATTCTCCAAGAAAGCACAGATGCCAATAGAGATATAATTATAATATCCATGGGTATGATTCTATACGTGTTGACTTGTGCATAGATCAGATGCTTTGGTTGTATTAGCTGAGAACATCCTGGTAGTGTGCACTGCTCACCACACTGAAAGAACAGACCGGGCGAATTTTAGAATTAAGTCAATCAAGCATTTATTTGTACAAAGTCCTGCAGTTTGTTAGAGAGTCGGTTAAAATGTTGTTAGAGGGGTTTCACTGTAGCTTTCTCTCAGTTTTACGCATGGTTATGAATTACAATGAATTAAATAACACTGGATGTTAACAGTGTAGCAAAGAAAAGCAAATAGCTGATTGCTATTGAAGCTCTGCAACAATGTTAACCAGATAAACAGCAAACAGAGAAGACGGCTCAAAGCGAAGCGTAAACATCTCCGTGTCTTCCTTCTCCGCAGATGCCCAGGTACAAGACTTCCTGCTGCACTCCCAGGGCAACATGAACAACAGCAGCCAGGGCATGTGGCTGCAGCAGGCCTGCACATTATTCGTCCAGAGTGGTGTCCGGCTCCTGCCCGAGTTCACACAGCATGCAGCAGCGTGGGCCAACACCAGCGTGGTCCGAGCCAACTTAAGCCAGCCCAATCAGACCCACAGCCAACCAGAGCGAGCAGGACACCACCAGGGTAATCAAGACAGGGCGCCACTAAGTATTACATGCTTTAAGTATTATAGGATGGAACCTCCGGTAGAATAACCATCGCTATGGAGCTTTTTGGAATGTTTTGGTTTAATGCACGTTTTCTGTATAGTTCACTCTGCAGCAGGCGTTTCATTTGTGAGAGCATACTTGGAAAACTCACTGCACGCTGACCGCGCGACAGCAGACACACAAAGTGTGAGAATGCTTGGTGAACAGCAATGAATATTTAGAAGATAAATAAACAGAACAAGCTAAACTTACAACTAACTTACAAGAAAAACAAATTTCAACTCTTTCAACTAAAGACTGCTTTCATTAGAGGTAATAGTCACAAGAAATAGTAAGCATAGAGGACAGTTTAGCCAGCTTTTTTTCATCATCTTAATCATTTTGCAGTAGAGGTCCTGGGCCCTATATTGGAAAACAGGGGCCTAAGATGTTAATAACTGAGTTACATTTAAATCAAGTGCTTATAACTACACTGTATCTGTTCACCTGTAATAATATTTTATGGTAATCAGCACTTTTATTTACACCTGTTATCCTCTTTTCAGTCCTCCAAACCCCATGAGTTAACTTCTAAGAGATGGCCTGTACATTGACCTTCCTTTGCATCTTTTTCAGATGAGTCGTGGAATCTGCAGGCGGGAAGCGTCAGTGGCGACCTGTCCGGCTCAGGCGAGGCCCAGGCAGAGGCTCTGTGGTGGGGACACCGGCTGCAGGTGGCGCTGGTCAACACAGTGGCCTTCAAGGGTGTCTGGCAGAAGCAGTTCCTGTTCACCAACACCCAGAACCTGCCCTTTGTCCTCTTTGATGGGAATGTGATCAAGGTGCCGATGATGCATCAGGCCGCAGAGGTTAGCTTTGGTAAGAGGCGACATATCACAGTAATATACTTGTTCTTTCAGATCCAACAAAGTCAGTAAAGTCTTAGTTCAAGAGTAAAAGAGTTAGCATTAAATAGAGGTTTGTAAAATCAGGTGGAATTAGGCCCAAAACAGCCAAATGAAGGAGCTGAACACAGCACGTAATGACAGTAAGAACTGGTGGATAAAGTTGTCCTGGTAATTACACGCGTGAATTTGTTAACCTGTCTGGCAGGTCAGTTCAGGACAGCATCAGAACAGCGCTACACCGTGTTGGAGATGCCGTACCTGGGCCGCTCCCTGAGCCTGCAGGTGGTCCTGCCCAGTGAGAGGAAGACTCCGCTGTCCTCCCTCGAGTCCCAGCTCACCGCACGCCAGTTGGCATCCTGGGACAGCGGCCTGCGGAAAACCAAGATGGACATTTTCCTGCCCAGGTGCAGCAGATCGTTCGTGCGGATTACAGATTTGTTTGCTTGAAAGCTTCTTTAGGTTTCGTTTGGAGTAGATAAAATGTGTTGAATTACAAAGTCTTCGTCTGCTATTTACAGATTTAAAATGCAAAACAAATTCAACCTGAGGTCGGTGCTCCCCGCTATGGGCATCAGTGACGCCTTTAACCCCACAGCAGCTGACTTCTCTGGAATATCAGGTCAGTTTGCACGTTCAGAATATCTGTTTAAAAAGCTGTTTTTGTATGTTTGCTGCGGCTCAGCCGGCAGCTCAACTACTTTTTTACCTACTGCAGTGGAGGAGGGTCTTTATGTGTCTGATGCCTTCCATGAAGTAAGAATAGAAGTCACAGAGGATGGGACAAAGGCTGCCGCTGCTACCGGTGAGCAACGTCTGTTGCAGTAATGAAACCAAACTGAATTGAGCAATTTGGGTAAAAGATTGTTAAAAATGAACTTTTCACTCTGCAGCCATGGTGCTACTCAAAAGGTCCCGTGCTCCCGTTTTCAAGGCGGACCGGCCGTTCTTATTTCTGCTTCGACAGATTAAAACAGGTATTTATTCGAAGGGGGTTTTTTTTTTGCACATTTTCGCAAAACACAAATAATTCACACAGTATTGCAAATCAGATTGTTTCCGTTTGACGTAATCTCCGACAAAAGCGCTACTTACTCGTGCTTGAGCAACATTTTCTTTTAAACAAGCATAGCTGCCAAACAAAAGCCATAACCTGGGGTCCAATCTGATGGATGGCTTTGCAAAGTGGGAAAATTGCAGACAATTTATTAATAATTCAAAATTTTCAGTAAAATGCACTCTTATTCTTTTTGTGGTGATTCCTGTGTTATTGCAGTGGAAGCGTATGGAAAGCTTTTTTAAGGACTCGGCAAGTTTGAATCATAAAGTAGTAAAAAACTTGTGGAGGTTTTGTGCTGTGCTGCAGTGCAGTCGCACTCACTCGTGTTCATCATCGGTTTGTAAAGTTAATGAAACGTGAACATGTAAACACTACTTGTGCTATTTACACTAAAAGAAAGGGCAGATTGTGGATTTTGTGTGAGTCAAGGATGCAGCAGTTTTACCGGTCCTGCCCCCTTGAGATCAGATTGGAACTGGAAATAGCTCAAGTGAACTAAAGAGTTTGGCAGGATAGAGAAAATGTGTATCTCCAGGCCAGTCTTGTTGTATGTATAATTTTAAATGCCAATGTGAAGCATTTAAATATATTTGATATGGCAACCTCTAGTGGTAGTATCAGAAAACACACAGCTTAAGACTAGTTTGATCTGCAGAGGCTGCATCAGTGCAATTTTCCCCTACATACGATTATGACCCTTTAATGCAAAATATTCCTTTGTTCTCCAATTCAGGATCCATCCTCTTTATGGGCCGAGTGATGAACCCAGCGGACCAATCATCTTAAGGCTGTTCTGCCTAAACCACCACTCACGTTCACATCCACTTCTACAGCAGCCCGTTTCACTACCGGTATTTATTTGTGGACCAAAAGGAGGCTCCACGAACACTTCAGAAAGAGGGACATTATTTTTGTACATATCTGTAAATAAAATTTTAATATGTTTTTACACTTTGGGTGTTTCGATCCTCGTTTTTGAAAAGCCTCTGACACGCCGTTACCGAGGTGACCAATATGCGTAAATGAAAGCATGCAGAGTCGCATCTTTACAGAACACTTTATTTACATGGCCCTTCACAGTGTAAAATAGAAACTTTATTCATGGAAATACTTACAAAAAGGCCATTTTCCACTGAACATTCTCTTTAAATAGTACTCTAGGGTTATTTACATCTTTACAGTGTATTCAAAATACTCTTTTGGTAGCGGCCTCTTCACAAACAAAGACAAGTATGGCAGATTTTGGTCCCTGTCCAAGGAGGGAGGGAACGGAAGAGGGCTGCCCTCTGAATCTGAAATCAGCTCCTGACCTCTTGATATTATTTGAGTAAATTTGAGAACATTAAACAAATCTGACCCAAAAACAAACAAAACAAAAAAAAAAAGAGAAAGAAATTGGGTTTAAAGGCTGCTTTTTCTTTTAACTTACATAAATAAAAATTCTCAAATGTACACAAGTGCATTCATTTTTAAGTGGCAAGAAGTTGCTTTGAGATTCATGGCAGAAAGAGGGAGTTCGGGGGGGTCGGTTAAGTTATTTGGCAGCAGCCAGCACGTTGGGAGCTGGCATCCAAGACCTCGGTTGATCTACACTCCAGCAGACAGCCGTTTGTGTTGCATATCAGCTGTTTCAGGCTAAAATAAAGAGAAAGGGCAGAGAGGAGGGCTCCAATGTTATTGCTGATTGTGATGCATTAATGTCAGTTCCTGAGTTTTTTTCCCCCCTCGCCCCACGTCGATCATTTTACTTTGCAAAAGACAGTTTTTAAGTTTACTGTCTCCAGACGTAATGAGCACAGTGGATCTGTTTTCTTCCCTCAGAGGGAACAGGAACCGTTCGTTTAGTCCAGAAGTTAAGCTGCTACTCAATCGTGTCAGTCTGTCAGGAAGACCACATGTTATCAGATTCACTGTCTGAGCTCAGTCGTTCTGATTCAAGAGCACAGCAGTGGAGTTCTCCATTTAGTGGAAAGCAGAAGGTCAACAAGGTTTAACAATCAGAGAGAATGCCAGACTCTTATCCTCCACAAATCAGAAATAACACGAAGGGAAAAATGAGTCATGAGTTGAGCAAAGTGTTTCATGAGCATCTCTGCTGGATCCCATTTGACCCTGAGTTGTCAGAAAACACAACCACACACATGTTCTGAACCCTTCCTACACTATCAGCCCATCGCACTGTCACATGACTCACATCCAGGCACAAGCTGTCATCTGACCCATCTCCAGAAAAGTCCTTGTTCACTTCAGCCCCCTGTTTGAGAGACGATCGCTCTCATTTGTTTAAAGAAAAAAATCTGATTGGGGGGGGGGGGTGAATTATTAAAGGGCAACATCTGAGATGGGTTCAGAAAGCATTCGTGTACACACTGTCTACACAACAAACATCTCATTGCATAGGCCAACACTTCACCTGCAGCAATATATGCCTCCTCGCTACCTTTGTTTTTGGAAGTCTGAAAAATGCACCTGCATTATTCAGGGTCAGTACTGTCTTTAAGCATTACTGTGTAAACAACACAACCATCACTAATGTTGATTAAATGAATGAAAGAGTCCACAGAAGAAGTGATGGTTTGAGAGCTGGAGGCTGCCTTGTCTCATCTTTGCAGGGGCCCTGGTACAGTAGGAGGGGTGGTTTTAGAGGGATGTGGAGGGTTGTCTGGTTCGTAACCAGTAAGTCCAGTTCGGGAATGAGTTTGTATTAGAGCGTGTCCACGTGGTTCATGTTAGTGGCTCTGTTGTGGATCTCTTCGAGGAAGTTTTCCAGCTGTTCGATGAGGACGCGCTTCTTGAACCTTTGCAGAGAAGAAGCGACAACAAATGTTAACGTTTGTATTTTAAAACCCATTCTGTTGTAAAGGAGACAAACAGAAAATTGAGATCTTTTTGTTTCTTTGCACTTTCTTTAGTTCATGAAACTGCAGGATGCTAGGATACGATTGCCTTTTACTTTAAGAGAGCTGATAGAGAAAGATAGTAACCACGACACTTGTTTCTCTTTCTGTTTACAGCTCATTTAAAGAAAGAAAAAAAAAAATCAGGGGAGAGATAAAAACGCTGTGACATCAGAGGACAAGCGCTGAACTTTGTACCTGGCCGCCTCTTTGATTATGTTTTGGAGGAAGATGAGCCGGGTGTCTAGAGTGCCCTGGATCTGTTTCAAGAGGAGGAAAATCTTCTCGTAGTCTGAAACAGAAAGATAAAGCAAAGAAGGATCAGTCAATTCATTACTGCATCGTTTCAAGGAGAGCACGTCCTTATTCAGATTCTTTATATGTACAGTTGAATGTTAATTTAAAAAAAAAATAATTAAAAAAAAAAAAAAAAAAAAAAGGTAAAAGGCTGCTGTTCTTCCTCAGAAAAAAAAAATCTGGTGACCAAGTTAACTTTTTTTTTTTTAAACAATCGTTTAATCTATGAAGGAAAGTAGAAACAAAGTTCTGCTGCAAGTTCAGGGTGACGTCCTCAAATCACACGTTTGGTCAGATCAACAGGAAAAAGATTATTAAAAAACAGCTGAAAAGCAGCAAACCATCTCATATAAGAAGCTGGAGCCAGGCAATATTTAAATTCTTCCTCCATAAATTACTTGGAATTATTATTGATTGATTAGTGATGTTTGTGTATGCGTTGCCTTTGTGAGCGTCCTCAGTTTGCTTCTTTAAATAATCACTTCTACACACACAAGAAAACCTGCTGTTTGTTTCTGGAGTTACATGTGAGTAAAAGTTGTTAAAACCTATGTAACAATACTAGGCCTACGATAAAGCTGTGTCCACCCTGCCCATAGAGCCGGTTTGGATACATACGTCTGCCAGGTTTTCTGATCTCCTTGGTGATGAGCGTCCTCAGCTCGTTGTTGACCTTCGTCGTCTCGGTGTGAATGTGCTTCTTCAGAGCTGAAGGCGAAAGGTAGTGCTGCACCTGATCGTCCATGGGCACCATCTCCGCTCTTCCCTCGCTGCCCAGCGGCAGCTCACCTGGACCGGGTCGCCCGTTCTCGTCCTCCTCCCTGTGCCTGAAGACCTGGGGATCCGCAGCCGTGTGGTTCTCCTGAAGGTCGGAGGGACTCGACGGATCATCCACATCCGAGTCTGAATTCCCGTCTGAGCCGTAGTGGTTCTGATTCACGTGGTTGATGATCAGGTCTGGGTCTGATGTGCTGTCATTAATGTCCATGTCTACAGGGTGATCACATTTTCAAAAGAAAGAAAAAATACTCATTTACTTTCTTCACCTGATAAGTGACACTCTCATCCAGCTGGGCTGTGTAGGAAAGGATGCACCAATAACCCTTGCAGACGATCTCCCAAAGCACCTAATACTGTTGTTACTGATATGTAAGTGCTTTAAGACAGGACCAATTTTAGACATCAACACGTTTAAGAGTCACAGGGAGGAGAAATCAAACTGGTAAGTGAGCCTGGAGTACATTTGTCAAGCTTGAGAAAGTAATGTCAGCTGGAGAGGTCAAATTATAAGAGAGCAACGCAGCGTTTTAATGACATGGGCTGACAGAAAGGACTGCCCAATACTGCATGTTAACAATAAAAAAACCAAATTAAGTTTGAGTTGAATTATCTTATATCATGCACTTTGGGTGGGGTGATCTGATATGATTTGGATATTGAAGGTATCTTCTAGCTGGAAACTGGCATTTACTGTGCAACTCCCAGTTCACACACTCAGCAATGGAACCGTGTCATCAGTCAATGACAGAAAACTGAGCAGCTAAACAGTTTTTAACAATCAGAATATTAGCAGAGGATGTGTGATAACAGGTGTCCCAGTCTTGATACAGATCTTACCTGCTGTGTGTCGAGGGCTCGCAGAGGGCGACACCGGAGGGGTGTAGGCTCTACCCAAACGCAGCAGAGGCGACATGCAGCGACGTCTCTTGGGACCTCCACCCGGCAGGTTGTTGCTGTCACCTGGTCTCTTGCCCTTGTTCTGAGGGCTGGTCACAAACTCATCGGCCTCGTCGATCATCATGCCCTGTAAAGAAAGTGAGGAAGACGGTAAAGTTACGTGGTTCTCAGTTATTATTTGTCATTATTAGTAATAAAAAAAAGAATCAGGCTTGCCTTCTTGTCTAATTTGAAGGGGTTGCCGAATGTGTGCAACCGTTTGGGCTGTTCGGGGTCTGCGTCTCGAAGAGGCTGGGGAGCAGCTTTGAGGAAGTCTTGGTAGTTTCCCATCTGGGCGATTGGCACACTGTGGAGCTGGTCTGGAAGGGAAACGGATTTGTCAAAATGAAGAAAGAAAGCTCAAAAAAAGCGATTCATAACCAGCTGAAAATCACCTTACCCTGAAATCATTTTTACAGGTACAACATAGCACATTCACGGCCAAATAAGTGTGGGGAAAATGATTTGCACCGTGGCTTACCCGAGTCGTGCCCTCTGAGAGTGCAGACGCCGGTGTTGAGAAGGTTTCTCCTCATTCGGCTCAGCTGGTCGAGCAGGTGGCTGCGGGGGATGTCGTACGGATTCCTAAAACTCTGAGGCTTCAGGCTCTGAGGACGATGACAAGACAGATGGAACTTTTTCGGGTGATATATTGCTGTAGTGTCGACATAGGAGAGTTGATATACGGATGCATTCTGAGAGCGTGGACCATTTTTCAAAAGCGGAAGCCCTCAAGCACTCAAACCAACTTCATAAAACACAGCAATGCTATAAGCCTCAGGAGGGATGCTGGAGAGCAGCCAGAAAAATCCGAGCAGAAAGTGAGATTTCAAGAAGGAACTGCTCTCAAGTTGAAAACCTAAATAGACACTCAGCAGTGATGCTAACGTGTGTAACCATGACAGAACAACTGCGGTTGACAAATGTGATTAGGCTGAACAAATGTGGATAATAATCCAACCTTACCTTGTTGAGCAGTGCCAGGTGAAAGCCTTGAAACTCTTTGGGGTTAAGCTCCATGGGCAGCGCTGGGGCCTCTCCCGTGAGACTCTGCAGCTGCTGGATGAAGTCCCTGCGCTGGGCTAGAGAAATACTTCCACCTCGCCATCGCACCTTGAGGCCAGGCTCTGGTGGTGCCTTCTTTCCGATCAAGGCGATCAGACGGTCATACTCGATTTTTGTCTGGAAATGTGAGGAAATGAGGTGTTCTGATTAGAATTGTTTTCCTATTTCATCTGGCGTCTTGATTAATGTAGCAGGAAAAGGGGAAACACACTTGTTTACTATTTATGAGCAACACATAAAACTCAAGAAAAGATTTAAAACACTATAATGGAGCTATAAAGCACTCTGTGTTTATCCTCTGGGCACTTCTATGTTGAGGACGTGTGTAACAGAAAATGACTGATGCAGTAAAACATGCTTGTGTAAAATAAGTGGTGCCTAATAAAAAAAATTTAACATTTAACAATTTAAAATGTCTCTATAGTCATGTAAAATAACAATATAGTAAATTATAAATTAAGGGTGTCATGACATAGCTCATTGACAATAACTCAAATCAATAACTGTGACCCAATCCAACAAACTAAATATGCTTTCCCTCCTTCATAAAAATGTAGTCTTTGACAAAGAACTGAAAAGGAAAAAGCGATGCAAAGAAATAGTCAGTGGACATTAAATCAGAGCCATTATTTGTCAGTCTGTGGTTGAGACACCGAGCCAGGAGATTTTGTTTCATGTGACAGCGTATTGATGCAAATGTTAATTCTAATGGAGCGTTTGTTTTTCAGTTCACATGAATGCTCGAACTATTCGATAAGTGTAACTGTTATTTTTGCGCCTCTCTCACAGTTACGGTTACACACGCTCTCTGCAGCTCTCTGTAATCTCTTCTGAGTGTACTTCAAAACGCTGAGTCAATAAAGTTAAAGATGAATTTGACTAATATTTTATTTGTTAAATTCTCTGTGGCTATCACATTTTTTGGGGGGGAAAGCTGATCTCATGACAGCCCTATTATAAACCATTTGTGACATATTTTTTATACTTACCAATGCTAAAGAGGACCTAAGTTAAACTGTTAGACAACACAAATAATACACACATAATGTCTTATGTATTCACTCACCGGTCACTTTGTTAGGTATACCTTGCTTATACTGGGTTGGACTCTATTTTTCCTTCAGAACTCCCTTAATTCTTTGCAGCCCAGATTCAACAAGGTGCTGGAAACATTCCTCAGAGAATTTGGTCCATATCGACGTGACAGCGTCACATGAGATTTGTCGGCTGCACATCCATGACACGAATCTTACATGTTGTTTCTACCACATTCTAAACCTGCCATCCAAATGTCGAAGCAGACATCGAGACTCCTCAAACCAGTGAGCCCGTGCGCCTCAGTTTCCTGTTCTAAACTCTGCTGGTCATCTGGTTTAAAGTTTGACCCGCTGTGCATTCAGAGACGCTGTTTATCACATCTTGGTTGTAACGAGTGGTTATTTGAGTTACGGTTGCCTTCCTATCAGCCTGAAGCAGTCTGGCCAGTCTCCTCTGACCTCTGGCATCAACAAGGCATTTTCACAAAGAGAATTGCTGCTCACTGGATATTTTCTCTTTTTGGATCATTTTCTGTAAACGCTAGAGATGTGTGCAAAAATCCCAGCAGATCAGCAGTCTCTGAAATACTTCGACCAGTCTGTCTGGCACCAGCATCCACACCATATTCAAAATCACCTTTGTTCTCCATTCTGATGCTCAGTTTGAACTTCAGGAGGTTCTCTTGACCACGTCTACATGCATAAATGCATTGCTGCCTTGTGATTGGCCGATTAGATATTTGCATTAACGAACAGTTGAATAGGCGTCCCTAACAAAGTGGCCCATGAGTGTCAATATAAAACCTTCTTTGCAAATGACTTATTTCAACCTAAATTTTAATTCAGATATTTAAAATATCAAAATGAGATAAGACATTTGAACTAGATTGGTATTTTATTATTTTTGATATTAAGAAAACTAGAAAAATAACTAAATAAAGAATCCAACACTACAATTTACAATATAAAAATCCATCAATATGGGATTAAACAATAAAATGGTGGGGGCTGCATCAAGCACGGCTTTAATGGAATAGATTTTATATTAATTTACAGTCAAGTTCCCACAATAAAAACAAAAAGTGCTTACCTGCTGACTGAGCTTTTTCAGGTAGGAAACCACGCTGTAGCTCAGACCATACTCCATGTTGTCAGCTAGCAGGTTTGGTGCTCCCATGATTCTTAAAGCCTTTCTTAGGGACTGTACAGAACACAGCAGTAAGAACAGTGTATGTTAATAAAAAAATTAATCAATAAAAAAAAAAGTGATTTATAAATAGCTGAAGAATGATAATAAGGCCACTGACCCCAATATAATATGGAGGCATCGTCTTCAGGTAGTTCTCAAAGGACTGTCGCCATTTAATGGTAGGCTTGAACTTGTGCACTTTAATCAAGTCATCTGCAGTAAACCATCAAAAACAAAGTTACACAAAGGAAATGATCATTCAGCTACAACATTTGTTTTATCAAGAAAAATGAATACAAGGCTGCGGTGATTTTTTTTTTTTTTTTTGCAACAAATGTAGCAGATCATTTTTGAATTTTCTAAAGCCTGTTCCAAATGTTAATGAATAAATGATAATCTAATAATTAAAAAAAGAAGCTATGACCCATAATCAGACTTTTATTTACAGGTGCTAGGAAATGTGGTGGAAAACTCAGGATACCCCCCCAAAAATACTGACACCACCATCTAAAACACAAGCAATGATTCCCCATCAGCACCGACAGTGAAAGCGAAAATGAGGCGGTGTGGCTCCACAGGTCTTACCCAGAAGTGGAAGAAGTACGGGGTAATTGTAGGGCATTACAAACAAATTGACGCAATTTAGAGCTGTGCTGGCCTTTAGGTAGCCGAAGGGTTGCCCCAGGTCGCTGTACTTGGCACTGTTGCATACAAACACCTAAAAAAGGAGGAGAGAAATCAATAAATGAGTGGTGACATTTGAACTCTTCAATCGACAAACAAAAACACAACCTGCACAAATCTGGGTTGCAGTTTTTAAGTATCAGCACTTGTGGATAACTGAGCAACTATCCTTTTGTCTTTTTTTCCAGCTCAGCTGAATCTCTATCAGCCCTTCAGTATCATAACACTGCAGCATCTGGTCGATGCAATTACAAGAAAACACTTCCACTGCACATTTCTTCTAATTGCTTATATGAAAGTAATTATGAAAGTCTACAACCAACCTACCCACAAACAAGAAAATCAATATATGGGTGACAAATAAGGGGACAACTTTTACTTCTACCTTTCGATTCTTACCATGACCTAGATAAAGCTTGGTGTGCAGGTACCAGCAGAGAAAAGAGGTTTTGATCTAATCAGCTGTTCTAAAACTCACGTTTATGCATGTCAACCAGTTATCAAATCACTGCTTTGTTTGCTGTTACCCTTAAATTTTGGTGGCACGCTGAAACCCTGACATCATAGTGTCTCAATATGTCTGAACATCTAATGAAATATTTATTACATTGCTGTTGTATGCATGTAACATGTTTCATATGTGAGAGACTGAAATCATCCCAGGTGTAAAGGTCAAAAATGTGGATTTCTGCTTTAATGTCCAAATCTAGTCTCACCAAGTGTTATTTTCTGCTGTATCTGTGATGGTGCTGTACCTGCCAGCAGCTCAGCGGGGATTTCCTCTCCAAAATGTACTGCGTGAGCGGCGAAGGCTCTAGTTCATACTTATCAAAGGGCACCTTGTCTATCACCATGGGTTCAGCATCCACACAGGAGAAACGGACGTGGGGGTGGGCTGAGCGGGGAGGCTGGGAAGGCACAGGGTCAGAGGTACATAATGTTAAAGGTTAAAGGTTAAAGAACATTAACAAGAACACTTACTGCAGAAGGTGTCCCTGATTTATTTTGTAAGAGAAATGAATTCAATTTGTATAGGAATTCTGCTCCCACCTGCACAGATCATATTTTATATGTGTGTATATATATATATATATATATATATATATAAAACATACAATACATACAATACTTAAGGAATTTCTGCTGATGATATTAAGTTTCTGTCTGTGCATTAAAGCAGTAGCTCTCCTAATCTAAAACAGGAAGTGTAGAGTTTGTGTTGGGTTCTGTGTGTGCAGAGGAAAAGCTTGAGTACTTCTTTCTTTCTTTGTTTCATTATGTGTACAGCTTATTTCCACGTGCTGTTCCGCATTCGTGTAGCTGTGACATCACAGGTGCAGGGAGGAGCTGGTTTGAAGATCATCCCTGTGTTATCGTGAGTTAGTCACTGTTTTACATGGAATAAATGGAAGTTGATAAGAGTGATGCATTGTTACATTAGTGTGACTGCTTGTTCTTATTAAATAAACAGGAAAAAAAAAAGCTGTTTAATAAAAGTGATGACGTCTAGGGAACCCGCAGTTCATCTATTGGCCACTGAAGGCGCCCTTTAGTAAACATTAAGAAGTACACTCATCAGCAAGTGCCCGTATTTTGCTTGTTCTTATGAGTCAGAGTTGAGCATAGTGTTACTTTGTATCACTGGAGGCTGCTTCCAAAAGCGCCTCAGTCCCCATACTCTCCCACTAAAATGCCTAGTGTTAGCGATAAAATTAGCATGTCTACAGCTTAGCACAAAAAACAGTTTTGGCCCTGTGGGGTATTTATCCCCTACACACTCTCTGCTAGGCCTCACCTCAGCTAATTCAAATCGTTGAACTGGAGACTTCAGGAGCATCTCTGCTAAGTTTTGTAGAATTTTAAGATTATTCTGCTGTTACTCTGAGTCATGAGTAAAACTGTCGGCTTAAATGTCCAAACTATGAACACAAGAAAGAAAATAGAGAGCTGCAAAGCTCACTTTATTGTCATTTTTACCTTTCTGGGCCATTTTGTTCCGTGATTCTGTATTTATTTTATTGAGCTATGCTGTTTTTCATGTTTTGCCTGCTGTAACACAGGAATTTCTCAGTTTGTATTTCTTATCTCATATTTTGTGTTGATTCCTCTGCAGGTTTCTTACCAATGTGGGGGAGTTCTGGTCTGGCCAGAAAGCTTCGGGGATGGGCCAGTGCCCAATGGGGACGCCGGTTTTAGGGTTAGGTCGTACATAGATCAGCTTGTGACAGCAGTGCCAAGGTTGCAGACCAGATTTCACCACTTCAGCTGGCGTGTCTGTGCAGGAACATAAGCAACAACAACAAAAAAAAAAGATCAGAAATTCAGACAAGAAGGTGTTTATGAGATGCAGCATGAAACAACAAAATGGATCTGACGAATGTGTCTGCAGTTAAATATGAAAGCAGAGGTTTATTAAACAGTGACACCCACCAGCTGCTTATGAACAACAGGAAAGAAAAGCCCACAGTGGATTAAAACAAACAGCAAGTGGGAGAGAGCAAAGCGCTCCTCTACTAATCAAACAGACGCAGCAAAGCAGATGTCGAAAAGCGCCTTTTATAAATAAAGTCAGAATTCAACTTGAGCAAATCTAAATATAAACAAACAGGGGTGTCTCTTACCTTCCGGCGGCGAAGGGTCAGGTCCCGTCTTCTCGAAGTTTATAACGACTCCGCTCTGGATTTTCTGCACCAAAGACTCCAGACACTGATTCAACATACGCTGAGAGAACACGCTGTATGAACGTCCTGTAACGCGAAGACACACGTTTGTCAGTATAAATACATTTTAACCCAATTTATTTTCACCTAATTAATAATTATTCAAAATCTGCTCTATGTTTTACAGTAGATACTGGAAACCAAAACTAAGAAATAACATCCAGTTTTAATTGTGTCTTCTTTGCTTTGTTTGGTGCTGGACAGACAGACAGTATACAATGGGTCTATTAGAGCTTGTTTGCTAAAAGGTGCATGCTGCTGCTTAACAGGGTTAAGACTGAATCACACAGTAAATAAGCCATAAGAGAGAGAGACTGGAGACTCCACCAAACTCAACTAGACTGATAATTCTGTTGATTAGCACTAGGTTAAAATTAGGGATGGCACGATACCACATTTTCATGTCCGATACCGATACCGATCTTTTGCATTTGGATATCTGCCGATACCGATACAAATCCGCTCTTTAAAAAAAAAACAAAAAAACAATTGTTTTTAAATGCCTGGATACATTTTACATAAGTCAAAAGTCTCTCACACACCAAAA
>JAVDPK010000380.1:0-34044 GCA_034780415.1 Cichlasoma orientale
GTGTGTGTGTGTGTGTGTGTGTGTGTGTGTGTGTGTGTGTGTGTGTGTGTGTGTGTGTGTGTGTGTGTGTGAGCGAGAGAGAAAGAGAGAGGTTTAGAGTGAGACAGTGAAGGAAGAAATCAAGCAGCTACAGTCCCTCTGGGAATATCTGAGCAGAGAGAGAGTATTGTAGCAGGCGATGGGCTGTGAAGACTCAACTGTAGCTGATGAAAAACTCACTTTCTATCAAACATAACCATCAGTTTGAATAAGTGCTCTGGGTGGAAGAAATCATTTTACAGAACCGGTATTGCTGCAATAGAGACAAAGTTATTGATTTAGTTGTCTCCTTTTAAATTCAGAGTGCAGCTAAAGAGAAATAAACAATAGAAAAGAGACAGTTGTATATTGATTCAGATTGGATGGAGCAACAAAGCCATAATATCTGCAGTGAACCACTGTATGTGTAAGAGATTAAAGATTTTACTGCTGTTATCAATGAATAAGTCCAGGATATGCTGTAGGTGCCACTGATTTAATGTAGCAGCAGCATATTCCTCCTTTTAGCTCTGGAAAATGCTCTCCGCCTCTTACATGTTTTAATCTGGTGTCTGACGGACACGAGACAATCAGAAGGAAGTGACGAGGAAAAAAAAACCAAGATGGAAGATTAGGTCGCTCACAGCGGACCGATCTCGTGTTGCAGATGGAGGAGCAGATTGACTGTTGAGATGCCCTTTGGATATATTTGGCACATTATTTGCTTGCTTACAATTTTTATGCAAAGCAGAGCAGCAGGGGCGAGTGAAAACTTTTTACTAACTCACCTGCATCTCTTCTCTGTTGTTCATTCATTTATGAAGGCTGTGCGTCTGTGACATGGACAGACTGGGACGAAACGAATTCATCGGGGAGGTGCGAGTGGCTCTGAAGAAACTGAAAGAGGGTGAGAACAAACGCTACAATATGGGCCTGGAGAGAATTGCGCAGGTACATGTGCATTACTCATATCAAATGGGATTCTGCGGGCAAATATCAAGATGTGTCCTATTTTATTAATGCATGTTCATGCATTAATAAAATAGCTACAGCTAGAATGTTTTGTACTCCTTGTGTGTGTACGCGACATTTATTAAAAAGTACTACATTAGGTTATTGCTCCCTGGAGAAAGTCATTTGCTACACTACTCGTTACATTACTCTTGTGTTACTCTGCAACACGGCCTCAGATGCAGCGTCACATAATTCTCATTTATCAACGTAAATTTCAAGGTGCAGGTCCACGCACCTGCACAGGGGAGCGTGGAAAACATATCAAATGTCTGAACTGAGGAAATGAACCTCTTTAAGAAAGCAATAAGGCCGTTTTGAATTTGATCGCAGCAACACATCTCAGAAAAGTTGGGACAGGGCAACGAAAGGCTCGAAAAGTAAAATTGTGAAGACTTTGACTATCGCATCATCTAAAATACATAATATCATCAAAAGATTCGGAGTATCTGGAAAAATCTCTGTGCTCAAGAGACAAGGCTGAAAATCAATATTTGATGCCTAAGATCTTCAAGCCCTGAGGCAGCGCTGCATTAAAAACAGGCATGATTCTGTCATTGAAATCACTGCATGGGCTCAGGAGCACTTCCAGAAATCACCGTCTGTGAGCACAGTTCACTGTGCCGTCCATAAATGCAGGTTAAAGCTCTATCATGTAAAGAAGAAGCCATATGTGAACATGAACCAGAAACACCGCTGTCTTCTCTGGGCCAAAGCTCATTTAAAGTGGACTGAGGCAAAGTGGGAAACTGTTCTGTGGTCAGACAAATTAAAATATGAAATTATTTCTGGAAAACATGGGCATCACATCCTCCAGACTAAAGAGGAGAGGAACCACCCTGCTTGTTATCAGTGCTCAGTTCAGAAGTCTGAATCTCCGATGGTGTGGGGGTGCGTTAGTGCCTGTGGAATTGGCAGCTTGCACACGTGGAAAGGCGCCATCGATGCTGAAAGGCGTATTCAGGTTTTAGAGCAACATACACTCTCATACAGAAGATATCTAGCATATTGCAGCAAGACAATGATAAATCTCATACTGCATCTAGAAGAGTTTGGGTGCTGAACTGGCCTGCCTGCAGTCCAGAGCTTTCACCAACTGAAAACATTTCACACATCATCAAAGAAAGAAAGAAGAACCAGGACTGTTGAGCAGCTAGAATCTTATATTAGACAAGAATAGCACGACATTGGTAAACATGGTCCAACTTTTTTGAGACATGTTGCTGCCATCAAATCCAAAATTATCCTTTTTTTTCTTTTTTTAAAAGGTACATTTTCTCAGATTACACATTTGATAAACATTTGCCTCTCCAGTGCAGTTGCAGCTGCAGTCAGCTGGCTTTATGTAACGCAAGTAACATCTCAATTGTGTGCTTATGAAGTGTAATTACTGCGTTACCTCACCACGTTACAGAAAAATGCAATGTGTTACTCTGGAACGAGCTGTGCCCGCTGCTTTGCAGCCTATCGCCATGATCTCGCTCTCTGTCTTTGTTATTTCAGAACAAAGAAACCAACAATCAAACACAGGAACAGGGAGCAGTTGTCGCAGAAGAGGAGGTAACAATATCAGCCCCTTTATCATAATCAGTCTTTTTTATAAGCATTTCTTTAACCAAAACATGACGCACTGTAATTTCCTATTAATCTCCTATGTTTCGTGCAGTTTAGCAGTTCTAATCCTAATCTGTCATCGATTTCCATAATCTTGGAAGAAAAAGTTTAATTAGATGTTTTTAATCAGTGTATGTGTCTGAGGCATGACCTTTGATAGAGAAGCTATCTACAGGGACACCGTATAGCAACAGTTTGTAATTTACACCAGTGCTACCACTCCAGTGTTTTTTCTCCTCTGGTGGTCATTATCTCACGTCTCTTTGTGATTTCAGAGACAGACGCTAATAGCTTTTGGTCTCTGATTAGACTCGGCTTACGGTTCAACCTGGAGATTAAAAGGAGAAGGCAGCAGTGTCATTCTGCCAGGCCCAGATAAGACCGTTAATTACGAGCTTTATTTCAAAACCTCCAGGCTGCGTGCTGTATCCTACACAGTGAAAGTATTTCAAGTGTTTTGAGAAACTTTACTGACCCGGCTGCAGGATTTCCTGCTGTGGGTATTCACTGAAGAGGGTAGTATTAGAGTGGAAACAGGTGCTCTGTCTGACACTGTAGCTTCTTGTGTCCCCAGCGTGGCCGCATCCTGGTGTCACTGTGCTATAACACGGAGAAGGGCTGCTTGCTGGTCGGGATCATACGCTGTGCCCATCTGGCCGCCATGGACTCCAACGGCTACTCTGACCCCTTTGTCAAAATGTAAGTCAGGTCGGATATCCATGAACAACCTGGCATACCACACACTATGCTTATTATAGTTTAAGAAATTTTAAGAATTCAGGAAGTGTTGAGATGTTTTTATGGTACTGCAAAAAGAGTGTAGCTTGTGCTGAGATTTATCTTATTTAGCTGTGATCGCAATCTTTTCACCATAAGCAACGACTCATAACATTGAAAGTTTGCACTGAGCTTGTTGCCAGTGGCTCATTGCAGATTGCAGCAGAGAAAACTGCCAGGTGCTATCTGATTCCCTGGCGGTTTTAGTTTGGGAATCCTTAATTGTTACCACTCTTCTGCGATTTAAACCTTGCAGCCGTAAAAGAAGGAACAACCAGAGGCTGTTTATAAAAGAAAGATGTGGCCTCCAGCTTTGAAAGGCAAGCGAGTGTACAAGTGCCACAAATCTACATTCTTGATAATGGTGAGCAGACATTTGATTGCATAGAGGTCTATTAGAAAATTACCCTGCACTTCTCTTGATTTATGATCTCAGTAAGCGCTTTCCTTTGCCAAAACCTTAGTTCAACATTTCCAGAGCCACAAACTACTATACATCAGACTTACGCTTTATTGATCTATCCAGGCCAGGCTGCAGGCTCCTTTGAATAAATTACACGCTGCTGCAATCAGAATGCATCTTTAATATGATTTTGCTAAGTAAGTTTCTCAAACAAACATCAAACTGTATTTACCATAAAGTTTTCACAGGATTCTTTGCAGTGCTGTTAAATAGTACCCCCCCCCACACACACACACACACACACCTTTATCAGCAGTAACTTGAAGTAATTGTTTTCTGTTTGACTTTATCAGTCTCTCACATCATTATGGAGGAGTTTTGGCCCACTCTTCTTTACAACGTTGCTTCAGTTCATTGAGGTTTGCAGGCATTCTTTTATGCACAGCTCTTTTAAGGTCCCACCAAAGCATCTCAGTCTGTTTGAGGTCTGGACTTTGACTGGGCCATTGCAACACGCTGATTCTTTTCTTTTTTTAGACGTTCTGTTGTAGGTTTGCTGCTGTGCTTGGGATCATTGTCCTGTTGTATGAACCAGTGTCAGCCAAGCTTTAGTTATCAGACAGATGGCCTCACATCTGACTGCGAGGTGCACAGGTTCTGTGGCTGTAAAACAAACCCAAATTATCACCCCCTCCACCATTGTGCTTCACAGTTGGCATGAGGGGTTTGTGCTGATATGCTGTGTTAGGGTTTCACCAAACATGGTGCTGTGCATTATGGCCAGACATCTCCACTCCTCCCTCATCTGCCCAAAGCACTTTGCTGCAGAGGTCTTGAGGTTTGTTCAGATGCAATTTTGCAAACCTAAGCTGTGCTGCCATGTTCATTTTAGAGGCAAGCGGCCTTCTCCTGGCAACTCTTCAAAACAAGCCATCCTGGTTCAATCTTTTTCTAATTGTACTGTCATGAACTTTAACTCTGACCTGGTATGATTGTGGCAACCAACACTGCCAACACTTTTGCTTTAACAGAGGTGCTCACACTTGCTGATGATCAATTAATCAAGTGCATTTGATTAGCAGCCTAGAAGCAGTAAAAGTGTACTTGGGTTTTCCCAGGACTGCATGGAGTGACAACTCATTCTGGGGTGTTTGCTCTTTTTTTTTTTTTTTTTTTTTACTTTGAAAAGCTGTTTCATTTCTTTTGTTTCCAGGATTTGGTTGCATTACAGACAGGAATGTAAAGTCAACATAAGCCTAACTGACATTATGCACTTAAAGTAGCAGATCAACAAATGCCTTAATGACATGAGGTGTTTCTGCCTCTGAGACACACAGAAGGTCCTACAGAATGGTGCTGGATGCATTCTGATCACATCGTACTCTCAGTGAGATCAATTCTTTTCTCAGCCAACGCAGGTCTCTTCAAAGTCTGAAAAACAGACCTAAAGTGATACTGTTCAACTGTACCAGCTTGCCTGTAAGGCACAGTGACAGATAAAACCCACACAGCTAAATCTCCAGCGTGCCTGCTCCACTTAAGCACCAGCAGTGCAGAGAGCGAAAGCTCCCACACAGGACAGCAAATCTTGTAACCAACACCACCTCCAACAGTGGGAGGCTTCAAGGTAGAAGCAGCACCAGGTTCCTGAAAATAATGTTAAAAAATACTTAAAAAGGTTGTAAAGCACTTTTCGGTTTTCTTCAGATGATTCAGCTCTGATCAGAGGACTGAAATCACAGTCATTTATGGTTTAATAATAGATCATTTCGGTTTTTGAGCCTTTCATTTTCAGCCACGATGATGTTTGTTTATGCCCTAAGGGTGATGCGTACTTAATAATTTTGTCATTATTTATGATTTTTCGAAAAAAAGGCAGCAACAACGCCCCAAACAAATGCTCATGCAAATGAATAAATGTCAGCCGAGAACTCAAATGAATAGAAAGAAAACAAATTACCAGCTGAAAAAGCGTAGGTGTAAACGCACATGAACATGCATGCGTGTTTTCTGTTCGGAGCTAAACTTTTGAAGAACCAGTCAGCTTGTCTGACACGCAGGCTCCATGACAGTCACCTTCCTTGCCAATAACACCCTCCTCTGAGTACATCTGTGGGGAAATTGACGTGCATTCGCAGAACTGTAAGTACAGGCTTACAGGAAGGTCTGGATGACCTGTTCTGCAGTGACTTGAAGAAGGATCCACACAGTTCTTTTTCAGTACTTAGTGGTTTGAATTGAATGAGAGGAGCATCTACAGTTGCTGCATTGAAAGGCATTATTTATCTAATGGTGTCACGAGTTTGTGCAAGTGGAGAGCATTTTCTGGATGATTTTTACATATTAACTGTTGACAATTCAAAAAAGTCTCGTGTACAGTACAGTAGTAGTTTCTCTTCAAGGAGTTGATTTGTTTCTCTGCTTAAAAGATGGCTGTGCTATACTGGTGTCTTTTTCCAATGCACCGTTTTAGAGAACAAAGGTAAAATTACATGTGCACCTAGAAAATACAACTGATTCTGCTTCATATCCCCCGGCTTGCCTTGCGTATTTTCCTCGGTTCTGTCTTCCTCCTCTTGTTCTACATTATTGTACCAGCAGCTTCTTTTGCACAGACTCTTGTAATTTATGATTTGTTTAAGCCTCTGCCCTGATCTGATTTGTATTTCTGGCACTTGAGTCTTTTCAGTTGCCTCTCTGCCAGCATCTCCCTTTTGTTCCTTTCTGTGTTCTTGTATAAGGGACTCTTTGTATCTGTCACACGGAGCCTTGTTTACCTCAGTTCAGTGGATGAGCTGCAGAAAGCGTGTTGCTCAAGAAGCTCTTTTTTCATTTCACCCCGCAGACCCAACATAATGAACATTGAAGTTTTAGTGAAGTTAACTCTGAACAAACTTTGAGCAATTAAGTCAACGGGGATTCTTTTGAATAGTTCACTGATGTTCTGCAGCTGTAAAACCAGACATCCCGGAGGAATCTGTAACTCAAGCTGATCTTTGTGTGTGTGTGTGTGTGGGGGGGGGGGTGTAAGAATTCAGATCTTGTGACCTCTCTGCGGTGGGCTATTTATGGTTATTTGGTACTTTAACTTTCATTTTCATTATAATAAAATTATCTTTTTGTACAATTTAATGAAACGAAAGAAAATGAATATTTTTTCCTTATTATTTGCTTATTATTATTACTGACAAAGTGGAAAAGTCTTAAGTGTAGGATGAAATTATCTATCAGCATGTTTCGTTCTGCTTTGGCACACGGTGGTTTTAAGCTATTCAGGCTAGTGTGAGTCCTACTTGTGCTTGATATTAAATAAAACATGTAGCAGTCTAATAGCTGTAAAACCTTGTTAAATTTTTAAAAAGACCAGTTTCAGTTTAATTTTGACTAAAGTCCACAGCTCAAGCATACTGTTATGGTCACACGGGCCTAGAAACCAGTTGGCAACCACAGGTTATTTGGGAAAAATGCCGACCAGCTGGCGAGTGTTTCCTCAGGCAGATGCGATTGCCGCTGATTGCCACTGTTACCTGCAGTTTGCATGGAAGATGCTGATTTGTCTGCAAACACTTGCTACCTGTTACCTGAGTGGTAGTAAAACTCAGTATCTCAGTGGTGGTAAAACTACCACTCAGATACCACAGAAACAGAGAACATTCGCCTTCAAAGTAAAAGTTGTGCCTCACCGCTGGTGCAGCTCTTACCTTGAAGGTGAGCCGTCTCCATTTGTGTCACACACACAGGAGTTCGCGTGTTTGCGGAAAAGTCGGCATCTTTTATGCAAACTTCAGGCAACAGCAACAATCTGCTAGCAACCAAAGCAATCGTAAGGAGGTTTTGGGTACAGCACAGGTACTGTATAGACTACATATTTTTACAGTTAAAGAAAGCAAGGACTCACTGACAGCAATGATGAACAATAACCATTCTTCATTTCTGTGTTCATATGATTATTTATCAGAGCCATCGGGAGCCACTGGAGATGAGCAAAGGAGGAGAGATGACTGTTAGAAAACTGTAGCTTGTCCAGTCAGTCTTCTCTCTCTCTCATTTAGCTTTAAGACGCCTAACACGTGACACAAGGTCAGAATTATCTCAGAACTAAACTGTATTCCAATTATAGGACAAATTAGCATTTTAAAGACTAAATTGGTTTACATCTTTCAAAAGAGCCCAGAGTCTTTTTCCCTGCTCTTCACACACAAGTCTGTCAAGAAAAAAAAGAAAGCCATGTAAACGCAGGAAAAGTGCAAACATGTCATATTTCCTGCTGACCAAGCACACTGGCATGCTTTGCAGTTTTGTTATCTCTCTGTTCTTGCAAAACAAAGTAAGAAGATCATGAGGTTTCTCTGCAGCAGAAATATATTTAGCTCCTCTTTTCTAATTGTGACGTGTTTTTTGGGGGGTGGGGGGTGCATCTGTATATGTCAAGACTTATTTTTGTTCCCTGTTTATAACACCGGCTCCCTCTCCTCCATCTAGCCCTGTATTTCTCTTTTTTCTCTCTCTCTCATTCGCAGGGCTGCTCTCATTCTTCTTTCTGCCTCTGCCTTAAGTTGCCACCGTACCAAATTTTTAGAGAGTTGTCACATTGTCGTGTGGCTCCCATGACGGAAAGAAATATTCGGGGCAAAAATAAACAAGAAGCTGATTTTGCTGTTTCAGACTGAGTTCAGCCCAAACCTAACTACACATTTTATTTAATTTCCAATGCACACGTAGAAAAAACAGAACAAACAAACACAAAATCCCCCCAAAAACAGCATGGCTGTGCAGTGGTCAGCACTATCAGATGACATGCTTGTTAGGTTGATTAATAAGGTAGGTGTGCTGTAGGTGTGGGTGTGAGAGTGTGTTCCTGCTTTGTTACCCCTGTGATGGACTGGCAACCCGTCCAGGCCAGTTAGGCTAGGCTCAAGCCAGTCGGGGTGGTCTTAAAATAATTTTTAATCTGCCAGCTCTCTAGTACAAAATCCGTGTGATGTCCTTTTCCCAACATGTTCCAGAGTTCATGTGTGAAAGCAGCTTATAGTAACATATAACTGACCACATTAGAATCAGCTGATTAATTTTCCAAAATAATTGACTATTTTGGAAAATTGTTTTGACACAGAAGGAATCACGGCTAGAAGATAAACCTGGTATCATATGTAGGCAAAAATGGGACATTTCATGTGCGGTAAGTTGTTTGGACCAGCTACCAGTCCCATGAGGTTATATGATCCTTTTTAGTTCTCTCCAGCTGCAGTGAGAGTACTAGCAGGGACTAGAAAGAGAGACCGTACTGTATTTCTCCCATGTTGGCTTCTCTTCATCAGCTCCCTGTTAAATCCAGAATTGAATTTAAAATTCATCTTCTACATGATATTGAAAAATCAGGTCCCATCATGTCTTAAAGACCTCATAGTACCATATTATCCCAATAAATAGAGCACTTCGCTCTCAGACTGCTGGCTGACTTGCGGTTCCTGGAGTATTTAAAAGTAAAATGGGAGGCAGAGCCTTCAGCTTTCAGGCCCCTCTCCTGTGGAACACAGCTCCCACTTTTAGATTTGGGAAACAGACACCCTGTTTACATTTCAGATTGGTAAAGTTTATAGCTAGGTCTGGATCAAGTGACCCTGAACCATCTCTTAGTTGTTACGCTGAAATAGGCTTAGGGTGCTGAAGGGCTTCCCACTGCCATCTTCAGCTCCCCACGTATTCATACACCTGTCACCCTGTACCCTTCTATTTCCCCTCATCCCACTCTGAGGCTAGCTCTGCCTGGTTCTGCTGTTAAAAGGAACTTTTCCCTTCACACTGTCATCAAGTGCTTACTCATAGGGGATCGTTTGATTGTTGTGGTTGTCTGTCTAATGCTGTAGGGTAAAGACCTTACAATATAAAGAGCCTTGAGGTGACTGTTTTTCTCATTTAGCACTATATAAATAAAACTGCATTGAATTGAAATGTTACATAAAAGATTGTTTCTTGTACTGTTTCCATTATGATACTAAAGCACAAAATTTCCACCCACCCATATGTACTTTGAGGACAGGAAACTCAGAGAATGAAGGTAAAAATTTGCATCGGTTCATTAAAGGTCATTCTCTTTTTTTCTCAAATCTAGTTTAATACATTTCTGACTCTGACCAACAGGTTATTTTGTATTTAGAATTCTTCATCCTCATAATTGCTGTAAAGTGAATCTCTCCCAGCTTGAGATGCGTAATTTCCTCATTCTGTGGATTTTAGAGCTTTTAGGCTTCACTGGTCTGAGGTAATTAAACCAATAATGTTAATGTAAGAAACTGGAATGGAATGAAATTAGGAAACTCCAGTGTAGAGAAAGAAAACTCTTAAAAAAGAAAATATTATGAAGAACATCATTAATACAGTTCTTCTTCTACTTCTTTCACCTGCTCCCACAGCCAATCATCTGCTTCCATCTCACCCTGTCCATAGCATCCTCCTCTGCCACGCCAACCCTCTGCATGTCCTCCTTCACTGCATCCATGAACCTCTTCTGTGGTCTTCCTCTTTTCCACGTGCCTGGCAGCTCCATCTTCAACATCCTTTGTCCCATATACCCATTATCACTCCTCTGCACATATCCAAACCATCTCAGCCTTGCCTCTCTAACCTCTGGAAACCGCTCAACCTGAACTGCCCCTCTGTTCATTTCTAATCTTGTCCATCCTGGTGGTTCCCAGTGAAAACCTTAACATCTTTAACTCCGCCACCTGAAAGAAAACCATATGTATAAAACAGAAAATCCTGCAGTGGCGTTGGTTTTCTTAATATTATGTGTGCAGGTAGGTGTTCCCATTTCTTTGTCCACTCCTTATGCGGCTTTCTTAACATGAATTCTCCTTGCTTGGTCATGTTGCCTCACATTACAAAAACGGTTTGTCTCGTGAGCCGTGTTTAAAGGCAGTCAGCAGCAGCTGCGGCAGCTCGTTAACCTTATCAGTCACTGTCAGCTGGTGACGCGGAGCTGAAATGGTGGAAGTATACAGCACACAAACATGTGGTTACTTAGTTTGCTGTTCTTTTTAAAGAAACAGTTAGTAAAAAAAAACCAAGGGGATTATCCGTCGTATCTCTGTGGTCCAGCCTCCACCGTTATGAATTATTTTTCACATTGAGTTTTCTGTGTTAATTTGGGCGTAGTTTGGCTGCTCTTACGTGGCCTGTATTTCCATGTATGCAATCATAATTATGAATTTTGGTGTCAAATAATGTTTTGTTGTTCCGAAAATTGGAATTCTCCAGTGTGAGCTCCCATGCGAAATGCGACGCGGCAGAGCTAAGGCTCAGATGTCTTTCACTTCGCCACGTCACGTGCCGGGGGGCTTAAAAGGATGCCTTGTTTGGCTGGCTGTCTTAATTGAGTAATTATTTTCTTCAAGAATCCTTCTTATTTCTTGTGAAGTGAGTCACATTATTATGTAAGCACCAGGTATTCCAGAGGATACATGCTGATTACGTAACCCGTGCTGATAATGACCTTTTAGCTGAGCCTGTGCCTCACTGTAATTGTTTGGAACATTTTGCGAGTTGAACGGCTCATATTGGAGCAATACTGTAATTGGCATTTTAGCAGGCGTGCAGTTAGTTTGCTGCCTGGGGGGTACTTCTTTGAAATGCTCAGATTTAAAATAAATGTTTAACATGTCTCTGATTGAGAATTTTCTTTCTCTTTTTAGGTGTTGTAGGTGTTTTCTCTGATGCTTTTGGTTATCAGGTTAATCTGATGTACAAAACTTGACCATCAAACTTTGAGTTAGTGTCCTAATCTGTACCGAGTACATTAGCATGTTAGCCCAATGCCATTTGGGCATTGGGCTAACATGCCCAAATGGCATTTTTGGGCATATTTTCAAACATTATCTTGACTGGCAGTGACAGAGTTAAAATGTCACACATTACACCTTAACAAATGTAGGGCTCACTTTACCCTGGAAGCTTTCTTTAAACGCACGATGACCACCTTATGCAGAAAGGCATATTTCTGTGTACACCCAACACATCATGATTATGTTCATAAAGTCCGCTACACATGCATTGCACCCTTATTTAGATATTTTTGATATACACTGATTGGCCACTTTGCTGAGTACACCTGTTCAACTGCTCATTAACTCAAATATCTAATCAGTCAATCACTAAAGACCCAGTGTCTTTAGGCGTGCAGACATGGTTAAGATGACCCGCTGAAGCATCAGAATAGAGAAGAAACGTGATTTTGTGTTGGTGCCAGATCTGAGATTTTCCCACACAACCATCTCTAGGGTTTACAAAGAATAGTCCAAAAAAGGGAAAATACACTGTGAGCAGTAAAAATGATTGTAAAAATGCTGCCTTGACTGATGACTCTGGATTTCTGCTGCAAAATTCGAATGGTGGGGTCAGAATTTGGCACAAACAACATGAAAGCATGGCTCCATCCTGCCTTGTATCAGTTCAGGCCGGTGGTGGAGATGTAATCATGTGGCACACTTTGGGCCCCTTTTTACCTACAGATTATTTAAACTCCACAGCGTACCTGAGTATTTTTGCTGATCATGTCCATCCCTTTAAAACCACAGTGTACCCATCTTCTGAAACAAGCAGGATAACACTGCCATGCCACAAAACTCACATCATCTCAAACTGGTTTCTTGAACATGACACAGCCACCAGATCTCGTTCCAATAGAGCACCTTTGGGATGTGGTGGAACGGGATTTCTCAGCTGCACGTCATGGATGTACACATCATAGACCTGAAGCAACTGTTGATGTGTGACGCTGTCATGCCAGTATGGACCAAAATCTCTGAGGAATGTTTCCAGCATCTTGTTGAATCAAAAATGACGACAGTTCTGGAGGGAAAAGGGAGCTCAACCCAAAATCGGAAGCATCTTCTAGCTGACAGAAAAGCATTAAAGTTTACATTTGAAGCACTAAAAGCCAGCGTACAGTGGATTCAAACTTTGCACCACCTTGCTTTCTGTCAGTTCTCCCTCCTCCTGCTCCACCTACATCCTTCATTCGCTCTGATTCCAGCGCTGCAGCGACAGCCCCAAGCCCATCTCATGCATCAGCTGTCAGGCCAGGACTCGTCATTGACGGTAGAACGCTGGAAGAGTGTGATATCTCACTGCCTGAACATCTTGACTTTGAATTTATGCTGATGATGAATCCTGTTGCCCTCCAGCACCCCTTCTGTTGCCTCTCCTCTGGAGCGTATACTCCTCCAACATCAGCACGATTATGATCTTGCTGTGCACCACGGTCCTCCTCTTTCTCTTTCACCCGCTCTCTGTCCCTGCCGTTATTCAAAAGACTTCTGGGTTACAATTATCTCATAAAGGCATTTTGCAAACTTTCATGCTCCCTTTTGTTTCTGCTATTCAGCAAGCTTCACTGTCACAGCAGGGCAAGGGATAAAAAAAAAAAAAAAAAAAGTCGTGGATTAATTGCTTTGATCGCAGAAATAATGAAGTTCCAGCCCTGAAGTTCCCTGACAGGAGTTTAAGGATCTCTGTTGTACAAACCTGTATTCTCCCTTGCTGCTCTTAGATCGCTACATTTTTCTGACAGAGTACATTTATTGTTTGTTAATCTGTTCAGAACTGATAGTGTAAGATTACCCGTTTACATCTGTCACCAGTCTTTGTGGTGCTCCACATTTTTCAGCCACTTTCTGCACGTAACGCTTTATGTTGCACAGATGTGCTACATGTACATGTGTCTGATTTTTTTCCATTTGTTTGTCAGCAACACTAAGCAAAAACGAGCTAAATACTAAAAAAAATATGAAATATAGGCATGAGAGGAATCTGTTCTCCAAAATAGTGCACCAACCGTGGCTGTTTCAACATTTTTTTGAGTCCTTGACAAACTGTTATCCTGAGGTTATACAGCATGTTTCCTAAAAAGTTCACAAGCTCACACTGAATTCATGTCTTTATCTTGTTTCTCTCTCTTTCTCAGTGTCCTACAGCCAGATATGGGGAAAAAGTCCAAATACAAGACTTCCGTGAAGAAAAAGACTCTCAATCCCGAATTCAATGAGGTACAATTTGACGCCTTCTCAGCAAATAACCACACTGCAGCTAACAGCTTCTATGATTTCTCTACTGAGCTCCAAATGCTCGGCAATGTAAAACATGGCAATTAAGCATACCGTAAAGTGACTTTACCCTGCATTCGCTCTCAGCGTTATCACAGAGCATGCACCGAATTAGGAATTCAGTTCCTTTCAATCATGTATTTATGAATCATTGATATAAATATGCTCTTGTGTACACCACCTGCACAGGAGTTTTCATATGAAGTATCCTTGGACCAGCTGGCAAAGAAAACCCTGGAGATCACTGTGTGGGACTATGACTTGGGAATGAGCAACGACTTCATAGGTAGGCTCAGAAACACTGTCGTGTGGAGGGGAGGAGTGGAGAGGAAAGCAGCGAAGTAAAGCATATGACTGCAGCAGGCTGTTTAAATGAAAGCGGAGCAGTTGCAGAAAGATTAAAAAACCCGGGCTGAGCATGGGTAGAGCGAGGAGTTCAAAAAAAAACCTGGAGAGATGAGGAGTAATTATGAGGCTTGAGGAGAACGACTGAGCGAGCAAAGAAGAGTTTGAGTGGAACAGGAAATGGAAGGGAGAATTCAAAAAGGAAGGTGATTTTCTCTGGATCCACTTCCTTCATAGACTTGGCACATCAGATGGCTGCAGCTTCATCAGACTGCTAAACTGCTTTGGCATGGCCTGGTGTGTATATCACGGCAATGGTGCACATGGGAGCTTAAGGAGTGATGGAGAACTGGTAGGGAGGCACAGTGAGAATGGATTACCACCCTGTGAGCTCGAAGGCCTTCAGATCAAAGCGTTTTACTTTGTCTAATGTGAGTGTGCACACATGTGTGGGTGTGTGAGGCGGTGGGCTGAGGGAGGGGGGGGACACCCGCTGTTTAGATAAGCCCAGTAACTTATTAGCCCTGCTGGGAGAAAAGGCCATCAGTTTGGCACACAAACCCCGATAACAACTATTCCCCTGGCCATTATCATTACAGGTTTAGCTACAGCAGCCTGCCCGTTGTGTTAATTGGGACTGAGAGAAAAATGTACTGACACGAAAAAAAAAAGATGAAGAAAAGGAGTTGATAAAGAGGTCGAGCGAGCACAGTCCCAGTGCAGCGGTCGTCAGTAAGAGCTACCAGCAACAAGCAGGCGAACTGGCTTAGCAGAATATGTCGAGGATCTCAGACAGCGAGAGGTGAGAGAACTCAGGCAATGCATCAGATGGATAATCTGAGAGAGCAACAAGCGCACGAGGAGAGATGAGAAATTTCATGTTCACCATGAGCCAAATCTAAACCTCTGAGCCCTTTCCAATCTGTTCCCTTCAAAGTCAAGTCTCAAGCCAAAAGAGCAGATAAAGAGTTGATAAAAAGGTCAGCCGAGCCCAGTCCCAGAGCAGTGGGACTGTGATCCAAGTCAGATATCTCTAATTCAGTTCAATCAGTTTGATTTATAATGCCAAATCACAGCAGTGGTCGTCTCAAGAGACTTTATGTTTACTGAAATGTAAAGACGCCACAAGAGCACAGACAGAAAGCCAACAATCCAGTTACTGGACTGTCGCCACAGAGGACAAAAAAGAGGAGGTTTGGGTTAAAAGCCTTGTCAAATCAAGTTTCAGTTCAAGATCTAAGGGCAAGTAAAAAAAGTCTCCTTTAAAGTCATCTGTGCGTCCCTTAGGTCTGTCAGTGCTTTTCATTTAGAAGGTGTTTCATTTGAACAGCTTCCACATAAAGCTGTGGCAGTGGAGAGTTTTGAATGTATATAGATGAGAGCAGGTCGCCTAAATTCATGGGCTCAACAGATAAATATTTAATGTGGACGTGCAGCATGAGCCTCACACTTAGAGTGTTTTGCTTAAAATCTAAACTCTTTTGAAAGCTATGCTTCGAGTAAGTGAAGCATCACACGTCAAGTCTCAAGAGTTTTTTTTTTTTAAAGCATTCAGTTGCCTTCACCTGCCGGTGCTCACCTTCTCAACGTGTCGGGGGAACAGTCCTGTGAGAAATTTGAGAGGGGCTTTGAGTGAGTGCACATTAAAAGGTTGGTGTGGGTACAACTGTTGATCTCGTGGCCAGAAAACTCTTCAACACGGCCCCTCCCAAAAGGAAAGTTGTGTGAAGAGAGAAATTCAGATGCTGTTCAGTGTTTCAGCAAGAACTTTCTTTGACTGATATCGATTCTTTCCGATCTATGGCTCTGCTAAATGCTTGGTTCACCACAAGCAGTTATTCATGTGCTGGTGGGGTTTAATGAGACAGATCTGCAGCGGAGGGGAGTCTGTGTAAAAATAAGTGAGCAGAGAACAGGGTTAAAACTGTGTGAATCCTGGCACACACCTGCTCTCCAACCTGTGCGTCAGCCACGTCATCTTCCCCCGGCTCCGGTTCCTCATCCGTCTTCTGTCCCCCAGTGAGTGTCAGGATGGCTGGCCATTCGTTTGTCACTAGCAGCCGGCGGGCCCGGGGAACACTCCATCGATCTCTGTTCGGAGATGGTGGGAGTGCTGCGGGGGCGTGCAGTGAAAGTGACAAAGTGCTGTGCGTGATTATTGTATCGAAACTCTGTCAACAGGTTTAGACCTGCTCTACAAGTCGCATGCCTGTGTGAGAGGAAAGCGAGGGAGGATCGAGGCTACGAAACGCTGCTCCTCTCCTCCCGGCAGCAGCGTCTCAGGCAGCGTTCAGTGCCGAGCGCTGAAAAGCCGTAGATCAAAAAAATCGAGCCTTGTTTGCCTGCAGCTGTCAATTTCCACGGCGTCGTTAGGCGTGTTTTTAGAAGTCAGCGTTGTCAGAATACTGTGTTTAAAACTTTATGCTCCATTATCTGTGCAATCACAGCCCAGAAAAAGGCTTTGTACCCTCAGCGTGACAGCTGCCTGCATCTTTATCGTATGTTTGCCTCTCCTCCAGTGGCTCCTTTATCTCACTTGAATTATTTGTTTCTCCCCATATTTGTTCCCAGTACCCAGAATATCCAGTCCCAGTGTTCTTTTAATAAATCATTCATCAAAAATTTCAGTTTATTGTTATTTTCCAGCTACCTTAAAATTTCTCATTCCCTCTCCCAGATGGGAATTTGTCATAAGTGCCTGTTGACTTCCTTCCTTGCTCCCATGACAGTCTGGCAGTTAAATAAATACATTGACATGAATTCTAATATGGTGCATTATTGGCTTATTTTAATTACATATTATTAAAGCAAAAAAAACAAACAAGGTTTGTTCTCTTATTGTTATTGCTTGATGCCACCAGCGATGGAGATTTACCTTCTTCAAGTACAAAGTGTGGTCAGAAAGTTTTGCAACTCTGCCTATTGAGAGAAAAAAAAATACCTGAGTTCAATTTTGCTGCTGTCTTCTTCAATGTCATCTCATGGAGCGCCCTGAGCATTTCTACACTCCTACTGAATTAGCATTGCTCCCTGGGAGCTGGACTCTGGACTCTGGTCTCCTTCATTGCATGAAAATTATGATCCTCTAAATTCTAATTTGATTTTGGGGATAAAATTCCAGAGCTGTATCTGGGGGCTACAGTGGGAGGTGAGTGACGATTGTGGTGGCGTGGCCGTGCCGGTGGTCATGTTGGGTTGTGACTCAGAAAAAGGTATTACATGTTACTTGTTAGTTTTTAAAAACTGTGTTACATAATTCCTCTTTGGAGAAGAATTTTGTTGAACTACTCATTCATAACATTACTCTTCCATTACTCAGTAACATGGCATGAGATGCATTATACCTTGTACGCAGAGACACAGATTCTATCCTAGTGATCAGCCAACAGCAAGGCTCAAAACGAGCCCAAAGAGCTCTCCACATCGATCAGCATAGTGGTTCTTCTCTAGAAACGGGCACGAGTAGAAATGAAGGCTGCAGTGCTGCAAGTCTGACTGCTCATAGCCACTTTTACTCGGTGCTAGCGTGCTGTCTGTGCAGATGCTTGCAGAGAGCCGATGTCCTGTCAGGAGCAGTGGGTAGTTGTTTCTGTCCTGGGTGCAGTTTGCACTTTACTATCAGGCTCTTGTCCTTTTATGCAATAAACATAAGAGTAATGTCCATATCGCCACCTCTCAAAAGCTGTAGTCCGCTCCACCATTTTCCTCCTCCCTGCATGCAAACTGAAATCAGTTGATCAGGAAAGTGTGTGGGGAAACAAAAGCACTCGATACCCAGCACTGGCTGGTGGATAATGGCATGACGGCGAGCACCACAGTTCAAGTTGTGTGCAGTGACAGTTCTTCCTCGATTGCCTCGGGGCAGGAATTGTGTCCCAGCGGGACTCCCGGGGCACAAATTCACAATGCAAAACCCTGTAAAAGTTGGTAAAACTATGAGCATATGCTCCTGCTTCTCAGCTGATGCCCGTTCTTCATGCTTGGACTCTGCAGGCTCCTCCAATAATGACTGTTAAATCTGGACAATTAACTCGTGTCATGTTTGGAACTTCCAGGGAGAAGTCCAAGCATAGCAGATGTGCCGTAATGCTCAAAGCACTTCACAAGGAGAAGACCTAGAAAGGGGCAAAATTTAAATGAGGCTTTTTTTGTTTTTGTTTTTTTGTTTTTTGCTTTATGTAGGCAGCGTCAATGAATTTTTTGACCATACCTTCTAATAATGTGGAATTTTGAGGTATTGAACTTGATTTTATTCCACTCTGCACATCCACTCTGATTTATGAGTTCAGTGTTTCCCAGAATTAATATATATATATATATATATATATATATATATAAGCAAACTTGTTATGTAGTTTGGTTTCTCATTAGTCATCTACACCTCCTCCCAGCTTCTGTCTCCTTTTATCACCCATCGTTCTCACCAACAGTTTCCCCTCACCTCTTGACTCTTCTCTGCTTTCTCTGCTTCCCCCTCTGTGTTTGCAGGAGGAGTGGAGCTGGGCATCAATGCGAGCGGACAGAGACTCAGACACTGGTTCGAGTGTCTCAAAAACAAAGGGAAGAAAGTCGAATACTGGCATACGCTCACGCAGCAAGGAGCCCCGAGCAGTGACAAACCGGACTAGATTATACAATACATTCATGATACAAACACGCACACACACACACACACACACACACACACACACACACACACACACACACACACACACACATATACATGTCTCACTGACCGATGGCTGATAACAGAGTGCGAGTAAGGACGAAATAAGAACAAAGGATAAAACATGCAATAACAATAATGTTCAAAATCTGTCTCATATTGCCAATAAATACGGCGCAGAGTATTAGTATATGATATTCATACTAATATTAGTGATGGTAATAAGGTGTAATCTGAATACTTTTTTTTCAAAGTAAACCAAATTGTGACAATGTCCTCATTAAAGTGTTGACGTAATGAAACAAATCTCACTAAATTGTGCGTTAGACCGTACTGTATTGTAGAAGTTGCTCATATTCATTCAAATTTATGCATAATGGCCAGATTTGAGACTAATGTACTCAAAATCCATTCAGTGAAAGTGCCCAACAGTGTGTGCACCCTTGTGACTCATTATGTGGTACATAGTTGCAGGAGGGATGTTATGACAGGATGGTTGTCGTGAGAAGTCTCTAAGTGGTTGTCTATCTAATGCAAAACGACACACCATATTATAAAGCACAAAAAGATCCATTTGGTGGATTTCTACCTTTTACCTTTTCATTGCTCCTGTTTTTACGTATTTTCATTGTCTTTTAGTGACAGTGGTATTTTATCCACCTTCACATGAGACCGTAATGTGTCGGCGTGTGCGTGTGTGCGCGAGGGCTATGAGAGTACGAGTGCCTGCATTTTCTGTCTGTGCAGCATCTGTTAATCTGTATGCACGTCATGCCCCGTTCAAAATGTCTCCACCCGAATTCCGATGCACAGAGATGTGAAGAAGTATTAAAAAGAGATGCGTGCATTAGAGAAAACCTCTGCTACCACCAAAGGCCTCAGCGGTGTGAGTGCTCCTGGCCACCTGTGCCAGGCCTTTGCCATCTCCCTCTATCTCTGCCGCTGCCAGGAAGCCAAAAGAGCAACTTTAAGAAAGGCAAATACCTTGATATGTAACCTTCGACTGCTCCTGTCTGATGAAAGCCCAGAGCTGTGTCCACAGCAGGCAAAACGGATGTTGCTTTCGGAGTAACGTGTACTTTATTCCAGCGTTATTAGCCAAATTTCACCAGGATTCAAGAGAGTTTACCTCAGTGACTGTAATTTTGCTCCAACAGAAACAATAAATTATGCAACATGTTCTTTCATCAGTGCAGTGTCACACATTTTAAATTTAAAAATACAGGAATTTGATGAGTTCAGTTGTCTGATTTATATAAATGGAGCCGCCCACTGCTTGAAAAACCTCCCCAGCTCACGTTTACACATCCACAGATTCAAGAGTCTCTAAAGAAAAGAGTGGAGATCGGCCATCAGGGGGAGGTGTTGCTCTGTTAGGAGTCCTGTTTGTCCCGTTACTTCTGACCTATCAAATATCAGGTCTAGTGTGGTACAACACTCTAGATCACTGAGAGGATATTGTCCATGTCTAAACACAGGATTTCATGCTCAGATAAAACTTTGCTTTTGGTGCCAGAGCCCCCTATGATTTAACCTCACAAAGTAGAGAGGAATCACACCCGTCAGGGTCAGTGGATACTCACTGATCCAACACATTAACAAAATAGATAAAGTCAGATTTTTGTGAAGCTGTGTGCATGTTGTGCATCTTTATGCACATTTCAGCATTTTCATGATATATAAAATTTATCTTCCAGGATATCAAATGTCCTCCCCTGGTTCATCTGTCACAACAGCTCTGGCCGTACACTTGTTCACAAAAGCACATGCACAGTCGGTCAGTGGCCTCCGGGAGTTTTCTAACTGTTCGATCGATCTGGCTGCTCATATTCTTGGTGTCCTTTGATAACCTTGTGAATGTCTGATTGCTGACTGCAAAAAAAAAAAAAAAAGAGTAGATCCTCCAGTGGTGGATTAGGATAAGAATAAAGGGCTTGGACAATTTAAAAAAAAAAAAAAAAGCGTGTAGGCTTAAACGTATTTTCATTTAGATCTTAAAAAACATCAGCAAGAGTTGGGAAAGGATGGTGGGTTTATTCTGCACTCTGTCTATGCATATGAGACTCCCAGCACGTCAGCAGTGAGATAATCAAAGCAAAACAACACTATCATATTATCCAGGCATTAAGGATACACTTCTGGTTGACAGTGATCAAATAGAGTTCACATTTCTGGCTGGCTGGTTATTTGTTTCTGTCTCTGGATCTGTTAGTTTTGTTTACAGTCACTGAATTTTCGGACTCTTGTCTATTGACCCCGCTTTGCTTATGTAATCATTTCTATCTGCAGTACAGCTGCATGTTTAGCAGTCCCCATCAGCTTGTATAATAGAGTGCAACCTTAGCTGATCATTCTGAATGCCGATGTGCCATGCATTCAGCCTCCTCGCCATCTGTGTATTTGTTTGTTTGTGAATACGACGATTCAGGGTATCTTTTGCTCAGTTGCTTTGCTTTTCCAAGCAAGCTCTCGCTTTAACGAAACAAAAACCTTTACTGTCGCGGATTTTGACACTCGTCTTCCTTAAATTATTATCAGTGGTGATGGTGCAGGAGGGCTGAGGAGGGAGTGAGATGGGAATATCACTGTTGCAGTCCCTGTGTATTCACTGTCAATGTCAATCACACAGTATGGCTGCCATCCTGTGGTGGGTTTGTGTAATTACTTCTCAAAATAAATCAAAGCTGTATCAGTGGTCGTCTGTCCTCCTTTGAACATGTGATCCACATTTTGCTGAAGTCCTCAAGAACATAAGATAGACATCACATGTGCTGTGCAGATATGTGTTTATTTATCATCATCTTGGGAGATAATCCACATCCAGGCCTGTATATGTGTGTGTTTTTAAATCGCTGCTTATAACTAGGCTACTTGAAGCAACATTGATTGAGTTAAAAACTTTGCATCTAAAGAAAACCAACTTAACTTTCAGACAAAAAAAAAATTCAAATTATTTCAAAGACTACTTCACACACAGCAGCAAAGCAGCCTTTGTTAAACATTGCCTGACATTTCCAGCACACCCCCTCTTGTAATGTTCTCCTCTCACAGCTCGGTCACCCTGCCAATAAAGAGCGGCACATTGGTGTGGTCACTCCACAGCAGCATGATGAAAGGCCGCAGGGCAGAGAAGGAAGGGAAGGAGCGAGAGAACGACATGCTGGTGGCGGCGCCGGCCTCCACTCCTTGCTCGGTCAGTGTGAGGAAGGCTCTGTGCTTGGCGTCGTCCAGAAACAGTTTCTCCTCAGGGTAGAGGCCGCACAGTTCGGCACCCTCGTAAAGTGTTGACAGCCCTGAAAAGGCAGAGAAAAGTCCAGAGAGGTTAATTGTGAGGGTGAAAGCAAGTAAGAACACCAAGCGTGTGGTTAAGATGCTTTGAGGTCAAAAACCAGATGGAGAGACATATTTCATAAATGGGACTTAATGGATGGCTGCTGGGTAAAGTGTGCAGGCTGAAATTCATTCATTTGTGGTATATTGTGGTATATAAAAATGAACAGATTTTGGACTAGAAAGAGAGGACAGCATGGAAGATGAACCAACCTAGCTTCTTGAGAAGCATGTTCATGTCTGGCTGGATATCCAGTTTGATTTTGGGCAGAGTGACCTCAATATTCTCAGGAGATGCTGCTTTCATTCTTTCTATCATTTGACGCACAGCCGTGTCTGTCATCGTCTGCTCCACACGCTGCAGTGCTGCCACTGTGTTTGTGAGAGGCAGCAGGATGTAAAGACTGCTGTCACCCGTGAGAGCAAACCTCGCCACCTGTTGGCAAAATAAATATTCCAAGTGTTAATCAATGGCAAAAGCGATCATTTCCAAGGTGGGGAGTTATAAGGGCCATCTGTTTTTAATCATTCTGAAGTGCTTAGTAGGCATTTACAATAAACCTGAAATCTAAAAATTTAAATCCCATCTTAAGAATACACACGACATTATCAGTGCCAGTAACTGTTTTGATGACAGTGACTGTTTCAGTTAACACCTTGTGTTCATCAACTGGTTGCTTTTTCACCATCCACAAATATGTAATTATTCCTGTGTATTCTTTTGTAAGTAGCAAAAGAAATGTAGTAAAAGTACAGGAAAACTTTGTTGTTGAGTCCCTTACTCATCTGAGCAAACTGAATCATTTAACACATCACAATCAACTTAAAGATACACAGTACTGTGCATAAGTCTTAAGCCAGTCCTAATTTTCCCAGGAGAATGTGTGATTTATTAAAACGCGCAAACATACATGGAAACAGAGTTTGTACAGTTCTAACAAGCCTGAAAGTCAGTATTTGCTGTGAGCGCCTTTATTCTTCAACACAGCCTGAACTCTCTGAGAAAAGCTTTTTTGTCGTTCCTTTAAGAAGTCTTCAGGAATAGTTCTCCAGGCCTTTTGAAGGACATTCAGAGCTCGTCATGGGATTTTGGCTAACTTCTGTTCCATTCTCTCTCTCGGCCTCCTCCGTACATACTGATGACGATTTGAACCTAAAATTTCAACTTTGGACTCATCACTTCATAAGACCCATTGCAGCTGATTTTCAGTCCATTTCTTGCGTACTTTGGCATACCTCAGCATTTGTTTCCCTCCCTTAAGAATGGCTTCTTGGCAGACACCCTTCCATTGAGACCATTTCTGATGAGGTTTCAGCGAACGGCAGATGGATCTACTGAAGAGCCAGACGCGTCGCTCAGGTCCTGTGTCAGGTCTTGGCTGAATTTTTTTCCCGTGTCTTAAGGACATGACTTTCAGATGCTGTAGATGTTTTTTTGGTCTTCTGCTTGTCCAGTATCCTCGCTTTTTTTTTTTGCGCTCCATGCAGAGCTATGCCAGCCTTTTGGCTAATAACTCCTTGAGAATCACCTTGTTGTGCAAAAATACTATTTGATGCCTGTCAAACTGTGTTATCTTTGCCATTTTTCATTCAACGTTTTAGATTTCATTCAATTTTTTATATTCAACTGAAGAAATGCAAACAAATTATATGTTTTTGTGATAAGCTGCCTCTAACAAGGTGCCTAAAATTACCATTTAAGATTGTTTCTTTGCTAAGTTGTCTGGTGCGTCCCTTTTTTATGCTTGAATGACTCATAGGTGGCTTAAGAAACAAACAAAACACAAAGATAGCCTCTGAAAATGGTCAGGTACAAGAACTGGACTGAAAATGAGTGAAAAAGCAGCCAATGTCCAAATAAAAATTTTGAAAGCATGTAAAACGATTGCTCAAGACCACTTTAAAAATTACAAGAAAGTCTGCCTGCTTGGAAGCAAAATATACAAAAATAAGTCGTGGCTCGAGACTTTTGCCCAACGCTGTAGGTTACAGGAATTATGGACCTATCAGGTGCTGCATGCTGGTTAGGATAAAGGGAGATTGTGGAGTAGGCTATTTCAGTTATTTTGTGCGTAGAATGCGACTGACGTGAATGTGTGTTTACGGCATTTGTGTGACCAAGAACAGTGTTAGGGTTTAATTAATAATGGGCCACATAGCGAATACTTCAGTGGCAATGAATCACATATTCAAGGTGTTTGTTAAAATGAGCACAGCAGCATTTTATGACTGTGAAGGGAGAGAAGTAAGAGAATCATGATGAAAGCTGATACCTGTCATAGTTTAAGAAAAACAAGAAACTGATCCTCAGGGTACATGAAATGAAATCCTATTGATCTACAATATTTAAACACATTTGACAGTAATAAACTGCATAGTGATTGTAGTAAGAAACTAAAATAACAGTATAATGACAACCAGATAGCTGCTGGTATTTAATTTGGCACATAATAAACAAAGGTAAATTTGAGTTTATATTTTTCTACGATGCTAACATTAACCAAGTTACTGTTCATTCTGTATGTTTTGTGAGTTAGCAGTGCAGTTTATTTATGCAGTAAAGCTGAATAGCTCAGCATTAAGGAAACATGCACGTCTCCTGTGGTGTTCAGAAGGAAAGGATGTCATTTCTACTGCCATCTACTGGCAGAAAGGTCTGGGTGGGATTTAGACATCCATTGCTGTAAAGCACGTCCGCGGGTGGTTTAATTGTTCCTTACCTGTGCCTTTAGCTGAGTATCATAAATCATAGTTGCCATGTACTTCTGGTGATAGAGAAGAGGCACCTTTACCACGTCACCGTTAAGTTTAGTGAAAAGTCCTTTTTTTTCTTTTTGATTAAACTTGATCATCCACTGACCTGAAACACATGTAAACACAGTTTATCAGGTTCTACTATTTTCAAATGCACACAGTGTGCGCTCGCAGTTTACTGACCAGTAAAGGAGACGGCGTTGAGCAGGATCAGCTGTGAACTTGGTGGGACAGAGTCGACCAAATTTGTGATTTTATTTTTGGTCTTTTCTGCCACCCAGTTATTGATCAGCCGTGTGTTTTCCTCAGTGGTATTCAGCAGCTCAGCGGGCTTCGCATCATAGAACTGAATGGATTGGTCCGTAAAGGACTCACTCAGATTCAGAGCTAAGGATAAGAGCAGAAATAGAAATCATTTTATCTTTTATGATCTGTGATTTTCTGCTCTATGATCTCTGGTTATTTTGTGCACTTCACGCTGTGATAGTAATACATGGATTATAGTAGATCTGTGAAGCCATCTGCAAAGAACTGTGCAGCTTCTCTCTCAGCTTCTTCATCTGAAAGTGAACACAGTGGAAGTCGTGAGGCACGCAGAGAGCGCTCTCAATGGCCTTACGGGTGTTGTTCCTTGCACCTGAAGGTACGACAAGATAATGCCAATAAGTTTAATATGTTCCAGAAAGCTGCAAGCCATGTCTGATTTATTTATACAGTTACATCCATATATTTTGAGACACTGATGCAATTTAGCTGTGTACCAATTTGAGTGACAGTTATTTGAAATACATGTATGGGCTCAAGGTGAAGATTCTACTTCAATACTTCAGTTTAAGGAGCTGGTCAAAAACTGCGTGGACCTTTGAGGAATTATACACATTCCCCTCGGTGTCTAATATCATGGGACAGTTCTCCCTGCTGTTTCATGGACAGCTGTGGGCTTTTTTGTTGTTGTTGTTGTTGTTATTTTGTAATAAATTCAGCAGGCGATCTGCATTTGGAAGCTTTTCTGTGAACCTACAACATCTGGTCAAAAGATGTAAGGTAAGTGAAACAGGCCATCATTAGGCTTTAAATACTAAATACTTTCTCCAGCACAGAGAGGGCAGGAACATTAGGAGTGCTCAAATCAGCAGCTTTGGTACAATTACACTGGTGACCTCAGAAACATTAAACGCCCAGGATGTTCACAGATGATAGCAGTGGTGTATGATCACAGCATCGTTTCCATTGTAAAGTAAAACTTCACTACATCCATCTTTCCATCCATCCATCCATCCATCCATCCATCCATCCATTTTCTTCTGCTTATCCAATTCAGAGTTGGGGGAGTGGGGTGCTCCTACCTAACAACAAATGGGAGAGTGCCCCACTGATGCTCACAGGAGAGAAGAGCAAGTTGGTAGAAGGATATGATTCTTTGAGGTAAGAATACAGCTTCAGTGCAAACTCTGCCACGGACTCCTGCAGTAGGGGTTCTCCTGTGCGACCGTTCTCGTCCTGGCAGGGTTCCCATGGTGAGATGGTGCCTTGGCATGTGTTAGAAGAAGATGTAGGCTGAACTAAAAGAAAAATGAAACAGATCATTAGATATTTTACACATCTGATGGACCCTTTCTTTATTTTGCTGCCTCAGCATGATGTGAAAATTATACGTACTTTGACCAAAATGGTTGTCAAATCAATTTCAGTGTTATTAAATTTGACAAACCACCTACCTTCAACACTAACGTTTACAATGCTGAGCTTTTCTCCATCATCCAGTTCACAATGGTAAATGCCAGCATCCTCCATTTCAATGTTTCTGATTTTGATGGTCTGATCGTGGTCTTCGGGATAAATCAGATCAAACTTTTTATCACCATCTGTGGTGTCATCTTCAAGTTTCAGCAGTATTTTTTCCCCCTTGCCTTCCTCTTTGAACCACAGTGCATTGGCACTGACTTCTCTGGACCGTGGGATATCGCATGGGAGCTTAACATCTGACTTTTCAAACACTTTCATTTGATAGATACTAAGTCCTGCAAAAAATAAACAAAAATCAGACAAACAGCAAACACTCCAAATTGTTTTATGTTCAAGCTTTTTGTTAGAAGCTAAACATGCTCCACTAACTGTGAAATAAAAGTGCTTGTACGATAAAAGAGTCTCACCATCGACGGTGACGTTAAACGTTCGTACCAGTTCCACATCGCTCCCCTTTGCCAGGCACTGGTACTCACCCTGACTGGCTGAAGTTACAGGGGATATGTGGAAGTAAAATTCTGAATTGCCTGGCTGAAAATGGTGAAATATGACGTTACCTGTATTTTAAAAGAGACCAAATTTTATTTGCATATATACATATACACATATATACTTTTAGAGAGAGAGAAAGAGAGAGAGAACAAATGTTTGCAACATAGAAAGCAGAAGCCTTATGAGACCGTTGTGTTTCCATGTGATTTCTTCTATTTCTGTGAAGTAATTTTCAGATGCGAGACAGGGAAGCTCCAGCTTAGAGCCAGGTACCACCAAGATTTCTGCGCATGACGACAGCTGACCAGGAGGAAAAATAAGACATCAGATGAAAACTTCACAAATTTAAGAGTCAACATGTCTGACATTTAAGTCTTCTTGAGAAGTAATTAAAGTAAGCAGTATGCAAACATTCTGCTGAGCTGCGAAGAGATTATTCTGCACTTCTTAAGATTTACCTCAAAAATGAGCTGCAGCACGAAGCAAAGTGTGGCCTTTCGTCTCATCTGCAAACGAGAGAGGATTTCAAAATGAATGTGGCACCAAGCCGGAGGAAAGATCAATATGTGGCGCAATCTGTTAAGTTGTGATATCAGCGAGCATTTAAACTTTTTAAAACTTTTGTGATCATATATCTAGACCTGGCATTTGTAATGAGTACACAATCTGCCAGAGATTTTAAAATAAATAAATAAATCAGAAGATACGTACACATAATAATCTGTTCATGTCAGATAACTTTACATAGTTTAGGTACCAACTTAACACGCTTTCAGTTAGAAGTACGCACACACACACGCACACACACACACACACACAAATGCATACCTTACAACTCTTGAATTTCCAAGTGTCCAAATTCAGTGCTGACACGAGTATTTATCAGTGAGGCTTCTCTGACATTCAGCCACTGTTCACTTCATCTACCAGCTCTGACTATCTGCTCACCTGAACTGCAACCAACAATGACTAATCTGTGACTGTTGGTTTAGAGATGTTTGTTTGCATAATGCAGGTCTTCTGACCTTCTGGAAATCACATGATTTCACATGTCAGCAGCAGCTACAAAGTGGAAAAATTCAAATGTCTGCGTTAATTTCGCCTTCAAAGATCATTTCAAAGAAATGTAATTACTTCAGGTATCAGTGCTTTGGTCCAGAGTTTCTAATAAACATCATCTCAGTCGAGCCAAGGAGGACATACCAGTATTATTAGTTGGGGGGAAGACAAACATTTTCACTCCTAAAATGTTTTACAAGAGTTAATTTTGCAGATGGTTGTAGTGGGTAGAGAAACAAGGACACACACAAAAAAAACAACCCACAAGTACAGTTTGTCCTAATCAGAAGAAGACAGTGTTGGTGCATTTGTGTACAAACATCATTCAACAGAGCGCCTTTAATCCTTCTTTTGGTTGTTCTCTGACTCAGAGTGGGTAACTCTGCATATTTGATTTGGCTGATTTTCTCTGTTTTTAAACAGCAGTTGCCCTTCCACACAAACCCAAAGTGATTTGTGTCTCCTCCCAAACACAAACTGTGCATCATTTGCTTTTTAGATAAATAACTGACTTTTGTGATTTTTGTTAGCAGAGCTTTATATTAATATCTATAGGATTTCATAGATGAACCAGGCAGAGGTAGTTTCCCTAATCGGATTTACAAGTAAGCATTGTACTATCAGTTCTCTATAGTAAAAAAAAAAAAACTACAACAGAGGAAATAAAGTGGCAAAAGTGTGTCAGCTTTTGAAAACTTGCTTTTTTAGAATGTTATACACTCATGTAAAAAAGGTTTTCACAGTACTCTACACAATCCCGCGTTCAGTTCAGTGAGGTTTGCAAGAATATATTTGTACACAGCTCTCTTAAAGTCTCACCACAACATTTCAATTAGGTTGAGGTCTGGACTTTGACTGGGTCATTGCAGCACTTGGTTCTTTTCTTTTTCAGCCATTCTGTTGTAGATTTGCTTCTGTGCTTGGAATCGTTGTCCTGTTGCATGACCCAGTTTTGGCTAGGCTTTAGTTTTTGGATAGATGGTCTCACATTTGACCCTAGTATACTTTGGTATACAGAGGAGTTCATGGTCGACTGCAAGGTGCCCAGGTCCTTTAGCTGCAAAACCAGCCCAAATCATCAATGGTGCTTTGTGCTGATATGCTGTGTTTGGGTTTCAACACACGTAGCACTATGCATTATGGCAAAACATCTCCACTTTGGTCTCATTTGTCCAAAAGACAAAGTTTTGTGGTTTGTTCAGATGCAACTGAACAGATGCCGCCATGTTCTTCTTAGAGAAAAGAGGCTTTCTCTTTGCAACCTTTTCAAACAAGCCGTACTTGTTCAGTCTTTTTCTAATTGTACATTCATGAACTGAGGCCTGCAGTATCTTGCAGTTTCTCTGAGTATTACACAGTCTGACCTTTGAGTGAATTACTCCTGGGAAGAATGTGGTATCGTGTTAAAACACATCTGAATGCTTCTGACCAGCAAACTGCCAAAACTTCTACTTTTATAGAGGTAATCGCACTTGCTGATGATCAATTAATCAGATGCATTTGATTAGCAGAACCTGGCTGCTACATGTCCTCTTAACTCTCATGGAAGCAGTAACGGTGTACTTCATATTTCACAGGATGGCATAGGGTCCTGTGAAATATTTCTTTTTCACATCACTGTGTGCTGTTTCTCTAGTTGAGAGGGACACATCGGCTTTACCAAATTTATTATGCATGTGAAAAGAAAGATACAATAAATCTGATATGTGTGTTTAATCCAAATACAAAATACATGAATTTAGCTGATTTGTTTGTGTCAGTTCTTAAGTGTATTGTTAATGAATATTGAATAGTTTAAAGCAAAATGTGCTAAAATTCCAGTAAATTAAAAGCTGAAATGTTGTTTGATTAAAAGCAAAATATGACAGAATAGATTCCACCTCTTTAATTTACCTAATTAGCCTTGGTATTATATATTACTGGACTGTGGGTTTAGACATGCTGCCATGCTGACCACAGTCCATTAAGACACATATGCAAACACACACTTTGTTAATATTCAGATAAAATGTGCCTAGAACACCCCGGGCCAAGATGTTTTGAATTTATTTGTGCTTTTAATGTTGTCCTCCTGTCTGTTTGTTGTGGTTAAACCATTACATGAGTGAAGAGGAAAGACAGGACAAACTGAAAGAAAATTTAAATTCTGTACAAATGTTTTACAATTGTCTGTTATTTGACTAACAAAATATATCTTTATTTAATTTACTATGTTTTTACAGTAATTTTTTAGACAGTGTACTTCAAGAGGAGTTTATTGGAAAAGGTTGACAAACCATATATTTAACTACAGTGTGAGGAATGCTGATGTTCTCATCCTCATTTGAGTCGCTGTAATACATTCCAACAAATTCTTATTAGTAAGTAAGAATACTTTTATGATGTTATAATATAACAACTCGATTACCTGAAGGTTTCTTGCAGCAGTAAAGCTTTCATCTACTGTAAATGAAAGCAAAATCTTCACGTTATTCGAAGAAAAAAAATCATCTCTATACTGCGACTACTATAAAATTACTCTACTACTACTACTACTACTACTACTCAAAAATTAATGAAAGCCAAAAGTTATCATTTCTAATAATATGCATTGTCATAAATTATATAGTAATTTATCTCCATATATTCATTAAAAAACAACAACAACAAACAAAGAAAAGGGGAGGGGGGAGGTATCTCAGAATTTCAACATTTTCAGTTACTTCTGAGTGAGCCAATAATTCTACATGACTAACCCGAAATTTTGATTTAAGGACGGCATTTTTTTTCAAACAGACTTCTATGTTATATCGTTTATATAAATTGTATTTATTTATTTATTTATTTATTGTGATTTATTATTGGTCCAGTTTCTTAAGGCCTTTTTGTTTTATTTTGTTTTTTCTTCTTCAATAGAAGTTGTGGACAAAACGACGATAAAAACGACTCGATTAGGCGCCCTGGCTCACAAGCAAAAAGGGCGCTTTGGGCGTAATCAGTCGTATCTAATCGAATGCCGAGCGTTAAAAAACAAGAGCCCAAACTTCTACAAAAGAGGTTTTCGCGCTACAGAAGCGACACTAAGATACACCTACCAGAAGGCTTTATAACGACTTGTCACAGGATTTACAAAAATGTGACTCATCTTTGAAGTACTGAAGCCGAAGTTTCTTCGCAGGAGAACAGATTTACTTAAGACAGTAAGTTTTCCTCCTGGTCATCTGATCGGCCAGAAGAATGAGGACAAACAATGGCAGAGACCTACAGGAAAGCCGTGGAGCCTCTGCTCAGTTGTGCTTAGCCTCGGTCCCATCCGCTCTTGCATTTAGGCCAAGTCAAGGCATTACGGTGGCTATTTTCGCCTTTTAAACTAAGTAGAAAGTTGCTGAGTTCATTTATTTTTATATTGGCATGTATGAGCAAACTTTAAACTTTTAAAGGGATAAAAAAAAATACAGAATAGATTGATGAGAGAAAACTCCGCAGCCGCTAAGTTAAGTCTTTTCACGGGCTGGGTCGAGAACCTTTGCTATCTACAAAATTTTAACTCTAAAAGATCTCCTGCGATTTATTTATTGTGTGTTTTGTGAGAATATAATTGATAATTACTCTTAAACCACAGTGAGTATCCAGCTGCGGGACCTCAGGGTGTAAGAGGAAAACGCCATGGCAACACAGTTTACCATCGATGATGCCTTTGTGCTGGAGGGAGATGAGGAGGGGGCTGTGACTGACGGAGAGCCGCAGGGATGGAAGGACAGAGAAGGAGGAGAGATGACATTTGGTCCTTTGAGTTTCTCTAAACCTCAGAGTCATCCCTCCCCTGCTGCCACTGGCTCCCTTGAACCCACTAACCTAAAGTATCAGGTACACATGTACACAAGAGATATAACATATTTATTATTTGTATTTCAGTTTTAATTTTGGTTTCAGTTTTCCAACCAGAGGCTGTGTTTAAGTTTGTTTGTTTGTTTGTTTGTTTGTTTGTTTGTTTGTTTGTTTGTTTTGGGGGGGGGGCAGACGTCGTGCTTGGAAAGATTACAAAGAAAATAGGGCAAAATACAAACCCTGGGAGGGATAACACACATTAAAATGTAACAGTGGAATGATTTGAAAACACATGAAAGAGAAGGGTTCAAGGGAGGTCTCCTGATAGCTTGAACCTATAGTAGCATAACTAAAGGATGGTTCGGGGTCACCTGATCCAGCTCGAACTATAAGCTTTATCAAAAAGGTCAGAGAGGGTGTCTGTCTCCCAGTCCCAAACTGTGAGCTGGTTCCACAGAAGTGGAGTCTAATGGCTCACTTTAAGGAAACTGCAGGAGCCACGAGTAAGCCTGCAGTCTGAGAGCAAAGTGCTGGTACATGCCCTTGCATGTTGTTTATATGCTAAAAGTGGGTAATTTTATCCTGTTGCTAGATAGTTGCTAGGCAACATGATGCATCCTAATGCAGTATGCTTAATTCAGCTTTTATGGATATAAATGAGACGTTATTGCCATGAAATTAAAACAACAGGATGCCTTTTATAATGTGCTATAGAATCTAAAATGCTAAATTGGGTCATTTTGTTACCGGTGGTTGCTAGGCAAGATGATGACATCATATCTGATACTGATAACAACTGGGAGTGGCCTAAGATGTGCTTGTGTGCAAAGTGTGTTTGTTCAAGTCCTGATGGTTTAGGGAGGGTTAGTGGACAAAGAGGCAGATTTAAATTGTGTATTATAGTAAGAAATGATGCAATGAGATCTTTAAGATGTGATGGAGCTTGGTCAGTAACTATCACAGATATCTGTGAAGGCAATCGTCACATGTACAGCACTGTGCAAAAGTCTTGAGCCTTCATTTCTTCACACACATCATTTGTTTCCATTTCTTTAGTTGAATCTATGAAAATGGCAACGATAACAGTTTGACTGAATAAAATATTTTTGCACCAACAAGGTGATTCCCAAAGAGCTATTAGCTGAAAAATTGTCATATCTCAGCACACTATGCTTTGTACATATCAGGAAATTGGACAAGTGCAAGACAAAAGAAGTGGCAGGCCTAAAAAACTATCTACAGCAGATAAACAGTGTCTGAAAGTCAAGGGAAAAAAATCCTTCAAAGACCTGACACCTGAGAAATGCATGTGGCCCTTCAGCTGATCCATCTGCTGTTCACTGTGGCCTCATCAGAAATGGTTTCAGTGATAGGACAGCTGTCAACAAGCCATTTTTAAGCCATTCTAATCTATATTTGAAAGTTTTTGTTGAAATTATTGTCAGCATGTACAGAGGAGGTCAGGAGAGGGAGTGCCTACAGCCACCTGTTAAACACGGTGGAGGCTCTGTCATGGTTTGGGGCTGCATTTCAACCAGTGGTGTTGGAGATCTCGTCAAAACTGATGGAATTATGAGCACATCGGTACTATCAGATTTTGGTCCACCATGCAATCCGGATTGGCAGCTGTTTCATTTTTCCGCATGATCTCAAACACACTGCCAGTGCAGTAAAAGCATACCTGGGTAGAAAAACGCACGTCAACATTATTGAAGCAGTGTGGGATCATCTTCACAGAGAACGGAACAAAAAACAGCCAACATCCAAAGATGTTTACATGTCCTTCAAGAAGCCTGGAGAGCTATTCCTGAAGACTATTTAAAGAAATGACAAGAAAGCTGCCTCATTTTCCAATAAGAAAAAAGTGCCTGCGGATCTTCCTGCTATCACCACGTCACAGGGTGTGCACATTGATTTTGTAT
>JAVDPK010000380.1:59744-81059 GCA_034780415.1 Cichlasoma orientale
GATCTACACACACACACACACACACACACACACACACACACACACACACACACACACACGCACTGACAGAAAAAGAAGGAGCAAGAGATAAATGTTGGGGTTCTCTCTAATATAATGGCTCTCTTGCTATATAATGCATCTCGTTTGTTGTGCCACGATGTTTATAATTCTTTGTCTATGACGTATCAGTTTGTTCATGTTTTCTAAGGTTATAGATCAAATACTTTGCTTTAGACATAGAAGAATTAGAAGTGCAGATCGTGGTATTTCAAGTTAGGGTACAGGCCTTTGATGATACATATTGATTAAAAAAAATGACTCAGAACTATAATATTTCCAATTTCAGAGTTCCTGTTGTGCCTTCACGATGAGCACCAAGTACAAATAGCTTGTACTATATTAAAAATGAATTCTTTCTTGAATGCTATTATTACATGAAAATAGAAGAATAAGGTAACAGAAATACAGATTGGTAAGCACAGAATGTAAGGTAGGGTCATGCCATCTCAAAACAGCATGGGCCTTCTGCTCAACCATCTCTGATTTACCTAAAAATTTTATAGTCCTAAGTTTAGACATATAAATTATGATTGCTGTGCAAGTTTAGCTTCATACATCAAATACTTAAAAAAAAAATGAAAAAAATCTTAAACGGTCCATCGACCCACTTCCAGCATGTTTTGTTGCACTTTGAAATCTGAAGCCATGTTTGAACATGAATATCTCAAAAACTATTAAAGATAAAAGCCTGAAATTTTCACTGGCCTTTCTTACCATCAAAATGAACCAGGATGTGTCATTGGAAAAAAAAATCATATGTAAAAATCATGTAAAGTCCCATACTGGACCACACTCTAAGAAAAAACTTCACATTGCAAAAGACAATTAGTGAATATTTCTGAATGGTATATAGTTGAATTTCACAATAATGCAAAATGAAGCATGTAGAAAACTTCCATCCATCCATTTTCTTCCGCTTATCCAGGGCAGCAGCCTAAGCAGAGAAGCCCAGATCTCCCTCTCCCAGCCACCTCCTCCAGCTCATATACAAATAAAATTGAACTGAATTGAACTTTAGTCACAGAAAGCTAGGGTACATGCTGGATTGAGCAAATGTGGTGAGTTGTGCCACAAAAACAAAAACATTAGTAGATAGTTCTATCCAAATAGAAAAAAAAAATTATGTTTTCATTTTTCTAAACCTATTCTACCCATCATTTCGAGACCTGGAGGATTCTGATAATTCAGGTTAAGTTTAAAATACACTAAGAGACATTAGTAGAGGCATTATTAGTTTCAAGCAATAGTACAGTCCTTGTACCTTACCATTTTCAGTGGAATGGTTTTTTTTTATTTTATTAACACTGACCTATGAATCAGTCAAGCATAAAAGCAAAACCGAACTAAGGAAATGAAACAGTATTGTAGCTGCACATAACAGACAGCTTAGCAATGAACCAATTTTAAATGGTATCTAAAGGCATTTTGTTACTTGCAGCCTGTCACAAAAACACATCATTCCCATTTCTTTAGTTGAATCAATGGAAACTCTTCAAGATAACAAAGTCTTACAGAAATGAAATTGTATTTTGAACCAGCAAAGTGATTCTTAAAGAGCTTTTAGCTGAAAGCTGTGCAGGTGGAGTACAAATAAAAGTGTCAGGCCTAAAACACTATTTATAGCAAGTAAACAGTATCTGAAAGTCAAGTCCTTCAGAAACAGGGGAGGGGGGGGGGGATCCTGCAAAGAACGGACACAGGGCCTCAGAGATTCATCTGGCCCTTCAGTTGATCCATCTGAAGCCTCATCAGAAATGTCTCAGTGGAAGGGTGTCTGTCAAGAAGCCATTATTAAGGAAGGGAGACAGGGAGAAAAGGCTGAGGTATGAAACGTTACACAAGAATTTCCTGAAAATCAGTTGCAAAAGGTCTGATGGAATGATGGATCCGAATTTGACATCTTTGTTTCAAGGAGAGGAGATCGGGAGAAAACAGTGAGTGAATGTCTACAGCCAACTTTAAAACAAAGTTCAGGGCTGGATTTCAGCCAGTGGTGTTGGGGATCTTGTCAAAATTGATGAAATTATGAATGGAGAAAAAGTACCAGAAAAGTACCATCTGATTTTCATCTGATGGTACCCGGACCTCAACATTAGTGGAGAAGTGTGAGATCATCTTGCAGCAAAAGAAAAGGCAGCCAATATCCAAAGAAGAGCTTTAAATGTCCTTCAAGCAGCCTGGAGAACTATTCCTGAAGACTACTTAAAGAAATGAGAAGAAAGCTGCCTCAGAGAGTTCACGCTGCGTTTAAGAATGAAGGTGGTCATACCAAATATAAATTTCCACGCTAAACATACTTTGTTTTTACCCTACATGTTGTATTTCCACATATGCCTGCACATGTTTCAATAAAGCTCAGTGCCTATTTCCCATTTTCTTAGCTAAATATAAACAGGGGTGATTCAAGACTTTTACTGTAATAATAGAAGATATGGTTAAATAGCAAGAAAACAATCAAAATGGAGGTGTAGTCTTATTTGCAGAAGTTACAGAGCAGATGACAGGAAACACTGATCCCGCTGAAAAAGCAAGAAGAGGTTGATCGTAATCCATGAGGATACAATCAGTGTTCCACACACTTCAGTGGATGTAATCGAAAAAACAAGGGGGTGGTTTGGAAAGAGGATCAAAACAAAAGAATCAGTGATAAGAGACTCACAAGGAAAAGCTGGATATGTGGGTGCTGAGAAAGCATGCAGTGGGTGTTTTTCTCCGTGGTGAGACGACAAATATTCTCCTGGATAAAGAATTCAATTTAAAACAGGATATGATTTGTCACACAGTTGTTATAAGGCTGAAAATTGCACTCTACAGGGAAGTGTTATCGTCCCCATTTGTTTTTGTTAAAACTGCCAAGATTATCAGTTTTATTTGCAAGGCTTAAATGGCATGGAGAGATTAGACCCAACTGAGCCCTGATGAGTTGTTTTCTTGTGGTTATTGTCAAATTGTTTGCAGATACTGGAAAAATGAAGTGGGTGAGGGTAGATGATTAAATTAATAGCAGCAGACTGATCGGTATTCAAAAGATGATTGACATATGTGGAGAAGAGACAATGAACCACAGATAATTTATCCTTGTGCTGAAATGAATAACAGTGAGGCACGGCTCTTTCTTTCAAAAACTCAAATCTATAAAAGACAGTAAGATGTACACACAGCCATTCTATATACTTAAGAAACACTCACACATCAGTCTGACTACATGCTTTTAAAATCCACCTTATGTGCTCAAGATATCAAAAGTTGGTGTTTCTATCCTATATTTTATGATATGCAGAGATTTACAGGGACTTTTGGTACCAAAAACATTTTAGTTTCTATTCTGAGCCCGAGTTGAAGCAGGTAAGCAGCCTGTCTGGAGAGCACAAGAATGATTGTTTTTTTCCATATGAAATTCCATAGCCGTTATCTGATCAGAGTTTTTATTAGCTTTTTTAAAAAATGTTTTGCATTAATAAACAGCAGCACATGAAACAGGAAGTCTTGAGCTGGATATCCCTTATCTGGACTTCTTGGATACACTGAAAGCCCTGAAATATCTTTCACCAGAGGATTAATCAGCAGACTTGCCAGAAGCTTCAGATATTAATGTTTGTATTTTGTATTTGAACTTGAGGTTTTGTTTGTTGGGGGGGGTTTTTTGTGTATATTTTAGTATATTTGTATATTCAGTATATTTGTATATTTTTTTGTTGCTAAAAGACAAATTAAAAATACTGCTGGCATATCTTGAAAGTGTAAAGGGAAGTACTCAAGTACCTCAAAATTGTAGTTAAGTAATGCGCAGTATTTGAGTAAATGTGCTCACACCACTTCCAGGATGTTTTGTGTCAAAAACATTATATCTCTGATACGACCAGATCATGGTGTCTAATATTACAAAAATGACAGCGCTGTATTACCAGCCACATCATTAAGTCAGTTTGATGATTTCATGATTCTTCTGTACTGGAGTTAATGTGCATTCAGCATTAAACCCAGCAGCTCTCAAACTGAGGAGCAGAGAGTCACTGCAGGTGCAGAGTGGATGTCCAGGAGTGGGGTATACCGCACTGTTAATAAATAATAATAAATAAATAAAACCCTAAAAAACAAAAAATCTTCTGGTAATTTTCTGCCGCCATATTATTTGTTTTTTATGGTAGGGTAAATGTTAAAATGCCTTCATTTTAAAATGGTGCATTATGCCGTACATCGGGGCAAAACCAACTGCTTTACAATACTTTTACTATTTTTATATTTACTGGAAAACTATTCAGAAGGCATTGTGATGCGCTTTCACTCGAGTTTGGTGATGGGAACAGCCGTATTCTCATCTCATCACCCGTTCCTTTCATCTATCTTAAAGTGCTTCTCCCCCATCTCAAGCTGAGAAAGTCTTTTTCTAAAGACTAAAGCACTTGAAAGATTATTTGCTCACATCAAACACTGAATAAAGGGCGAATGTCACAAAAACACTGCTTAAACAGACTTGGTCTTTTTTGTCTGAGCTTCTTTTGGGGATGGCATGAGGAAATGAGATCCTGAATAGGTGCAGATGAGCCTTAAAATATTGCTTTATAGAACATCAGAAAAGCGAACTTCTCTTTTTTTCTTCTTTTTACTGTAAAATCCATTAAATTCTATTCTTCTTGGCGATGTATGCATGCCCTTTTTGTTTGGTGTGTAACACTGTGCAGGTATATTTAAAGTGCTTCATTGCCTACAATAACTATTAGTCCCACAGTGGCCATCAGAAATATCACTGTTACAGCAGCACACATCTTTGTGTATTGATATCTCTTGCTGTGCTTAAAACATGGTCAGCAGGCATGCACCTTTTTTTTTTGTGCCATTTGAGAGTAAGTGCAGTGTAGTTAGAAGCTGCAGGTCTGAATCAGGACTGTCAGTGTTGGTAAACCTATCAAAATGTATTGTATGTAATGCTCATTAGTGGGGCTGTACTACAGATATTAGAAAATAATTTAAAATTCAGATTTTTAGAGGCCATAGAGTTATGAGGAAATGTGTGCTCATCAAAGAAAATGTGCTCAGGAGGAAATCAAAGCTGCTAGCAGCCTGTATGTGCTGTAAGCTCTGTGCACAGCACATCCATGTGGTCTCTGCCCATTTCCAGCTTCACATGCTTACAGCTCATACAGGCTGTCTCCATGGAGACACTGAAAGCCACAGAACTCCTTCAACCACATTTTGAGCTCTTTGAAGGTTTCAGCTTTTCTGATGAATTTGGAGCACTAACAGCACAAAATGGTTGATGCGGGGAGACGAGGACGAGGGTCACACATCCCAGGAATGGGTGGATGAGGAACAAGCTCCCAGTTCCATTATTTATTTATTTATTTATTAGCAATTATTTCATTAACAATTGCCTTATTTCTCACAAATGTTAGAGCTTTTTTTTTATAGGGTCCCCCCGTGATACCGTTTTTCATTGTATGAGACGCAGTGTAGGGGGGAAATTAAAGAAGAGTACTTAAGTTTGCCATGTATTCTTGTATTTTAATATATTTTGACAGGAAAAATATATCAAGTAAAATATACCAGACATTAGTGACAGTGTTGCAAAACTGCACGTTAGCGTTATCGGGTTACAAACCAACTTGGATGCTATTATTGAACAGTTGCCTCAGCACTTGTAAATACTCAAGACAAGATTTTTCTTATTACTGGTGGAAATGGAAATCGTTATTGTGATTTGTAGAAAGGTTTATTTCTTTGCAAAAGTGGTGCATTTTAACATGAGAGTCGGCAGGGATTGACTATCTTTTGAAGGCAGCCTCAAGGGACCTATTGAAAGATCAAATAAGGGTGATTTTTTTTTTTATTTTGTTTTCTGCTGCGCTCCAAAGGTTGCCACTTGTACTGGAGCTTTGATATTCATGAAAAATGTCAAAACTAACAAAACGAACAAAAAAAAAACTCTTTTTGAGTTCTACATACTGCATTTCTCCTCCTCATTTCTGCATTGATAAAAAAAAACAGAACTGACAGTATAAATGCTTATATTTATAAATGCAATAAAAATGTACAATTGATTAAAAATTGAATAGCATGGACTCTCTTTAACCCTTCTTAGGTACAAAATCAATACAAGACACACTTGTATGAGTTGGGTGGCATAGAGAAAAGGCTTCTGGCAACTTTATTTTGAGCAAGGGTTTCCAAGAGACATAGAATTAACAGCATCAAACTACTTTTGAATACAACAGCTGAAGAAGAAAAGTTTTACAGAGAAAGACATGCAAAATAACAGGCAGAAAGACAGCATGAGGTGCTTTCAGAGCTGGAGATTTAAAGCGTTTGCAAAGAGCTTCTCTTCAGGAAACACTTTAAAATAAATGCTGGCTAAAGCTTGTCTTTTTTTTTTTCCTTTTGCCTTTTTTCAGAGTCTTTATTCTAACAATAAGCTTCAGCACAGGCTTCAGAGCATTGCTTTATACACACAGTATAAACTTTAAAAAACAAATAAGACAGACAGGATTTGCTTGTAGATTAAGAGGTCCACTTGCTAATGCCATTCCTAACAGCACTTCGCATGTTTACTTGATCTTATCAAAGAAAATAATTGTTCATGTTTAAAAAAGAAAAGAACAAATTATTAGTCACTTACTTCAGGGTGATTTCCATGCTACTCCCACTGCCCACTTGAAGGTGAAATGGGGTTATATCGCCTCTTCTGTCTGATCCACTTGTACCCACTTTTAATTAGTTTCCATTACCTGCCTGTCAAGGTTTTACCTTGTTTGTCTGCTCGGAGAACTTGAACTTTCTTGTTGCTTTTTGAGGCCATAGCCCTGTCGGATTCATATTTTATCTACAGTGCAGCTTTTTCAAAGTCATCGCACTTCTTTTACGGCTAATTTTTGCATGTATCTACAATATTAACAAGTATCTGTTGTGACTGCGTGATCTACCTAAAAAAAAAAAAGCTATCTTGAAGTCACGAGTTGATAATATTGTTGTCAGTTTAATGAGGTAGTCACCTGGAATGGCTTTCAGTTAACAGCTGTGCCTTGTCAAGAGTTAATTTCTAGCATTTCTTGCCTTCCTAACGTGTTTGAGACCATCAAATATGTTGTGAAGAGGTAGAGTAGGTATACAGTGGTATGTATACAGTGAATAGCCCTATTTAAGTAATGTTCTAATCGATATTATTGTCACGATATGGGATGTTACCTGAGTCCTTCTGCTTTGCTGAGTTATTCCTGTAAGCCCGCTCCTCCTGAGTAGAGTTTTCTTTGTCTCGCTCTTTGGCTGTACGCACCTGTTCCTCATCCTCATCATCCAGCTCCGGTATTTAAGGACCAGCGATGCCATCCATTCTCTGCCAAATTGTCTGCCTACCACAGTGGTAATCAGGCCAATTTTGGCTCTCGCTGTGATAATCCAGTCTGTATTTACCAGTTTTTCCCCATTGTTCCAGGAAACTCGTTCCATTAGCTGAAGAGTCTCACGTCTCCACTTCCAGTGCCTTCATCGCATTCTCTGTTATCTGCCTACCCACTCGGACCACTCGCCTCCAAGTTCAGTTCTTCACTTGCCTGCCTGCTTGTCCTCCAATGCTTGCAAACCCTGGACTCCCACAGCACCTGTCACCTCCCCCTCTTTGTAGAGACTACCTGGAGCTCAAGTAAGAGACATTCGGATTACTTTATTCACATTATATTGGAACCACTGTGAATACCTTAACCTCTTTCTCCCTCTCCTCTCAGAGGATCATCCATCCCTGGAAGTCACTCTCTCACTCCCTGACTCTGTGCAATATCTGTTGCCTTATTTGTATTAATAAAGACTGTGAACTGTAAAGCTGTTTTTGCTGGCTCTACATCACATATCCACTTAACTATAGGCTTGTGTATCAGTTAGCTAGCAGTGTATAGCAAACATGAACAAATTGTCGTCAGGTTTTTGACCTTTAAATGCCTTCTAGCCAATAAGAGCTGCATAAAAGGTATCGAATCAATGTCTTCATGTTGAACTATTGGACAGCTGATGCCTTCGGCCTCCTGCTTCCGGGTAACGAGGAAATGACACACCTTAATGGAGCTTCCTGATTGGCAGAGCCAGCTCAAAATTCCAAGAAAATTACTCAAACTTTCGACTTATTAACTCAAAATTTTGATTCATTTTGAGATCCAGAGGCATTTTGTTTTGGGGGTTTTTAGTGCGTAAACCAGCTTCCATACAAAAGCTGTGATCAAAGCATAAAGTGCCTACTTTGACAAATCTAAAATCTAAAACATATTTTGGTTTGTTTCACACTTTTGAGTTTACTGACATTATTAATTTACAATGTAGGAGAAAAAAAAATAAGTTTGAGAAGGTGTCCAAACTTTTGACTGCTACTTTATGTGTGGCATATACAACACAGTAGGAAGAGGAACTGTGACGAGTGTGTATTTTATGAAACAGGTTCCAGACAACAGATTTAATTACCTTGTGAGTCTTCTGTTAGTGGGAGGGCAAAATTAGGTGAGCAAACAGTTACACAGAAAAGACACATGTACATAAACAGGAGTGCAAAGTCATACGGACATCAAGAGGGACTACAGGCAGGTTACTACTGTAACGCTCCCATGAGGTGGATGGAGCTGAGCGCAGGCATGTTCCATATAATCTGATGAGAATGAACAACATCAAGGGAGAAGAATACTGTGTGTGCTTTTACAGTAACAGAAGAACAAGGTGACATGACCAGACAATGAGTGTGAGCAAGAGGTCCAATTTTTTTTTAAAAGGGTTAAAAAGAGTAAAAAAAAAAATTCTTTATCACATTTTTCATCCTTGATATATTGAGGAAAAAGCAAAGAGATTCTGTTAGGTAGCAGAACAAAGCTGAGAAAAGTAATTCAGTAAAGGCATGAAAAGAGTTTTGAGGCAGACTTGAGGTGTTGTATGAAGAGGAAATTGTCGGACCTTTCACAGAACTGTAAATGCATTGAAAAACACTGAGCTCAATGATTATACTGCTCAAGGATTATTATTTTTTTTTTTTGTGGTGGAGCACTTGAAGTTCATTTTCTAACAACATTTCATAATTCTGTAATGGACCTTAAAGAAGACAGCCAGCACACTTTACATTTTAGGAGTTAAGAAAGATAAAGCTACACATTTTTTATCCTCCTTTGTCAATATACTCACAGGCTGACAGTATTTTGGTTTTTTTTGTTTGTTTGTTTTTTTGGGGTGGGGGTTTTTTGTTTTCTCTGTGTGTGTGTTGTTTGCGGTTTGTTTTTATTTTTAATATTTTTTCTTTACATCTCTTTCATTTGTTAAATTTTGAGAACTTATAAATAAAGTATTTTTTAAAAAAAAAGAAAAAAGAAAGATAAAGCTGATCTATCCATCCATGTCCAACTGGGCAGCAATATTAAAAGTCCCCCTATTAAGTATTCCTTAACCAAATCCCCTCTATCACAGTATGTCAGGTATTAGCTGTACAAACACTGCTGATAAATTAAACTACCCAATTAATTATTGTTTTAATTTTTTCTTTTATTTTCATGCAAAGCATGAATTGCTTCACATTAGACAAGCACACATTAGGCTGTCTTTCTTATTACGACAGTAATGCATAATATATTAATATCGCCACATATTACAACTGAGTTAACTGTTATTATGTAATCACTGTGCTGTAACAGAGTGGGAGTAATATAAAGAGTGAAGTGGAGTGAAGTGCTGCCCATCTGTGACACTAAGTTCAACACAATTATCAAGCAAAAGCATGTCCGCATCTTTTCTTAATGAAAGTGCTCCCACAGTGAACCTGCCAGTTACAGAGATAGCACATACAGCTAGGTCCACGAGTATTAGCACAATGTTTTGGTAGTTTAGCCTCTTTGCATTGCCACAGTGCATCTTTAAATCAAACCATCAAGATGAGACTGAAGCGCAGACTTTCAGCTTTAATTCAAGAAGTATAACAAAGGTATTGCATTAACTGTTTAGGAATTATAATCACTGTTATACACGGTCCCCCATTTTCAGAGGCTCAGGAAAATCCTTTGCAGTCAGTGATTGCAAAGAGTGGAACAGACAAAAGACCCTTTTTCCAGCCTGTTTGCTCTTTACAGGTCTGCCACATAGACTCGAGCATGGACACATAGGGCTTTATGTTATTAATGAACTTTTTAAATGAATTATAAATTTTACTGGAAGCCAGTGAAGGGCAGCAAGAATAAGGATGCTGTGTGAGTGCTGGCTAGTTTTTGTAAGCAGCCCTGCTGCTGTGTTCTGGACCAGCTGAAGAAGAGCTAGGGAGGACTGAGAGGTCCGCATGAAAAGTGAGTTACAATAATCAAGATGGGAAAAGATTAAAGTGTGTACTAAAAGTTCCACTTTATTGGGCATCAGTAAAGGTTTGACTGTTGCAGGGGGCAGCAGTCCTCTGGTCTGAGCCAAGTCTCAGTGATACAGAAGAAGTCTAATTTCTGAGAGGTAACAAAATCCTCAAGAATTAATGATATATAAAGAGCTGCAGTTAAAAAGGCTGATAACTTCAGGACTGACAGGCTCGGAAGGCTGGGATTTACAGGGCACGGTAATTAGATTATTAAGCCTGGGTGAAGAAATTTAATGAATATGAACCAGTTTCCTTCTGTGCCTTATAATTACAGGGATTGGTAAAACTGCAGTATCAGAAGACTATGAGACTGGGGATTTAGGTGTACAGGGGGTAAGACAGTGGTTATACATGTAAGTAGCTGAAAGAGTATTTGATAATGATGGTAAGAAAACTGCTGTATCTGTTTTGGACTGACAGTTGGTGGGATTTTTCTGTTGGTCTTACATGAGTAAAGGTTTAAGTCAGTGTTTGTGAATAAAATACATGAAACCCAGTGGTCAGAGGTTTTGTCTTCAGTAGCTGAACAGCATGCTCTGTTGGGTTAAGATCAGGTGACTGACTTGAACATTGAAGAATATCTAATTTCTTTGCCTGGAGAAACTCTTGGGTTACATTTACAGCATCAGTATCATCATGCATTTGCACTGTGAAGAGCTGTCAGATCAGTTTTGGAGTGTTTGGCTGAATGTGAGCAGAGAGTGTAGCACTGTTCACTTCCAAGTTCATCCTGTTACCTCTATCAGCAGCCACATCATCAATAAACACCAGTGGCCCGGTTCCACTGGCAGCCATACATGCACGTGTCATAAAGCTGCCTCCACCGTCTTTGACAGAGAATGAGGTATAAGTGGGATCATGAGCTGTTTCTCTCCTTCCCCATGCTTTTCTCTTCCCATTGTTCTGCTACAAGTTCATCTTGGTTTCATCGGTAAAAAGGATTTTTTTTCCAAACCTGTGCGGGCTCCTTTAGATCAAAATCTAATCTGGCCTTCCTGACCTTGAGTGTAACCCGTGGTTTGGTAAACCTATCTGATGTTCCCATTCATGTCTCTTGATTGCAGATTTTGACAATGATATGTCTACGCCCTCGAGATTGTTCTGAAGACTTTGGCTCTATTCTGAGGTCTTTCAGGTCTTCTCATGTTATTGAGCTGCCCAGTGCATTCATTCATTTTAAGAATGAACCAGATTGTTGATTTGACCACTCCTAAAGTGTTTGCTATTTCTCTGATCAGTTTATTTTGTTGTTTTTTTTTTTTTTGGCCTAATGATGGCCTCCCTCACTTGTATTAATAGCTCTTTGCTTGTCAGTCAAATGCCCAGTTACTTTGAGCATTTAAAAATGGGAGACTATGTGTAAAAAAATGGCTTAAACATTTTATGCAATACTTTTGTTATACTGTTGTTAAACCCTTTGAATTAAAGCTGAAAGTCTGCACTTCTATCACATCTTGACTGTTTCATTTAAAATCCACTGTGGTGGTGCACAGAGGGAAAGTTGCAAAAGTTTTAATACTGTCCAAAAACTAACTAAAACCTAATTGTACATACGTAACAATTGAGCCAGTCCGTAAACCTATCATCCCGTCCGCTGACTTAGCATCCGGGAAAAACCATAGACTGTATATAAAAGATGGACATTCCTTAATCAGAGAACACCATGGGAAACCTTTTTGCACAAAGCAGTATCTTTGGACAATCTGTCAAATATAATCATGATGCTTTATGCTTTTTGACTCTAAAGTCATAATGTACCATCTGTTCTATTCAGTAACACTTGAAACAGAATTTAAACCCATCAGAAAAGTGTTTGCTGATGTCTTAGAGCAGGGGAGCAAAGGGCTACTTCCCCATGGACTTTAACCCACACTACAGGTAAAGCCACTGCTGCGTTAGCTTCACTTTTAAAACCTCAACGCTACAGTCATATTTTGTATAGCTATAATCTGTGAAACAGCTTATGTTTCATAGCCAAAATATTAGAAAAGTAGCTGTTCCTTCAACACACCTGTCAACCTTCTACAAATGAAGATACATTTCAAAAAGCCAATAAAAAGCTGAATCGTCATCAAACAATAGCAGCTGGTTTCAAGGGTTCGGTTAAACCAATCGCTCTGTTGTTACCCACACAGCCTGTTTATCTGCATGCAACCTAAACCTGCTCAGATGTCACTGTTAACTAGACCTTGGACTTAAAACTTGCACTAAATGTGTAAAAGCATCAAATACAAATAACATGTTTCTTGAAATCGCAGCTTTCACCAAATTTAGATGTTTGCAGGCAAATTCTGAGGAAAAGCAATATCCGTATAGAGCAGCTTTATTTTATGACTGCTTGGCTCAGCCGTGCTTATTTGAAATACTAATGATCTGTGCTGGCTCATCTTGTCTGCTCGCTCTCTGTGCTTTTTTTTGCTTTCAGGAGTGGTGTCAGATACAGTCACAGGAGGCCAAATTAAACATTTTAGGAGGGTGTAGAAAATAAATAAATATTCAAAATAAAAAATAAAGTAAAACAAGTGGCTACAGTGTTGGCAGCTAAGCAAAAAAGTAAAAAAATAAATAAAATAAACAGGTCAACAGGCAGTGTTAAAAACCTCACAATTCAGCTCAGACAATTTTCCAAAAGAGAGAGAAAAAAAATCAATTATCCGCAAATGTGCTTGTTCAACTTTCAATGAGAGATTATCCAGTGAGTTCATAAGGAATAATGAGCTGATGACAGATTGTCCAGAACTAGGGGAACGCTCTAGGAACAGCTGTGAACGAGGTCCGCTGCATCCAGAATGGCTTCATTCAGTCATTCATTACTCTCTATAAAACAGACTCCCAAAATGGCTCTCATACTGCTGAATGTGCTCAGCATGCTTTCAGCTTTCAAACATTCCTCAGAGATTTTGATCCATATTAGCCCCACATCCATGCTGAGACACGTGTTCCACCACATGCCAAAGATGCTCTATTGTATTGAGATCTGGTGACTGTGGAGGCTGTTTGAGCGCAGTAAACTCACTGTCATGTACTTTGAGATGATTTGAGCTTTGTGACATGGAGCGTTGTCTTGCTTGAAGGAGCCATGAGGAGATGGTGCACTGTAGTCAGTAAGGGACGGACATGGTCAGCAAACCAGTTCTGAGATGCAGCGCTTTCCTTTGCTACCCAAATGTCCCTGGAAGATTCTAAAAAGACTGATTAGCACAAAGTTCTATTAAAAATTTTTTCAGGTCAGCTTATCTAACAAATATTATCAGGAGGATGAAGGCACTTTCACACTAAAAAGAAAAAAAAATCTAAAGAGAAAAACACAAAATAAGAATTTTGAGAATTCTGTCTCTACTCTTTTATAGAGAAATAACATTTTTAAAAAGTTCCTGTTTCAAAGTTCCAATTGTGTAACTAAAATAAACCAGCTTTATTCCATTAAAAAAATATATATTTTTTTCATTTCTTTTTTAACATCCTTGATGTGTGGCCATAACCCCACTGCTATTCATCCACATTATGACAGGAATCTTTGTACTGGGCACTCTTTAACCTGACAGGCATATTTATCCAGGAATATTCACCAGGATGAATAGAATGATAATGAATCTACAGATCCCAGGAGTTCACACAGCCTCGAAAAAACCACAGAGCAACTCAGATGTCACTCTTTGGCTTGTGAACATCCGTTTTGTAGTTTTAATTGCAGCTTAACAACATGCTATTAAAATTGTGGAATTTCACTCAGTAAAACTGGTATATAATCTTTTTGGATACCCTGCTTTACAACACAGAAAGTTATATTATTTTATTTATTAGATATAAATCATTCAAATCATTTGGACTAGTTGGGGAACCAACTTGGATGGTGGAGCATTTGGTGTCCTCCTCAGTCATGCATTTTAGCATGATTGCTGCAGAAGAACTAAGATGCTGTTAAATGAACAATTAACAGAAGCTTGGTTGGTCTTGTCACAGAAGGAAAATTGGGTATAAAGAGAGATTCTCTTGAATCAGGCGGTAAACATGCTAATTTCTGCTCAAAAGCTCTATAGGGATGACTCCCATTTGAACCAGCCTCATTCCAGGCCATTCAAAGACCTGCAGTTTTTAGCACTTTGCTTTTGGCAACAGAGCAGAAACTACATTTGTGCTCCTCATTGGCCATGTGTGAAACACAAGCCAACTATCATAGGGTGAGTGGCGGGGTACACCCTGTACAGGTTGTACATCCAAATTTAAATCACTGGTGACCGATTGATAAAAACTCTCTGTGGCTTTTCTTTACAGTTTTAAACACTGGCTACAAGTTACAAATTATTTGTATGAATTGCTTTTTTTTTTTTCTTTACAAGCACCCTCCTCAATTTAAAGCTAAGGAATCGTGAGAATATGACAAAAAAAAATGGAGGAAAAAAATTATAATTTCCATCCTGAATATTATCAGCCAGCAAATGAACAAGAGCGAAAGCAACAATATACAAGTTCAGGGAAAAAAGACGCCCACAGCTCACTTCTTTCATTTAACTGTAATTTCAGTTAGAGGCAGCTGTTGTGAGGCTGACTGCTCACATAACAACTGTGAATAGTGGGGCATAAAAGGACAAAGGAAATGCCACTGTACTCTGAGAGAAAGTGAACAAAAAGAAGAAAACGTTAACATTTATAAAGTAGAGCTTCGAGAAAACTGAAAGCTCAGCAAGGAGCAGTCAGCATGAACGTGGGATATGTTGAACTGACGGACTTTACGCGTGAATTTTTAAGACGGTGCAAATCACCAAATTCTTTTCAGGCTCCCAGAAGAGCGCCGGCTACTTTGTTTGACAAGTCTGATGTGTGTGCAGAAGCACCGGCCTCGTCAACAATGAGATAAACTGGAATAATGCTTTCAGAAAGGTGCTGATTCGGATCCATCATTGTAGGAGGTTAATGGAGAAAAACAATTTTCCTGGCCATTGAAGATAGCTCCCGTTCACTTATTCCTGACATTATGTCTCCTGGTTGCCCTTTCTCTGGCACACAAAGGGTGTGATTTGAAAAATGTTGAATTCCTTTATCAGTTGGTGCTAAGGGGCCCAAAGGGTGCCAAAAAATATTCTCCACACCATTACACTACCAGGAGAAGCCTGAACCTTAGCAAGATGGATCCATTCTTTTATGTCGTTTACTCTGAAGAGTCTTGATTTTTTTTTTTTTGCTGCGACAAAAATCAAGACTCATTAGACCAGGAAAGGTTTTTCTAATCTTCTGTTGTCTAATTTTGGCCAACCCATGTGGACTCTAGTCTCAAGTTCCTGTTCTTAGCGGACAGGTTTGGCATCCTGTGTGGTCTTCTGCTGCTGTAGCCCATCTGCTTCACGGTTCAACATGTTCTGCATTCATAGATGTTCTTCTGCATACCTTGGTTGTAAAAAGTGGTTATTTGAGTTACTGTTGCCTTCCTATCAGCTCAAAGCATTTTCCTCTTTCTGGCATCAACAAGGGATTTTCACAGAACTGCCACTCACTGGATATTTTCTCTTTTTCTGACTATTCTCTGTAAAGCTTAGAGATATTTCTGAAATACTCAGCCCGTCTGGCATCAACAACCACTCTACATTCAAAGTATTCAAAGCACGCATTGAGTTCTGGCCGTGTGATTGGCTGATTAGATTTTTGCATAAATAAGCAGTTGAACAGGTGTACTTAACAAAGTGGCCACTGAGTACATGTTCATTCTGCTTATTTGAGGTATTTTCTTTTTAGGTTGCGGTTAACGTTTTCTCCACTATAACACAGAGAGTTCCCAAATTTTGGGATAAATATAGTGCGTCTTATAAAACACAGTTTAAACTGAGCTGTTTGTGGTGCGTGCTACAAATATATGCATTGCAGAATAACATAAGGGAGAAGACATTTGGTCTGTAATAACATCAGAACCTCCTGAAATGGTTGAAAATGTTAATTTTAGAGTCTCTGAAATGTTGCTCTAAACTGAAAGTGACAGTTCAATTTGTAACAGATGTTCAGTCGCAAGAGTGACATTGATACTGAGTGCATGTGAACCATTTTATCTAAAATGTTGAAATTGCAGGCTGCCTGAAGGTGCAAAGGTAAAAGCTGCAAATAACCTAATGCCAAATATTCAAATGCTCCCCCACGGCTCCATCCACTGAAACTGTTTAGGAATGATTTACATTCGTTATATAACAAAAACAACAACAACTTTTGGTTGCTGCTCTATAATTATAGACAGCATTAAACAACACACCTGCTGTACTTTAGTTTATTTTGTTCTGTCAGTGCTGTGATTGTAAAACACCGATTTTACCAGCAGCCTATTAATGACAAAATACATAATGACTTGTAATCACACAAAAAAAGCAAAAGAGAAAATGAAAACTGAAAACTAACAGAGTGAGGAAATCTGATTTCAGCTGCATTCAAACATTGTGCAGGTCATCAGCAGTACTAGTATAGTGGTAGGTTATCACAGAGACCTAGAAAACACAGAACACGGGTTCAGAAACAAATACCTTTGAAGCCAAATGACAACAGATGCAGGCGTTTTTCAAATGAATTTGACACTTCAAGATGCAGCACTGTCCGACCGGTCCAACAGGTGGAACATAAGTGAGGAATCATGGACTCTTCACTGCACCAGTAAAGTGGAATCGCAGTGAGACTTGGGACTCTGGTGTGGAGTAAAATGCCAAAATGATAAAATGCAGAAAATTAGTTATATTAGTATTCTGCATAGTCTTACAGACTAATTTTTGACCAATTAGTTTCTCCATCATTGCACGCAGAACCCTCAGTCGTGGCATTTTCATAACGACTGAATGTACCGCAGGTCAGATGAAGGATGACTCACGCTGAGTGCATAGTGTGCTTCTGTCCCATCGTCCTTCCACTAATATGCAACTCCTCCAACATTCATGTTCTGCAAATGGCTCTGTGTCGACATCGTGGATCAAAGTGACCTGCGATGGTTCACAAGCTCTTAAACATCTTTTCCTCCAACACGTAGCCCAGTGGGTTTGTATAAAAGCTTCTACGAATCAGTTTGCAAACACTGAGACGCATCATCAAATGATGTGTCTCATCAAATGATGTGTCTGTATACGTCTTCACTTTCTCAGTAACTCTATAGCGCCATGCGCAACAACAACTATGGCTGAATACATTGTCAAATGTCATTTAATAACGTAGTCTGCGAGATTAGGACAAAGACACACTGTGCACTAACTCTTCTTTTAATGGCAACCACAAAGCTTTAAGGTTAGTTCTGCTGGTCCAATAGAAAGCCCATCAGCTACTGATTTCAGTGGTTCTTGGTTCTGACAAGCGTTGTTATTGACACTTTCCAACCAGATTTATTGAATGTGTTTTTGGCTGTCAAGCTCAAAGAATTCCTGGAACTGGAGCTTGAGGTTCCTGAGCAGCCGTAGCTGTTCCTAGGACTGCGCTCTTCTGGACAGAGAACTCGGATGTTGTTCCTGGAATCTGCTGGAGCCACTTTCTCAGTTTGGGGGTCACTACCCCAAGTGTTCCGATTACCACGGGGACCACTGTTACCCTCAACTTTCACATCCTCTCGAGCTCTTCTCTCGGCTCTTGGTATTTCTTGGGTTTCTTGTGTTCCTTCTTCTTGATGTTGCCATTGCTTGGTATCACAACGTCTGTCACTACGGCTTTCTCCCTTCTTGTTCTTCCTTCTGTTACCAGTGTGGCTCTGAGAGTCCACACCCAGTGGATTCTACTGTTTCCAGTGTATTTAACAAACCATACAGCAAAGTGTAAGAAGTGTCAGACCATAGTGGTGCATGAATGCAGATAAACATATATAAGGTGTTAAACAAAAATCAGCATAAGGGGGGTGAGGTAGTTGCTGCCCAGAGAGAGAAAGGGAGGGGGAGAAGGAAATGTGAGAGCAGGCTTTATTCCCTTGGCCGCTCCCGCCTCTCAGGTGCAACCACTTCTCTGATGATCCACTCAAGCTGCGGCTATAAACAAACAAGGAAAATAGGAAAGCATAGAGGGTGGGCCGTCACACCCCTCCCATAAAGAGGTTTAACTGACAACCATCATTACGTTCCTGCTTTTACTGGGGTTTCCTCAATCAACTCAGGAAATGGTACCTGTAAGAAGAAAGATGAGTGAAAACAGTAGAAAAACAGTCACTAGGACAAATCCCTAGACAGTGCATCTACCAGAATACTGTTTTCACCCTTCATTTGGCAAATGTCTAAATTAAAAGGCTGTAAGAAAAGACAGCACCTCATAATGTTACACTACTTGTTAACTCTGTAACATGCCTGAGATATATTGTCACATATTTACCATTTAACAACATAAACCTTAGGCTACATGTCCACATACTTATATAAATTGCTTTCCTAATGAGGACAAATACACACCCACATACTCAGTACACACACACACGATTTTACTGTTTAAGTTTGAAAGCAAAGTCTGATAGCAAAGCTGAAATCCAGCCCATCACTTCACAGAAAAATGTGGCCACATGTCATATTGACCTCTGCAGCCCCCTCTCATGTAGAAACATGCACGGGTACACTTACAGTTCATTACTGCTTATTTGTCACCTGTTGAAAATCAGGCTTGGCTGGGGGTCAGTTTACACAGAGGTGAAGCTTTTGTTCAGAGGGAGAATGTTTTGAAAGAACTGCCCCTACCTCGCTGTCAGATGCCTCTGCCTCCACTATGAAATACCATTTGGTCAGGTACTGGTGCAGAAGTTAAGCTCTGTCTCAGCATGTGGAACGTCAGGTCTGAGTCAGGCATCCAGACTGATGCACTGGAGGTGAGCTGACTTCAACAGTCAGGTCACCAACAAAGTAGGAGCCCTGGCAGAGTGATAACAGCCTTTTAGCAGCCTCCTTGTGTCAGACAGGCTGATCAAAGACTCACAGCTCTTGTGTGACAGGACAGGATATAGCCAGTGAGGATAATTACCAGCTCAAGGAAGACTCCAGCAACAGGTCAGGCTGACTTAGAATGAGAAGCTGAGGGGAAAGGTGAGGAGGCTGCAGAGGCCAATATGACGTAACTAGATAATTAGATTAATTGCCATTAGCCACATTTTCAGTTCCACTCAAAGTCTTCAGTTAGTGACAATGGTGCAATAATTTAAAGCACATTACGGGAGGAGGCACAGATCCCATTAGGGTTGTATCAGGAAGGGCGTCAGGCATAAAAATCTGCTAAATCAAACATGAAGGAGCTACACACTGTGGTGATCCCTTGTGAATAAGGGAGCAAGCAAAAGTAGCTTTTTATTAGGTTATGACACTCCTTGTTGTCGGGTCTTTATCTTACGATATAAAGCACCTTGTGGTAACTGTTTGTTGTGATTTGGCTCTATATAAATAAAATTGAATTGAATTGTAATACACCGGATGCTCTTTTGTAACAGCTGTTGAGTTTTTCTGTTCGTTCCGTAATCGCCAAATTACCCTTAAGTAAGGAGCAGTCAAAATATTCAATAGAGTTCATGAATAATCTTACACTCCCTAAAAACTAATACCATTTCTGACTTGATAATAGAAAAAAAATAGCTGTTAGCAAAGTTCCTATATTTTCTGAGAAAATTAAAGGAACACTAAAAACACATCAGATCTCACTGGGGAAAAAATCATGCTATGCTGATATTAATACTGATATGGAGTGGGTAATGTGTCATGATTGAAAGGATGTCACAAAGTCTGATGGAAATACAAATTACCAACCTACAGAGGGCTGAATTCAAATACACCCTGAAAATCAAAGAGAAAAAATGATGCGGCAGCAGGCTAGTCCATTTTGCCGAAATTTCATTGCAGCAACTCAAAATGGTGCTCAGTAGTTTGTATGGCCCCCACGTGCTTGTATGGATGCGTGACAATGTTGGAGCATTCTCCTAATGAGACAATGGATGGTGTCCTGGGGGATCTCCTCCCAGATTTGGACCGGGGCATCACTGAGCTCCTGGAAAGGCGGTGGTCCAACCTGGCGGTGTTGGATGAGTCGCAACATAATGTCCCAGAGGTGTTCTATTGCATTAGATCAGGAGAGTGGGGGGGGGGGGCAGTGGTATCAATTCCTTCATCCTCGAGGAACTGCCTGCATACTCTCGCCACAGGAGGCCGGGCATTCCCATGCACCAGGAGGAATCCAGGACCCACTGCACCACTGTAGGGTCTGACAATCAGTCCAAGGATTTCATTGTGATACCTAATGGCAGTGAGGGTGCCGTTGCCTAATCTGTAGAGGTCTGTGCATCCCTTCATGGATATACCTCCCCAGACCATCGCTAGCCCACCACCAAACCGCTCATGCTAAACAATATTACAGGCAGCATAATGTTCTCCATGGCTTCTCCAGACCCTTTCATGTCTGTCATGTGTGTTGAGGATGAAACACTTTTAGTTATTTTTAGTTTTCATCATTGTGTATGTTAACATTTTTTTTCTGCTGTTCTTGATAGCCTTGGAAATAAGTGTTTGCACTTTTTTTGTGCAATCCTGGTTTTTATGCCACAATAATTTATATTTTGTTTGTAGCAACTGTTAAATCAAATAAACTAAACTAAACCTCCTCTCATTTTTGAAAAGAACAGGATGCCAGTGGTGGACCTGCTTATTCTGGTATTCTATGGCAAATGCCAATCGGGCTCCTCCTTGCACAAAGGAGCAGATACCGGTCCTCCTGACCTTTAACTGACCTGATTACTCTGATTACTCAGCCCTCTGTAGGTTGATAATTTGCATTGCCATCACTGATTACTCTGATTAAAAAGTGTTCCTTTAATTTTTTGGGCAGTATATCTACAAATGGCTTTGTTTGACACCTCTTTCACTTTTTCAGTAACACACACACACACACACACACACACACACACACACACACACACACACACACACACACACACACACACACAC
>JAVDPK010000380.1:89138-102624 GCA_034780415.1 Cichlasoma orientale
CACACACACACACACACACACACACACACACACACACACACACACACACACACACACACACACACACACAGAAAAATCCTGAGCCATCTGACATTTTTTCAATAAATATTGTCCACAAATCTCTTCCTAAAGGAAACGACACTGTTGTTAAAGGAAGCTGAAAAATTACAAAGTTTTTGTTTGTTTATTTGTTTGTTTGTTTAGCTGTCTCGAGCAATTGTTCAGTAGTTCTTCTTTGTTTTTCTTGGACATTTTTCACTCATTTTCAGTCCAGTCTTTGTACCTGACCATTTTCAGGGGAATGTTTTTTTTTTGTTTGTTTTTGTTAAGACACTTAACACTGAACTAAGATATATAAACATAAAAACTGAACCTAATTCAGTGCATGAATCAGTGTTGTGTGTACACATACTGTAACAGCCAACTTAGAAAGAACCAATTTTAAATTGTTGCAGAAACAGATAATTTTTTGTTTTGTTTTGTTTTGTAAACTATTATAATTATACTAGCATTTTACATATTTAATAACCTCCATTAGTTTTGACAAATGAATATAATGCTGGAGTCTGTCTCAGTTACATATCCTACAGTATGTTCATATTCTTTCACTCACATTGTGCTATAACTTGATGAAAGGATTTTTTTTAGTTGTTTCACAGATGAATAAGAAAGCCAATTAAAATTTGTTTAGATTGTTTTGCAGGCTTTGCTCAGTGTGGAAAAAGCAAATGAAACCAGAGTCTTGAGATATTTTAGTTTTTTCCCACCTATTAGTATCAGTTAAGCTTGGCTTCATTATAGGGAGGCTGCTCTAAGGCCGAGTGCACAAAATTAATGAATGGAATCAATATAAAATATAAAAAATAAATACAAAGATCTGTTAGCTAAGCTTTTCCTTGACTTTAAAATGGTATATTTTAAATGCTTAATTGTATTTCTGTAATTAAAATTAATCACTATAATAACAATAACAATAAAATATAGTATGTACTGTAAACAATACGTTATCAACAATAAATATTTTTCTGTTCAGTTTAATTTTATTTGTGTCGCACCAATTCATAACAACAGTCACCTCAAGGTGCTTTATATAGTAAGGCAGTGATGACAGTGGGAAGGAAAAAATCCCATTTGACAGGAAGAAACCTCCAGCAAAACCAGGCTCGGGGAGGAGCAGCCATCTGCAGAGACCAGTTGAGACGGTGAGGGGAAAGAGAAGAGAGAAAAGGAAAGCACAGAGAGACAGATCATGGAAGTCCCCCTGCAGCATCAACCTGTTGCAGCAAAGCTAAGAAATGGTTCAAGGTCACATGATCCAGTCTTAACTGTAAGTTTTATCAGAAAGGAAGGTAAAAGTAGAGACAGAGTCTGTCTCCTGAATCCAAACTGGGATGGAGCCTGTTAGCTGAAGGCTCTGCCTCCCATTCTGCTTTTGTGTTGATGACTGACAGCGATTTCCACGGCAAACTACATTCATTCAGGCTTCAGTATCTCACTTGAGGACATCAAAGGATGACCTTTTGATTAGCAGATAAACCACTCACTTCCTGACCTTCAGCCACCTATTGACTATAAAACAGTTATGTACTGTTTGACTGTTTAAACTAGTTATTATTTTTATTTTTTCATATTCTCTTGAAATACTCAGTGTGACAAACAAACGAACAAAACAAGTAAATACTTGAAGAATTTCCACATTTTGAATACTTATGCACTTATGCATTTATTTTTTTCTAGTACTTGCAAGTAGAAAGTGCACTTGCAGGTCATGTACTATTGTTCAAACTGCATAACTGCATCCTACTTATATCCAAAACGCTCTTCTTCCCTCGCACAAATGGAAATTTAGCTTTAGCTTTTGCAGGTGATTTTTTTTTTTTTTTGATGAAATCTGTAGCTGAAACAAAGGTAATGTAGACGTTTTCTCTCCATGGAGAAGTCCTGTGGTTGCTATGACGGCACAAACCTTTCCTTTTCCCCACTACCTTCATTTACTAAGTTGCTAATTATTTCAGATCCCTGCTGATTCCAATAATAAAGTCAGGCAGAATCCAAAACAGTAAGACTGCATCACAACGATCAAACCGTTGAAAGATTTACGGGAGAGCTTAGCTGAACTGGTTGGGTGATCATTTCTGTACAGTTCTTGCTGTGACCATAGGCTATTTATAAAAGTTGGCTCTAAGGCAGTATAAAAGTCTACAATAAAATGACCTCAATTTAATAGCACACAGTAAAACAGTCTGTGGCCTAGTTTCACGTGTTATTTCATACAGAATGATGCTCATTGTGTCGATTATAGACAGTAAATCAGTGTATGCTTTAGGATGAGTCTGCCCTAACAAGTTGCTTCCCTATCTTCAGTTTCTTAGTAAGATCCACCTCTCGCTCATCACATCAAGTTTTATGACTCCAACATGGGAACAGCCGATATCCAAGGTTTCAAAACAGGGCGTCACAAACTAGCGGGTGAACTCAAAGCGGCTAATGCCATATACAAGCATTTTATTTTGTTAGTTTTTACTTTGAATAAAATACTCAGAGATATTTGTAAAATTTATGTTTGGTTTACTTCTGCATGAAACCTTCATAATGGTACGTCTGAATCACAAGCGGGCTACGTCGATCCAGTCATAGATCATCTGCTATTCATTCTAGGCTTTCGCCCAGGACTGTCACTCAGGTGCTTTCGGGGAAATAAACAAAATAACTATCTTCAAGACAAATGTGTGTACCGTTTCACGAGTAGACAGAAAGCTTCCAGTAGCCATTTTATGTACTGTATGATGGGGAAGCGGCCTTGGTCTGTTTGAAAGAAAAACAGTTCTCAAAAGACCTTTTGTAACCCCAGCTTCCTTGAGAGTATTGGTAATATAAAACACCCGGTCTCCATTCTTTTTGAACATCCATTTTATCTGAAATACCTTTTTCGAACATTACATGCCATAATACTCATAATCCGAGCTGTTGTTTTATTAAAGTGAGGCCTCAAAAGCAGGAAACAGGAGGCTGGAACACTGAAAAAAAAAAGGTGAGCTTTAATGCTGAGCCGATGAAACTCGTGAATCCAGGGAAAACACAAAAAGCTGGAAAGGAAAGGTGAGACAGAGACACAAACAAGTGAGTGAGAAACAGGACTGTTAAACACACACAGGAAACTAACAGTGGAGAGGAAAAAACACAGCGAGAGTCATCTCAAAACATTAAGAACCAAAACTGCCAAAAACAAAAAAAGCTTTTTTTTTTTCAAAAATGAATAAAATCAAAGGGAATCTTTAGTATCAAGTTTATTTGTGCGCATTAAACATACAGTATTTTATGTCACGGTGGCAACACTTTTACAAAGGATGGCAAAATGCCCCATAATCATACTTCTATATGGCAAAACTTTATTAAAAGAGACAGAATATATTTCAGCTCATAAGGCGGCAAACAAACCACAACACAGCCTGTTCAAATCAAGCAATAGCCACAGTTTTTCTTTTGCATTACACCCACATGCATCTGTACACATGTTGCTATTTTTACCGTCTGGAACATAAAGTATGAGATCACGCAATATATGTGAACACTGAACGCAAACGTTTGGCAGCCGCCCGTGCTTTTACCGCACGAACTTTTAAATGTTACATTAGGCAGTATCGTAAAGAGCCTGAGAGAAACACCGAAGTCTCCTGCACCATTTCACTCAACAACGCTAGAACACAATGTTGTACCGTTCAAAGCTGAAAGCACGAGACATAATTGCCCGCAAAATACTTTATTTTATTTTATTGCCATGACAACATAGCACAAAATGTCTAAGCAAAGTTGTGGCGCTACAATGAAACGCTCTCAGCAGGTGTGTAGTTGATGAAGATGGTGCTAAAAGGAGAAAATAAACACAACGCTGACCAGCACTTATTCATTTTATGTACACAGTTTGCCTCTTCTCATTGCCAGAGTGACGCTAATACCTATAAAAGGTGCAGATAGATTTTCTTTTTCAGTTCATATATATATATATATGCAATGCTCAAAATATTCAAGGTCAAAGTGAGTTTCTTAGGTTGCATGAATGTATCTATGAATATGTATTACTTAGATTATTGCTGTTTTTTAACCCAGTCTTGATACTTCCTGCAGGCAAAATTATTTATGTGTACTTAAGATATACACACAAATATGTTTATTCCTCCTGCAAGTTTGGCACGCTCTGTATCAACATGATTTTGTTTTCTTAACTATGACATGATATAAACTTTAGATATTTAGTGCATATTATTACTTAAACATGTGGATGATAAAAAAGGAAAGAAATGGTGTCGTTTAGACAAATGAGGATTTACACCACTGGTTATGCGTCTGAGTGAAGCTGTTTTGCCAGCCTTGAAGATTAATATAACATCAGTTATAGATGAAACACGTTAATCAGAGGAAAGCAGAGCTGAAGCATCTCTTCAGTATGAGGAGAAAATATGTGTGAAAAAGAGCGTAGGAAAAGATTTTCCCTGGAAAGATTTCTCTGCAAACACGCCTGGTGACTGAATTTTTCCCTTTTTAAAAATTCTAAATCTTGGTAATGAAAAAGAAGTGCTATTTAAAAAAAAAAAAAAACTGTCCATGTTTTAAACTGGGCAGCCTGAAACAACACAATAACACACAGGATGAAATAACCAAAGATGTGCGTTTTGTAATCCATCTTTGGAATATTGTAGTTTCAGCAAAGCAGACCCACATCAACTACATATGAGACAAGCCATGACCAAAAAGGCAGGAAATGAAATAAAACAAGAGAAAGAGAAGCAAACATTGACATTGAAACCATAAATAAACACTCAAAAGCATTAGCACAATCATGCTAAGTGGTTTGCTAAAAGCAAAATACTGAGAAAGTTGATGCAAGAATGTCCACATATAAAGTTACATTTGCTTGTCCCCAATTGCTTTTCAGGTGGTCTGTAGTGGGCATCCCAGACTCTGGTTGCATAGGTAACCCTCCCATATATTTCCCATCCCATCAGTCCACTGGTCGTGGTTTCGACTGCATTAACAGATATAGCAGTTTGCCAGCCATCACTTCAAATCACCAGTTTTTATCAACCTTCGGTCGTCTCTGATCGCCACATCACTGCTGCTTCTTCCTTTTTTAACGCCCCTTAATTTTAATGCATGTCCGGATGTGTGAGATGGGTTTAATAAAACCTTGGTAATAATCTGTGACACACTGTGCTGTGTGCGCTGAAGCGTGTCAGACTGTTCAGTGAATATGACAAAAACTGATATGAGAGCTCTTCCATTTTGACAATGCAAAAAAATCATTATACAATTATAATAACTTTTTCATTCCATGTTTTGGTCCATGTGTGCCTGAAAGAGTATTTTTTTTTCCTAAACTTAATGTACGAAAGTAGCTTACAAATACAACCAATACAATACAAACACATTCGTATTGGTTCGTTCACACATGTAGTTCCCAATGATTCAGTTTTGGTCACATCACAGTGTATTCTAGGTCATCCAAAAAAAAAAACAACATTTTTTTAAATGTCTTTCTCACAAGGGTCAGTTTTCATCTTAGATAACCCCAAACTGCAAAGAGTAAAGGGACCTTTGGATTAATTAAGGTGAGGCAAAGTATTACTTAAAACTGCAACTGGTATAAGAAAAATAAACAGATTTACTCTATAAACCCTCTGGCTAGATGACCGCAAATGAAAGACAAACCAAATAAAATAAAAAAAAAGCTGTCACAGTCATATGAAAAAGAACTATTTCACAGGACTCTATGCAGTGCTGTGAAAATTAAGCACATCGTTACTGCTTCCACTGGAATTAAGAGGGCAAGTAGCAGCCAGGTGTTGATAATCAAATGCACCAGATTAATTGATCATCAATAAGTGTGAGCACCTATAGAAGCCAACATTTTGGCAGTTTTCTGGCTGGACCATTCATGTGTGTTAACACAAAATCACAGTCATCCCAAGAGAGGATGTCCGTGCAAATTCACTCCAAGGTCAGACCGTGCAATACTTAGAGAAACTGCAACAAACCTAGTAGCTACATCTCAGACCCTCCAGGCCTCAGTTAGCGTAGTAAATGTTAAAGTTCATGGCAGCACAATTAGAAAAAGAATGACCCAGTATGGCTTGTTATGAAGGGTGTATTTGAGAAATACTCTTCTCTCTAAAGAGAACATGGCTGCACGGCTTGGGTTTGCAATGCTGCATATGAATAAACTATTTCTGGACCTCTGGAATAATGTCATTAGGACAGACGAGAGCAAAGTGGAGATGTCTGGTGTGAACCAAACACATCATATCAGTACAAGCATGTCATACCAACTGTCAATCACGGTGGTGGATTTGGGTTTGTTGCCTTGCAGTCACTGAGCGGACCATGAACTCCTCTGTATAGAAAAGTATTCTAGGGTCAAATGTGAGGCCATCTGTCCAACAGCTAAAAGTTGGCTGTAATTGGGTGTTGCAACAGGACAATAATCCCAAGCACAGCAGCAAATCAACAACAGAGTGGCTGAAAAAGAAAAGAATCAGAATGTTGTAATGGTCCAGACCTCAACCCGATGGAAATGCTATAGAGCTATACATAAACGAATGCCTGTAAATCTCAATGAACTGAAGCAGCACTGTAAGTATGAGCGGATCAAAATTCCTCCACAACAATGTGAGATAGATAAAGTCATATAGAAAATTATTACTTCATTTCATTGCTGCTAAACAGCAAACAACTGAACCATGAGGTGTACTTAGTTTTTCACATAAAGTCCTGTGTGCAGGATTTGGTGAAAACTTTCCTTTTCCCATCACTGTATGTATTGAAATTTCAGCAAACCCACAGCTGAGCGATGTGATAGACTTGTGTGGAGCGCCAAGAAGTCCTGCACTGAACTGTATTAAAATAATAAAATGAAGCAAAAGGAGAAAATGTGTGTGAAAAAGAGCGTAGGAAAAGATTTTCCTTGGAAAGATTTCAATGCAAAACATGCCAATTACATACAATCATCATTACATATGTTGATATTTGGTACTCTGTAAATCATTATCACTTTTTTACACTTTATCGCTATATATTACTACACTTGCACTGTTGCACATCTGTCTCTGCACTGATGATTATCCATTTGTATATGTATACTGCACTACTGGACAAGATGAAATAACCTAAGATGTGCATTTTGTAGTCCATCTTTGGAATAGTGTAGTGTCACCAAAGCAGACCTACATCAACAACACCTGCTGTCACATTTTTTAAGTAGCCTCGCTCTCTTTTCCTGCATCCAGAAAGCACAGGATCGATTATTTTGACTATTCAACTGCAACTTATATATGAGGTGCTGGAAACGAGGAACACATGGGACCGTAAGGGCAGAGCACGCAATAAAAAAGGGGAGAACAAGTCAAAAAGTAAAAGCAACAGAGACATATGAGAAAAGCCATTAGCAAAAGGACAGGAAATTAAATAAACCAGGAGAAAGAGAAGCAAACATAGACAGAGGGAGAGACACACACGAGAAACCATAGATAAACACTCAAAAGCCCACTTAGCAAAATCATGCTAAGTGGTCTGCTAAAAGCATGAAAAATACTGAGAAAGGTGATGCAAGAATGTCCACATATAAAGTTAGATTTGCTTGTCCCCGATTGCTTTCTATCCACACAGGCAGGTGGTCTCTAGTGGGCATCCCAGATTCTGGTTGCATAGATAGCCCTCCCATATATTTCCCATTCCATCAGTCAACTGGTCGAGGCTTCAACTGCATTAACGTATATAGCAGTTTGCCAGCCATTGCTACAAGTCACCAATTTTTATCAACCTTCAGTCTGATCGCCACATCACTGCTAATTTCTTGCTTTTTTTTTTAACACCCTTAATTTTAATGCATGTTTGGATGTGTGAGATGGATTTAATAAAACCTTGTTAATAATCTGTGAAACGCTGTGCCGTGTGCGCTGAAGCGTGTCAGATTGTGCGGTGAATGTGACAAAAACTGATATGAGAGCTCTTCCATTTTGGAAATGAGTTACGTATAATAACTTTTTCATTCCATGTTTTGGTCCGTGTGTGAATGAAAGAGTCGTTTTTCCCAAACTTAATGTACAAATGTAGCTTACAAATGCAATCAATACAATACAAACACATTCGTATTGTTTGTTCACAGATGCAGTTCCCAATGATTCAATTTTGGTCACATCCCAGAGTAATTTAGTGGAATTTTAAATATGTTTTTCTTACCAGGGGCAGCTTTCATCTCAGATAACCCAAAACTGCAAAGAGTAAAGGGACCTTTGGATTAATTAAGGTGAAGCAAAGTATTATTTGAAACTGCAATTGGTATACAAAAAATAGATTTTTTTTTCTCCCTGTGCATACCCTATAAACCCTCTGACTAGATGACAGCAATCAGACAAACTGAAAACAAAAACTGCAGCAGGATGGGCGTGAAGTGTGTTTCTCTGTATTATTGTATGGTCTTTACCTTACAATATCAAACCCCTTTGAGGTGACAGTTTGATGCTATATAAATAAAATTGAATTAAACTGAATTGAAGTGGCCTGCGGATAAATGTGAAGGTGATTTTATGCTAAGGTGGGTTCACTTTCCCACAGAGAATCTGTCCTTGTGTCCTGAATGGTAAACCAAGGTTGTAAAAACATATCTTCCAGCACCTGATCCTGGTAAAATTGAGGATTAAATTTTTCACAGAGACTGAACTTCATTGCTGCCCTGCCCGCCATGCTGGTCTGTGAATTTAATATAAGGAAATGTTTAAGAGACAATGTTGAATGTTTTATCCATTTTTCAAGGATTGGGGACTTTGTTCTTGACAAACAGTGCATCACAAAAGGGAATAAAAAAAATCGTGTGAAAGGAGAAAAAGCACATGTGACCATGGAGCGCTTGCTTTATAAGTTTCAAGAGAGAAACAAAGTCACATTTTCTGCAATTTATAGTCACCACAAAAGCCTTCTCTTCACACCCTGCTGCTTTTGAAATTACTGGTCAGCCATACAGATCTGAGATTACCAGATGTTCTGCCCTCTTTGGAGCGTGATGATGGCCAAAAAGAGATTTAAACAAGCTTAAAACTCATTTCAGTCCAGGATTGTCTCCAGTCAGCTCACAGCCACAATGGGCTCCACTGAGAGGATGTCAGTCCTCCCTGTGAGGGCCTGCCTGGCTGTGAAAAGCACATGTGCATCTTTCAGGTTTTGGGACTGACACGAAGAAGGGTGACTCTGTTGTGAGGAGGCCTGGCCCGGGTGTGACCAAACGTTCCTTGGCCTCGAGGAATCCTGGTTGTCGGGCCAGGCAGGTCTGTGACAGGGAGCGTGAGGTACTACAGCGCGAAGCTCCGGCTCCAGCCCGACCGTTGCCCTTCGTCTCTTCCTGCACCTGTCAAAGAGGAGCTGGAGCTCCTGGCGAAAGGTGGGATTCAGACAGCAGTAGATGAAAGGGTTGTAGCAGGTGGAGCTCATCGCCAGCCAGTGAAAGCAGAAGTAAAGGGCATTAGAAGAATGGATGGCCTGGCTAGACAGCAGCACCACGTAGCAGTTGAGGGGAAACCAGCAAACGGCGAACACTCCGACCACGAGGAGCAGCATCGCCAGTGTTCTCCGTCGTTTCCTTCTCTGTGTGGCGTGCTGAGCTGTCGTGGTGTCACCGATGGCGTTGTGGCGCCACAGTCGACGGGCCACTGTGGTGTAGGAGGCAGTGATGATGAGGAGGGGCAGCAAGTAAAGCAATATGAAGGTCAAGAGGTCGATGTACTGCCAATAGACATCTGAGGGCTCCGGGAAGTCTGGGACACACAGGCTTCGCTCTTTCTCCTTACTGTCAGGGGAAAGTTGGGAAAGACAGGAAATATTATAGTACTGTGCAGACGTCATGAGCCACCCCTCAATTATTTATACCTTGCTAGAAAAATGTGAAATAGGTGCAATGATTTATCAAAACGTGCAAGCATACATGTTTGGAAATACAGTATATATGCCAAAAACGGAGTTTGTACAATTCTATGCAGTTTGAAAGTCAATATTAGGTATGAACACCGTTATTCTTAAATACAGCCTGAGCTCTCTTAGGTATTTATTTAGCCTTTATAGTCATTTCTTTAAGCAGTCCTCAGGAATAGTTCTCCAGGCTTCTTGAATGACATTCAAAGCTCTTCTTTGGATGTTGGCTGTATTTTGTTCTATTATCTGTCAAGTGGATCGCACGCTGCTTCAATAACATTGAGGTCTCCATGGCTGACAATGTTACATTGTGCATTTTTCTATACAAGTGTGCTTTTACTGCATTTGCTGTGTGTTTGAGATCATTGTCACTCTGAAAAATAAAGCTGCTGCCAATCAGACACTTTCCAGATGGTACTGCATAGTGGATCAAAATCAAAATCTGATGGTACTTTTCTGCATTCATAATTCCATCAATTCTGACAGAGATCTCCAACACCCCTGACTGACATGAAGCCCCAAACCATGACCGAGCCTCCACTGTGTTTTACAGATGGCTGTAAGCACTCAGTGTTGTACCTCTCTAATGACCTCCTCCGTAAATATTGACAATTTGAACCAAAAACTTTAAATTTGGATTAATTACTCCATCACATCACTGTTTATCTCCTGTAGCTAGGTAGGCCTGCCACCTCTTCGTTTGTCCTCCACTTGTGCAGTTTCCTCAAATTCTATTAAGTACACACTACACAGCATGCCAAGTTTTCAGCTAATAGCTCTTTGGGAATCACCCTGTTGATGTAAAAATACTATTTTATTCTATCAAACTGTTATCTTTAGCATTTTTTTTTTTACAGATTCAGCTATAGAAATTAAACTAATGATGTGTCTTTGTGAAAGGCTGCTAGTAACAAAGTGCCTAAAGATAGAATTTAAAATTGGTCATTTGCAAAGTTGTCTGTTATATGTAGAGACAACACTGGTTCATCCCTTTAGTTAGGTGCCTTATTTATGTTTGAATGACTCATAGGTCAGTGTTTAGTTAAAATGAGTGAAAAAGCAGCCAATGTCCAAAGAAAAACTTTAAAAGACCTCCAGAAAGCCTGGAGAGCTGTTGCTCAAGACCACTTTAAAAATTACAAGTCTGACTGTTTGGAAGCAAAACATAAAGAAATGCAGAGTGGCTCAACACTATACAGTACTGTATAGTAATAATCATTAACTATCATTAGCTCATAGAGATTTATGAATCAGAATAACAACCACTGAACTTATTACTTGATGATTAGTTACTTTTCAAGTTACTCTGGTTCTTCATTGTTTCACTATTATCTGATAATTGCTTACAAGCCACACAGTAAACAAAAGTAGTCACTCACTCATTAAGTGAGCAGTAATTAATGCCAGAGACTGATGTTAATAGATATTGATTGTGAATTCATTAGTTATCAGGTTGCCTATGACTTTTTTGGATTTTCGTTTTCCCTAATATAACCAAAAGGTAAAGATAAAGATTGATCAGAGCAGAAAATATAGGGGTATGAGTACAGTAGAGTAAAACATTGATGCTGTCATTGGGCAATTTATACATGCATACATGGACGCAGTACTATGTACAAAACGCAATACTAAATTCAGATGTACTACACTGTAACCATGGACCAGCAGACAGAAGAAATGACTGTCTGACTATCACGGCTAATTTTGGGAAACCAACCCTCTGCCCTGATTGAAACATCTGGAACTCACTGTTTAAAGGATGCTGGGGGTCAACAATGATGGCTTTTTTTGGCCTTTATTGGATAGTTCGACAGTGAAGAGCAGACATGAAAGTAGGAGAAAGCATGCGGCAAAGGGCCACACACGACTCATACCCAGGCCGCTGACTTTCAGCTCGAGCTAATGTGGAGCCCCAAAATGATGGTTTTTATAAAGATGCTGAAGGTTATTGAGGGTGGCACCAGTAAATGGCCCAACTTGAAAGTTTTCTCCTGTTTGCTCCGGTTTTTAAGCTTAAGACTACCAAACCAGCAAATCACAGAAAAGGAAAGTACTGACCTAATAAAGGAAGAAAAAAACATTTTCATCCACCCTCTGTATTCCAATCAACATTTAATCTCTGATCAAGAACAGTTCTCAGATATTTAAGCCACTTTCTCACCTTTAATCAGACATGGTGCAGAGGGAAGGGGCCTCCAGGGAATATCAGTAAACATTTCTTTGGTTTTATCCACATTAATTTGGAGAAAACACTGCTCACGTCAGTTAATAAATTCATCAAGGACTCACAACCACAGAGTTATTGGTGCGTTTAAGGACAAATCTTGATCTGTGTTTGCTCTGATTCTCGGTGGTCTATAACACAAAATTCATTCAACCCTGAGGGGATCCAGTGGAAGATGATGATCTTTTGTTAAAAGGTCAGCGAGCCACCACACTGTGTGCAAAATCCAGATTAAAATTTGATAAATGCCTGTGCATGAGAAGATGTGTCTGAATGCCCTTAAAGGCAGGAGAAAAGTGTCAGGCCTGCTGCGTATATAGAATTTTTTATTCACTGAATAAAATGCTCTATTCAGTGAATACATTTTTTTTTCTTCAGCTACGATTCAATTTCTGCTTGCGCACACTGAATTCTGAGCTCTGTGCGACTTGTTCTCAATTAGTTAATCACTCTCCCTTGTAGAATACAAAGGACTCCTGCGTAGCTCTTCCCATTTGCCAGATTATCCTTGTACCGTACTTCCAAGTCAAGCATTCCAGTTTTCCTTTTGCTTCTTTGACTTTGCCTTATCATCCTGTGCCTGGAATTGGCCACAGCTTTTGCCTACTCTGTACCTCTGAATCATTTTTCCCCCTTTAAACCCAACACATAGAAAACCTATTTAATATCCCATCAGCCTACACTTGAAGTAGAGAAACTCTTAGTAGCTAATCCCACTAAATTGTGCCTCTCCATAATGACTGTGAATCATTTTACCTGTATGTAAAAGTCAGGAGTTTTTGGTAGACAGCATGTGGGAGGGAGAAGCAGCTGGCCATTATCCAGATGACAGCGACCCAAACACCACCTTGTGCCGGAGACATGCGAGGTCTCAAAGGATACAAAATCACCTGTGGAATCAGCACACACAGATCAAAGTCAACGCAAAAGCACACACTTCAGATCAATATCAATCATCCGCGTGTGCCGAGGGAAGTAGAAGAAAAGATTAGAACACGTTATTTACAAGCATGGCTGCAACCAGTCGAAAACAGTGTAGTATTACAGTAAAGCCAACTGCTGTTTCTCAGCCTCTAGTCTTTTTTTTTTATTTGTGCTGTACTACAAGCCAACTCTACTGTGGAACACAAGAGGAAGGTCTTAGTATTTTTTTTTTATTATTTATTATTATTTTTTGTGAATACAGTTTTTATTTAGGGACGAGCAGATGAATGTGAAGACAAAATGTCCCTGATACCCAGATTAGTCAGGAGAGTGAAAACGTAAAAAAAAAAAAAAAAAAAAAGCTTTTTGTTGATTTGCGTTGAA
>JAVDPK010000380.1:141270-157520 GCA_034780415.1 Cichlasoma orientale
ATCTATCTATCTATCTATCTATCTATCTATCTATCTATCTATCTATCTATCTATCTGTCTATCTATCTATCTATCTACTTTCAGCACCGTTTAATAGAAAGGGAAATTTCATTTGTACAATTATTTATTATTATATATAACTCATAATCTAGAATAGAGCATTAAAATTGTGTACCTTAAAAACTGTTTTCAATTCACTTTTGTATTAGATGTTGCTAATAAAAACAATCGTTTGACGAACAGACGCTTACATTTTCGGCCTTTACAATGTTTTACGCAATTTATTGATAAATGTCAAACTGTTTAATGAGTCTGTTTAATAAAACTACATTCATAACACCGGTGCCAAATTTCTGCCAGGCGGAAGCGGTAGCAGGGCTCCGAGAGTGCTTATGGGTAGTGAAGTTTTTTAACGCCCTGTCTCTCTGACGGTGACTTGGCGAACAACTACATATCCCGCCTGTCCTCACAGCAGCGTGTTTTTCCGCGGGTGACGGTGAGGGTGAAATTCACCCAGCTTTGCTTCTTTTTACCGGTTAAATCCTCTCTGTGACTTGCAGTCCATTGAAGAAAGATGCTGCTCAAATAGCGGACTTAGCGTTTACGTGTGACGTCAAAACACAGCCATTGTACGCCACGGTGGGTTATGTCAACAGCCTTCGACAACAACTGCAGCTGACTGAACAGTTCGAGGTGTGTAAAGGTGATTTTAATGTAATGAACTGTTTGTAACAGGTAATCTAACTCCTCTTCCTCTTCCACAGTCGCTATAATCCTTATATAAGCCTTATAATAAGTTGCAGGTTCGCAGTTTCCTTTTTTGCATGACCACCTGCCTAATATTGTGTTGGTCCCCCTTTTGCTGCCAAAAAAAGCCTATGACCCATCGAGGCATGGACTCCACTAGACCCCTGAAGGTGTGCTGTGGCATCTGGCACCAAGATGTTAGCAACAGATCCTTTAAGTCCTGTAAGTTATGAGGTGGAGCCTCCATGGATCAGACTTGTTTGTCCAGCACATCCCACAGATACTCGATTGGACTGGGATCTGGGGGTCTGGAGTACAAGTAAACCCTTCAAACTCGTTCCTGAACCATATTTGCTTTGTGGTGGGGTGCATTATCCTGCTGAAAGAGACCACGGTCATCAGGGAATACTGTTTCCATGAAAGATTGTACATGGTCTACAACACTTAGGTAAGTGGTATGTTTCAAAGTAACATCCACATGGATGGCAGGAACCAAGGTTTCCTAGCAGAACATTGCCCAAAGCATCACACTGCCTCCACCAGCTTGCCTTCTTCCCATAGTGCATCCTAGTGCATCTGTTCCCCAGACAAGCAATGCACCCGATCAACTACGTGTTGTATATTTTTGGCACTTTTGGTGGTGGACAAGAGTTAGCATCTGCATCCCGACTGGTCTGCAGCTATTCAGCCCCATACACAATAAACTGCAATGCACTGTGTATTCTTACACCTTTCTATCAGAGCCAACATTAACTTTTGTTGTTGTTGTTCTGACATTTTTGGTGTTGTGCGCTGTAAATCCATCCCCAATGGTTAGGCTGTCAAATCAGGGTTTTACTCTAACATCCTGAGCCACACTACCACAACCTGCCCTCACACATCCAGATCCGTCTTCCTGGAATTTTTGTCTTCTTTCACAATAGAAGCTGACCACTGGAGTCAAATGATCACCTTTTTTGTCGAGTGTGGATTACAGAAGCAAAAATGAAAGTGGTCAGAACAGATCTGTGCACGGAGCCGGCCAATGGATGCTACCTGTAATCAGTCATATATGTTTTTTAAATTAATTTTTTTTAATAGGCAGAATCACAGAGCTTTACAATCACACCTTGTAAAATTAAACATTGTTTTAGCTTTCATATAGTTACTTTTTGTGATTGCATCTTCAGTGAATTCTCAATTAATGATGATATTATTATTATTATTATTGGCTTCTGTTATGATGTCCACCAATCAATTAACCATTCTGATATTACGGAATGACATGCGGAATAGTGGAATGACGTCTCACATTTGTGAAACCAGAAAGGACAATATTTGTCATTTTTTGATTACCAAGATAGGTTCTAATAATTTTTCTGCTTATTAATTCTCTCATTGTTTCAGTACTACAACAAAGGAAGAATCAGACAGGAGCAACAGATGTGAAGGCTTATTGTTTGTCTCCTCTTGAGGTGCAAATATCAAATTTCAGGAGCAACAGAATGGAAATAATTATCCAACCATCTGTGCACAACAAATTCTTCCTTAATGATTGATTTGCAAAGAATGGGACTCAAATGTTAGCATTGAGGCAGTTGATGCACAGTAGCTGGATATGTTTCTGTATCCTTATGCTCTTGGGCATTTGCATCTATGGCCACTGTGATCAACAAAGAGCGGGGGTGAAATAAATGAGCTGCTAGGCTTTAAGTTTGTTACACACTTACATTTTAAAGATGTGGTAAAAGCAACAACAGTTTTTAAAAGTAGATATTAAATGAGCTGTAGTCTGGCTACTCTTCTGGCAGATGAGTAAAAAAAAAAAAAAAGAGACCCTGAGGCAGGTCAGCTCATGTCTTACACAAGCACAAGGTAGAAATTAATTGGCTCTTTGGGTGAATCACTGGTGTCTTCGCTAAATTCAACTCAAGGGCCTCAAGGAGCAAACTAATAACTGTGTCGTGTCTCCGTCAAAAGCAGTGAGTGATGGAGTTTCCAGAAGATTTCAACCAGCTTGAACTTCTTGACACACATGGACACCTGATCCCCCGAGGGTCTGGCAGCATGTGGACCGGAAGCAAGGAGGATGAAGAGGAGGCAGAGGAGAGGGAGCACAATGAGGAGTGGTATCTGAAAAAGGAGGAAGCTCTGAAAGATGAACCGAAAGAGCTCATTCTGTGGGCAGCGGAAAACAATCGTGTAAGTCCAGTTTTGCTCTCACACAGTCTTTACAGATTACAGCCTCAAAAATGATATCATTATTATTTCAAGGACGTTTGTGACAATTATATCGGGTGGCGGGTATCAGTGAGTGCAGCTGTGAGCTGCTGTCACTCATGAGATTACCTGTTTGAAGTGTGAATCTACTGAAACAAGGTGCCAGCACCACAGCAGAGTTTTCCCTGGAAGTTTTAAGTAAAAGTATAACATGACTGCTCACCACATCACTTTAACAACAATTAAAGTAACATAACCTTTTCAGGAGCTGCACAATATTTTCACATAATAAAACTGGAAAATATATCTTCTACCTGGAGTGTTGTATTTTGGGTCAGACCTTTTAACCCGTTGCTTTTCTGCATCACCAGCTGCTCGTATCTCTTCCTCTTTGACTTCGTAGCCTGGTTGTACTCGACGGTGTGCTTTTGTCTCAAGTGGTGAAACGCATTTGTTCTTTCCACCTTTAGCAGGAATAGTTTTCTTTCATATTTTCCAGAACATTGTGATTTGTTGGAGTTTGTTGATGTAGCTTTACTAAATTGTTATCGGAGGCTGAGACGCGGCTCTCGCTCTAAATCGTGTCTGGGTTTTATCTTGTCATTGTGCACGCCAGGGAAAAACAAACAACTTTGCTGTGTCATTAATATCATGATGTGACACTTTTATACCAGTGCTATCGCAGACAATATGATATGGTACTGCTGCCCTATTTCAAATAACTGGCTGACCCATGCGGGAGATTGTCCAGTCTCTTTATTTACATCACAGCCTCTCCTGCTGTGTTTCCCTCTCTTGCTCGTTTACAGGGTGATTTCAGTGTGGTTATTATTAAGACCACTTAGCAAAACACACAAGGTTATTCGTAGTCCTCATGCCTCGTTATTCTTAATGTGTTGGTCACTGTTCGCATTAACTCTAATCAGCACATTCCTGTAAATGTGATAGCGCTTAAAGGTGCGTTTCGCTCCACTTACACGGGGACACCTGAGCGCTGGAGTTTAAACGAAGCATCGAAGCAACAAATTTGTGTTGAGGAATTTTTATAATCGAATTATTCGACTCGCTCGAGGAATTGTTGCAGCCCTACTTTTGGCTGATTTTTGCTGTACTGAAGCTCTGCCTTCAGTTTTAATGATTCATGTTAACATCATAGTTCATGTTAAATCAAAATCAAAGCAAATCATTTCTGTCTGTAATAATGGAAATCCTGCAGCAGCAGTAATAGCCCAGCACAGCACAGAACGGGCATCAATAGATATGACACTGAGCCACCGACCAGCCTCTAGGCCTGTGTGACTGAGGCCTACGAAGCGGCTAAACATGACTTTATTCTGTCTGAACTCGTATGCTGTGCTTACCAGTTCCCTTCTGGCTTCATCCTACTTGTTTTTGGGATTTAGAAAAGTACAGATAACCTCCTTTTCTTTTTCTTTTTAGCCTGTGTTGTCTGGCAGCTTTTGCAATCAGAATAATGATCCGAATGCGCTGTTGTGCCAAACATTTCCTTTTCCCAGACGAGCTCTACAAATTCTCTATAGCCTCCTGTTGTTAGTCTTTTTCTTTTCTTTTATATACTTATTAATTTCTGTTATTATTCACGTGAGTGCATGTGTGATATGGCAACGCCAGAGCTGGCAGGCTGGAAAAAAAAGAACAATAAAGAAAAAAGAGAAGGCGGGGTAGGAGAAAAGATAAGAACAAGAGGACAGAGCACAAGTAGAAAAACACAATGGGTCATCGACTGCTGCACCTGTTTTTTTGTTTGTTTGGGGGTTTTTTTTGTTTTTAAAAACAGCACCTGGGGGGAAAGAGGGAAAAGAAGACTAATGGAAACAGATTGATACTTTATTGATCCCAGAGGGAACTTTTAGTTGTTACAGCTGCAACCATTTGTCATATAAAAAGAAGAACACTAATAATTTAAAACCAAAGAGAACTTTGCAATATGTGCATAGGAATTCTTATGAATACAGTAAAGGCAGTGGCTGTGATAATAAATATAAATCTGGAACTTACTGTATAAGCAGTTCAAATTATTGCACCTCTGAGTTATTGCGTACATAATAAATTGCACAGATGAACCACAGTGTCACCCATTAAGGGAAGAATTATAGAGCCTGATGGGCACAGGTAGGAATGACCTCCTGTGGCTCTCTGTGGTGCATTTGGTGGGATGAGTCTTGGAATGTGCTCCTGTGTGGTAATATTAACTACATAAAATTCTTAGTGACATGTAAAGGGAGGGACCATCTACGTGTGGCGGTAGAGGAATGGTAAAACTAATCAACTTCATATGTTTACTTTAATTTTACATCCAGGTTAACAATAAATATAAAGATTAAAACAGTTTAATGATATGCAGTGCCTGATTTTTTTGCATATTTAACAACAACTCATCCAGGAGGTTAAAAAAAAGAACAACATCCAAATAACTGCAGGCCTCGCTTGCCTCGGTGAAGGTCAGAGTTAATGATTCAACAATGAGAAAAGGAGTGGGCAAAGATGGCATCCATGGCAGAGTTCCAAGGAGGAAACCACTGCTGACCAAAAAGAGCACAAAGGCTCGTCTCATATTTCCCAAAAAGCATCTTGATGATCCCCAAGACCTTTGCTAAAATATTCTGTGGATTGCCAAAACAAAAGTTGAACTTTCTGGAAGGTTTGGGTCCCGTTACATCTGGCATAAATCTAACACAGCATTTCATAAAACGGTCGTCATACCAACAGTCAAACATGGTGGTGGTAGTGTGATGGTCTGGGCCTGCTTTGCTGCTTCAGGACCAGGATGACTTGCCATAATTGACGGAGCCATGAATTCTGCTCTCTACCAGAAAATCCTGAAGGAGAATGTCCGGCCATCTGTTCGTGCCCTGAAGCTCAAGCTCACTGTAACACTCGGTTATGCAGCAGGACAGTGACCCAAAACACACCAGCAAGTCCACCCGAGAATGGCTACAAAACAAATTTAAGGTTTTGGAGTGGTCTAGTTAAAGTGTAGACTTTAATCAGATTGAGATGCGTTGGCATGACTTTAAACAGGCAGTTCATGCTGGAAAACCCTCCAGTGTGGCTGAATTCAGGCAAGTCTGCAAAGAAGAGTGGGCCACAGTGATGTGAAATGCCTGATTGGAGTTCTTGCTGCCAAGGGTGGCACAACCGATTATTAGATTTAGGGGCAATTACTTTTTCACACAGGCTCGTTAGGTTTGGACAGCTTTTTTTCCATGTTAATAAATGAAGTCATCATTTAGAATCTGCACTTTGTATTAACCTGGGTTATCTTTGACTAATGTTAATGTGTTTTTCATAACACTGTAGATTCTTTATTTTGGCAGATAAAGTTATTAATAATATAGATGACTGACGATTAAAAAAAAATCCCACAGAAACCTTGACAAGATATCCTTAATTTATTTTCACTGATGAATATTTTCAACAAACACGCCGAGGAGGTTAAATGGAGTTTGTTGATTTCTTGCATTATTCAGCCTCTTTTGCTTTTTTAATGGCTATTTCTTCTGCTGCTCTCTAACAAAACAAAGGGAGTTTATGAATAAGCTGTAAACAACGTCAAGGTCAATAAGCCAGCTGTGTTTATAGTTGGATTTTAAATTTCATCATTTACAAAAAAAAAATCTACCCCTTGCCAATTTTATAAAACAGAAAAACAGAACACAGTTAAAGGGCATGAAGTGAGATAAATCAAAATAAAATTTAAATGTAGTTTTTGTTCTGGATTAAGAAAAAGAAAGTCCCTAATTTCCTCCAGGAACAATAAAGTATCTGTCTCTAAAACGCTATCTGAAAGTTGTGGTAAATTCAGCGTTTATATGTAAATAATTGCAGAAAATCCACTGAAAGATGGAAAAATCTTCTGACTCTGGATACCACGAGACACCAGGCAGCACAGGAAGAGAGCAGTTAATAAAGAGCGAGCACGTTTAATTCAAACAATATATTGTGCAGATAATTAAACTTGTTTCAGACTATTTTAATCACGGTTCATTATCTGCATTGGAACACCATCAGGATCCAGCAGTTTCCCTCAACACAATTGAAGAAGATTCGTGTGTAGAATAAAATCTCTAATAATTCAGTTATTTGTCTCCGTGATAAATTTTCTGTTTTCACTGAGTAGAGTTGAGCACTTTTCAGACAATAACTCCTGATAATATCAGAAGAATCATTTCACAGTACTGTCCAAATTTTCCCCTTCGTTCATGTGGCTTACAGCAAGAGATTGTCTGCATCAGATGCATTCTCACAAAAAAAAAAGTCAGTTTAGCTTTGGCTAAGAATGTGGCTACAAGTGTGTAGGAGGCAGGAGACTCGACGCCCACTCGTGTGCTGTAATTTCTCTGAACTTTTTGCCTTCTGTGTTTTCAGTTTGACCCTACACTGACTTTGTACAAGGAAGCTGGCAGGGTGGAGATCTTGTAACAGCGATGTTTGCTTCTGCGCTGTAATTGTCAGTCTGACACTACTGTCTTCAAATCATAATTTGTGTATAGTGTACTTTTAGCCCACTTTGTATTTAACAGATGCACTTGGGCCCCAATTACATAGGCCTTGAGACTGGTCAGCAACCCACTGGCACCCACTGGTCGCTAGGAAACAGTGTGTATTTGCTAGCCAGTGGTTGCTGGAGGTTGCTGGCAGTCACTAGGTGAAGCTGGTCAGATTGCCGCAGTCACCTATAGTTTGCATGAAAGATGCAAACTTGTCTGCAAACATTAGCACTGAAAAGAGCAATGCAAACTGGAAATGAAAACCATTTCCTTTCAAAGTAAAAGCAAATGGTTTCACTTTTTGAAACGCGTTGATTGCAGTCATAGACGGTGCAAAAGATGGACATAGCTTCGAAGTCTGAAAGGTTAAGCCAATGCAGAAGTGCTTTAAACCTGTAGTTTTTTAAAGGCATTCATGGGTTGATAGCTGTGGTTGCAAAATACTTCCAGTACTATATTAGTATATGGGAAAATGACCCTCTGCTGGGACTTCTGTTCATTTCAGGCGATACTAAATAAAGCATTAAGTCAATTTAGTAAAATCTGGTCTGGCTGTAGTCAGGAGGATTTTCCAGGTCATGCTCACTGAGTACTGACTTATCCATCACAAGTGGGTGGCCAATGAGGATGCCATTTCACAGTTGATATGCTCAGTGAGCAGTTGTCAAGTGTTTGGAGACAAGTTGGCATCTTACTTGCAAACTATGGGCAACTGCAGCAATCTGCTAGCAACCAAAATAGTCACGAGGAGATTTTTGGTGCAGCACCTTCTCTGCAACCAATTTCACCTGGCGACTGCCAGCAACCACTTACCAACAGGTCGGGGAATATACCTTTCACAGGGGAGCTTTTTTTTTTTTTTTTTTTTTAAACAACTGAAATTTCTCTTTATTAGCCTTTGGTATTGTTATTGTTATTAGTTTGTGTGATACCCACTGTGTTGGTCAAACTAGAGGTTTGCTGATCGGGTATCGGATCCAAGAATCATATAGTTGCTGTGCAGGAGGTACTTTTTGATTTTAGCAAAGAATAATCCATCACATTTTTTAAGTGCCTCTACACAAAGTAAAAATAAATTATGTTGTCAAAGTCCTGATGTGACTATTTATACCTTGCACAATGCATAGATGATGCTGACCTTGTGATGACTTTCCCAGAGTTGACGATAATTTTTAAATCATTAAGATTTATTTTAGAAGAAGCAGTTCAAATAAAAAAAAAATCTCATCTTCTGAGTTTCTGTGATTTTCTTTCAGCTTTCCACAGTCCGGAGTTTGTTAGCTGCTGATCCTTTGCTGGTGCACTGCTGGGATGAAGATGGTTACACTCCCCTGCACCGTGCAGCATACAGCGGCCACGTTGAAATTGTCGCCGCTCTGCTTGCCAGCGGCTCAAAGGTCAACCCTCGCACCATTGATGGCTGGACACCCCTTCACAGCGCTTGCCGTTGGAGCCGCGTCTCTGTGGCGAGTTGTCTCCTGCAGCATGGAGCCGAGCTGAACGCGCAGACCAACGGTGGGCTCACACCGCTACACCTCGCTGCTTCCTACACAAGCTTCTCAAAAACAGACTCGAGACGCACCTTAGAGCTGCTGCTCTCTCAGCGCCATCTGAAGCCGGGGCTGCGCACCAGCAGTGGGGAGACTGCCACTGAAGTGGCCCGACGTAGTGGCCCCCATCACTTTATGTTTGAGATGGTAGAAGACTGCGTGAATGTGGTACCCATCTCATGAACAAAAACACACGCCATTAGGTTTTTAATCTGTTTTTGTCTGTGCAAGTACTTTTGGGCATACGAATGCAATGAGAAAAAAAAACGTATAAATTTTAAATCTGTTCCTGCCTACTGTTTGTATATAGACTGCGCCGTGTTTCAGCAGAATGGGAATATGTTTAAAAGACAAAAGTAGATGCCCTTTCATTCTTGTTTCTGAAATGGTGAAATGGTCACATTTCCTTTTGAACCAATGTAATAAATGTGAATGTCAAATGTTTATTCTTTGACCAGTTGTTCTTCTTTGTAATTAGATTTACAGTTTCTTCTTTTGTACTTCACAATAGATCACAAGCTTAAAAAAAGGTCTCTTAAAGCTGAAATTATAGGGTTTCTGAGGACCTAAAAGACACCGTGATGGGATTCAAGCTGTGTTGCTGAGTAACAATTGTTCAGTGACATTTACATATCAGGAATTCAAAGAATTATAGGTGAGTAGTTATTTTAGTATCCACCTATTAACTAGAAGTCTCATCATGTGGAATATTTTTTAAAACCTTGGAAGGTTTTCTTTGTAGGCACATACAGAAAACTCCAAAGTCACAACTATTACTTTTTCTTTTTCTTTTGTACTTGGCACCTCACTTTTTATACTCGCTGGTCACTTTATCTGTTACTCGAGTAGGCTCTGGCACTCAAATGATGCTCAGTTGGTACTAATGTAGAATAGAATGCCTTTATTGTCATTATACAGGATGCACAATGAGATTGAAGCCCAAAGTATAAAGATTACACCAGCAGCAGCAGCCTGAACCGCTGATACAAGGTAGAATGGATCCATGCCAAATTCTGTCCGTACCATCCAAATGTCGCTGCAGAAATCAAAACTCCTCAGACCAGGCGATGTTTTTTCAATTTTGTTTCGCCTTTGTGAACTGGAGCCTCTGTTTCCTGTTCTTAGCTAACAGGAGTGGCACCCAGTGTTGTCTTCTGCTGCTATAGCCCATCTACTTCAAGGTTTGATGTGTTGTGCATTCAGATATGATGAATCCGAATGGCCATGCTCCTCTGATCTGTGGCATCAGCAAAACATTTTCACCCAGAGAATTGCTGCCCGCCTGATATTTTCTCTCTTTCGGGCCGTTCTCTGTAAACCCTGTAGATGGTTGTGTGGGGAAATCAGAGCAGATAAGTGGTTTCTGAAATACTTAGACCAACCCGTCTGGCACCAACAACCATACCACATTCAAAGTCACTTAAATCACCTTTCTTCTCCATTCTGATGCATTGAATTGCTGCCATGTGATTGGCTGATTAGATATTTGAGTTACTGACCAGTTGAGCAGGTGTACCTAATTAAGTGGTCATTAAGTGTATAACACCTTTTGTCTCTTTTGGTTCAGTAAGGTATTTTGAGCATACTTTGTGCAACATAGGTCACAACTAGATTTTTTTGACAGCTCTGATTATTATTATTTATTCATTCAATTTCTTTCTTTTAATTTACTGCAAAACATTCAAGTTTTTAAAAAATAGGTTCTTAAATTGTTCAGTCTGACAAGGTTTTAGACATCATCTTCTCAATGTTGCATGCTTTGTCTCAGGCAAAGCAAGTGACTGCAATCAGTCCACATATGACAAATGGAGAGCAATGAGAAAGGTTAAAAAAACAATGCAGACTAAAGCTGTCAGCTGTCGCTGAGATCCTGTACCGCTGCTGACACCCTACACTTGTGGCAGGAGTTAGAAAGCATCACGAGCACAAGATAGAATAGCAGGAGCAGACACATCATGCTGTATGCTGCATTCTTTGGTTGCTTTGAAGCCTGTAACACAATGACAAGTGAACTGCTATGTGGGACGAACCCACCATTTTAACTCTCAGCGCCACAAAAAGACTCAAGGACACAAAAGAGAATTTCAAAAAGCAGCTAACCCAGGCACGACCAAACAGAAAAAACTTGAGAATAAGAGGTAAGCAGGTAAGTAAAATTTTATTTCTACAGTACCTTTCAATATAAACATCACAAACTGCTTCACAACAGAATACCAGAGTTAACCAAATGAAAGTCTAAAAAAGATGAGTTATTAGCTGTTTTGTAAACGAGATCGCCGAGACCACAGACCTCGAGCTCAGAGGGAGCTTGTCCGTGCAGAGCTCTAAAAGTCAAAACCAGAATCTTACCATGGAGTCTCAATTCAACGGGGAGACAGTGCAATGGTGTGAGTGCTTGGAAGACTTGGTCAGAAGTCTTCCAGCAGCATTCTGAACAACCTGTAGCTGATTCAGGGAGTTTTTGCTTAGACGAGTGCACAAACCTCTTCAGCAGACATCTTATTACCTTCTTCAAAACTATTCCGCCCTAATTTGGAGGCCTCACCCTAAACTTTTAGCCAAATACTTTTAGTCGCCCGTGCTTTAATAAAGGTATAATACGAATTCCAGCAAAAACGTGTTTTCAATATTAACAATGTTCATTAAATTAAAAAAAAGAGATATGAGAGATTGATATTCTGTGATTATCTTTAACATGTATACAAATACCTTTTGGTAACCACATCCTACAACAGACAAAAAATTTCCATGGTAAACAAATTTAAGAAAGTACATGCTGCACTGCTGTATAAGGCTGTATACTACGTAGTGTCTTTCTATTTATATAATCTATAACTATATACCAGATATAATGGATACTTACAAGGTATTCACATCATATTATACCCATGTGTACAGGAATACGATTACATAATGCACCAATATTACATAATCTGCTGATATCAATGCATTATGCATCACTGTAATCATAAGGCAACCCCGTTGTTTATATTTGAGCATTATTTATGGGCAGTAGGTATGGCTTTAATATTGATCAATGATGAGTCATAGCCTGTACTATTTGTGGCCATGAGTCATCACTGACCAACATGGTAGACAATGCTCAGCCAATCAGAGGTTGGCATCACAGACTAATCAATAAGGCTGTAAACAAGAACTGATGTTACTATAAACAGACTGGCTCTTTACCTAGAAATTTGGGATTCCCCATTTTCTCACTATCCAGCTACTGCCAGCTGTTCAGTGACCTGGTCAGTTGCTGGATGTGGGGGAATACCCACTTTCTCCATTTCAGTCAATAATGGTCAAGTAGTTATAGCCAATCACACAGCACAATATGATCACCTGATTAGACTGAGCCAATCAGGCATGAGAAAGAGGCTGTATATACTATTATCATAGCATTAGCAGCATGAAATCCTCCATGATGTTTACTTTTCACTTCAGATAAATACAGTCAGTGTGTACAAAGAGTACTAAACATCACGGAATATGAATGTCGTGTTGCACATCTTTGAAGTTTAAAGAACACATATGCCAAATTTAATGGCTCAACTCCTTGTAGTTCTGGATTCTATAGAGCAGAAAGGTAAAACATCACGGATGGATGGACAGACAGATGGACAGTATGACGACAATACCCTCCCACTTGATATCGGGCGGGAGGATAACAAATGTCCTAAAAGGAGCTCAAAATGTGCTGCAGAGGGAGATAACAAAAACAAAAAGGGCCACAAACAGAACCTTGTGGCACAGCATAGGTAATAGAAGTCAGAAGAGGAACCTGTACTTACAAACAGCCACAAAAAAGAATCATTCAGATATGATGCAAGTCCAGCTTCAACAAAACAGAACATTCACCTGCATCACGTTGCAACAAAATGTCACTGGACAGTCTAAGAAGAGCTGTTTCAGTAGAATGAGCTCTATGAAAGCCAGACTGAAATTTATCAAGAATGCTGCATTTGTCCAAGACAGCTGTAAGCTGCTTAGCTATAACCTTAAAAATTTCTGTAGCTACTGAGAATAGAAGGGTCAAGCTTGGGTTTCTTTTTTTTAAAGTGGATGGGTGACAGCATTCTTAAAATAAGCAGGGAGTTGACCAGAGACCAGTGAGGTATTGATTTTAGTAAGCACACAGGCAACAATAGACTGAAAGACATTTTTGAACAGAGATGCAGGCAAAATGTCGAGAAAACAGGAAGATCCTTTTACCAGCTCAGGTAAAGAAACAAGTGAAAAACTTTCTGAAATAACAGGCCGAGCCGGAGCCGGAGCAGACACAGCTGATGGAGAAATATTATTTCTTACATTACTGGGTTTTTTGTTTGTTTTTTGGTTTTTTTTACGAAGCAAGACAATTTTCACAATCTTCATTTGAAAAAAGAATTGGGCTAGCAGGTGGAGCAGGAGTAGCAATAACACTAATGCTGTCAGATAACACCTTCCAATAACCTCTGCTCTTTGTAACCAAGTTTTGAGAAATAAGCAGCTCTCACATCTTTGACTGAATTGTTGAAAAAAAACTAAAAAAAATCTTCAAATAAAGGAGATGAACATGTAAACAAATTGATCTCCACAAACACTCAACTTTTCAACAAGAATGCTTTAAACAGTGAATGCTGTCAAAAACCAAAGGCAAAGACCTTGAAGCAGGCGCTAATCTCTTTTTAATAGGACAGACTTCATCTAAAATTGAAAGACAATGATCATTAAAAAGGTTTATGTATATGAATTAGAGAAAGCAAAGATGTGGTGCAATCAGAGGTTTGGGTTCATTGTGTCGTTCTCCTTTAAGTACCTGCAATGTCCTTCTTAGTCATGAGATGTGGAGCTTTTCATGAGTCACAGAAATATATTGTAAATTCATAGCAGCAAGAAAACGCTGTCATACTACATGTTGCATGTAAGCATTTTAACTCGGTGTTCTTGTCTGAGTCTCTCTCCTGGTTGGATCAAGCATTTTTATTAAGACAGCAATTACAACAGGTATATTGCTTATTTTTGAAGGACCACATTCTAATGGACTGCGTGGTATGAATAGTTGTGTGCTGGCCTTTCACTGATTGGAGGCTATTTCTGTTCAAGGGCTCTGTGCAGACTGTACAAAACTTTAAACAGCACAAACACTGGTGTTGTTCTGTCCTACTGTCTTATATACGGTCACATGGTACAGTAGCCCATACAGTATATTATATATGAATATAAATTAAAGAAAGCAAAGATTATAATAATATAAGATAAAATAATAATAATATAAAAGAAGCATATTTATTCTAACATCTGCCAAAACAAAAATGTATCTTCTTGTTACTCCCAAGCTAGAAAAATAAAATTAATATCAGCAGACAGTGTGAGAAACAACTATTACTGATTACACGCAAGCAGCAAATAAACACCAAAGGTCTATCTTTGGATTTTAACAAAAAAAAACATGCAGATTATACTTTCAGCAAGCGTAATATGAATACATAATGACAATATTTTGAAAAAGTTTATTTTAATTTCATAATTTAATTGAAAAAGGTAAACTTTCATATATTCTACATTCACATTCAAGGTGAAATCTTTCAATAGTTTTTTGTTTTTAATTTTGATGATTACAGCTTGTAATTTATGAAAATCAGAAATCCAGTATCTCAAGCTATTAGAATATTTAATTTCAAGTTTAAGTAAATTACCATTCAAACAGTATGAATACCCTCTATCTCTTGGTCTGTCTCAGTACGAGCAGATACAGTCACGAGGCAGACTACTGACTGACAGTAGCAACAACATCCTCCACGAGGACTGCGTGCCACAGGAGGTCACTGCTGAAAAGTCTGGCTGTTTGCACAGCGCTGGATCAAAGAGTATTAATGGAAAGTTGACTGGAGGGGAAAAAGTGTGGTAGGAAAAGGTGCACAAGCAACAGGGATGACCGCAGCTTTGAGAGGAATGTCAAGAAAAGTCACTTCAAAAACTCTGGAGTGCTTCACAAGGAGTGGACTGAGGCTGCTGTCCGTGCATTAAGAGCCACCATGCACAGACGTCTTCAGGAAAGGAGCTACAACTGTCCCATTCCTAATATCAAGCCACTCCTGAACCACAGACAACACCAGATCCATCTTATCTGAGCGGAGGAGAAAAAAGAACACAGTCAAAGCAGGAGATTACCAGGAGCACTTCATGCTTCCATCTGATTACGGGGTTTAAGGAGATGGTGATTTCCTTTTCCAGCAGAACCTAATACCTGTGTTCAGAGCCAAAACTACTATAATGGTTTGCTGGCCATCTTATTACAGTGGCTGATTGACCAGCCAACTCACCTGCCCTGAACCCCACAAATAATCTATGCGGTGCTGTCAAGAGGAAGATGAGAAATACCTGATCCAAAAATATAGACAAGCTGAAAGCTGCTATCAAAGCAACCTGGACTTCAATAACACCTCAGCAGAGCCACAAAGCTGCAGGAAAGGAGCCCCAAACAAGTGCTGAGGGTTTCATTAACATGCTTTTCAGAAGTTGGACGTTAATGTATTGAAAAAAAAAACTGGCTGTAGTCGGAGATTCCTCAGTTTGAGCTTATTGCATGATCAAGATGTTAACAACACGTCATTCTAACCAAAGACAGTAAGTAGAGACAATGATCATTAAAATGACCTGATCTAGAGAATTATATGAAAATGCTTGTAACTGCTGCTCTACCATTGAAAAGAAGAGTGTGTAGGCACCGTCTACAAAGTGCAAGACTGCAAAATAAACTGAGACACTATAAAAATATACATTTTACATAGTGTGGTATAATCACCGGTCTCCTCTCGGTTATCCTGGGAACTTTTTTTTTTTTAAGGGGATTTTGTTTTTTAAATATTTAATAACTTCACTGATATGCTGTGCCATCAAAATGTCTTCACACATCAGTGAAATTTATGACTTACTTAGCTCTCCACCCCCAGTGCATCAATTTGTACCTTTCCTACCGTAAATTTATGCTGGTTATGTGTTCACTGATGGAAGGAAAACACAAAAATAAGGCCCCGCGTAATGACTCAACAATTGTTCAAACACAATGGCATGAGCATCTCTGGCATTTTGTATTGATTTCAAATAATTACTCTCAATCTTATTATTCTGAGATGTATTATTATTGCTGGTGAGTCAACACTCATCCATGATTCACTTTTCTCTCCTCTTTGTCTGTATGCCTCGGTCCAGACGGGAGATTCTGAGTTTTTGGTGGGGGGGGGGGGGGGGGGGGTGG
>JAVDPK010000380.1:157620-181980 GCA_034780415.1 Cichlasoma orientale
CCCCCCCCCCCCCCCGAAGGAACCGGCTTGTTTATGTCAATGATAAATTTGTGTATGTTAATATACCAGCTGTGCATGTTAATAGCTCAGATGTGTTTACAAAACACACATCTGTGCTTTTGCATCATTTTTAACATTATGTTCATCTCAACTACCTTGGAAATATATACACCTGTCCGTAGTTTCTCCTCATTGGCTCCCTGTAAAATCCGCATTTTAATTTGAAGACCTCGTCATATTATCCCGATAGAGCACTTAGAGTCTTAGAGTACAGGCTCAGGCTGTTCCTCGCTTTCACTTGCCAGGCTCCCCTCCTGTGGAACCAGCTCCCAGTTCTGGTACTTTTAAGATCAGACATTAAACTTTCCTTTCTGGTACACCATAGTTAGAGCTGGATGATGACCCTGAGCCATCCTTTATTTATGCCGCTATAAGCCTACACCGCTCGAGGCACTCTGCTCTACTTTCCTCTCCCCGTGAATTTATATGCCCCTACATGATATGTAATGTAGTTTTGTCTCTCTCCTGTAGTTTGTGCTTCATCTTTTCCCTCTCTGTAGCTTTCTGCAGGTATCTCAGGCTCCAAGGCTGCTGTTAAAAGGTTTTTACTTCTCCGCGCTGTCACCAAGTGCTTGCTTGAAGTGAATTCTTGGGTTTCTCTCTCTTGTGAGGTTTTAGCCTTATGGTGTAAGGAATGCTTTATGACTGCTCAAGCTGTGATTGGCTAATATAAACACAAGTGAATTTTAATTGAATTGATTTGTGCCTTTGGCATTTCCATTGTGTGGACTGTGAACTTGTTGATGTACAGGTTGTGCGTGGTTGCCAGCAGGGAGAAGGTTTTTTTTTCTTTTTTAAATCGCACGAGTGACTAATTTTGTGTTAAACTCATTGAAGGTCTGGATGTACTAAAAACTGCATTAAAATGCTGCATGCATTTCCATTAGAGAGTCACTTGCATCATCACTTTTACTTCCTCTTTGAACAGGGAGGCAGTGCATAAACTGATGCCTTTACAAAGCAGCTGATGGATGTGTGTTTATCCAGGTTGTGATGTGGGGACTTAACCAATTTCACAGTCATACATTTTAAGGTATGGTTAGATGTTTGCAAGTAAGTTTTAAATACAGGGCACTCTGAAGCCACCATTTGTGTGTCTTTGTGAGGACCAATGGGAGTCTCAGACACGGATGTTGAGGACATTTTGTGTTTGAAGATTATGAATTATTTTCCTCAATTACTCAGAGGGTTGTTTGGGGTGTTCGGTCGTTCCCACTGCAGCCCTGAACCTTTCTAGAGACTACCTGATCAAGGTGCATCATGAAAAGAAAAAATCCACAATATATTAAACAGGCTTTAACTCATCATGAGCTACAAAAACTGGTTTATTGTAATTTTGGTTTGGTTTGTTTAGGAAAAGGGTGGGAGGATTTAGTTAAAAGTTTGTCAGGGCTGAGTGAAAATTATATGACTCCTTTCATAATACACAGTTTTCTGTTTTGTTTTGTTTTGTTTTGTTTTATTTTTTTGAAAACATGCGTGAACAATTTACAAAATTATGTCACTTGAACAGCGATTGTTTCAGAATGGCTGCATCAAGGTGTTGCAATGGTCCACTCAACCAGACTGAAATGTTGTGCATAAATAAATGCCTGCAGACCTGAAGCAACATAGTAAAGAAGAGTGGTCCAAAAATCCTTCACAACAATGTGAGAGCCGGAGAAAGTCATAGAGAAAATTATTATTTCTAGTTATTGGTCCTGAGGGTGTTTCTCCAAGCTACTAAATGATGGAGAGTCCTTAGTTAGAAAACCTTCTTTTTTACATGACGGTATCTATGACGGATTTTGTTTTTTCAGTCTTTACTTTGCAGAAATACTCATCAGTGCTGCTTTAACACTTTGTGTAGCAACTGACAAAAAGTTACCAAGTGCTTCAGAACACAAGCAAAAAAATGTAAACTCTGTGGGTTCAGTGAAAGTGATTACGAAAAATTCAACCAAAAAGTGAAATTCCATTAAAAATAAACTCAGTAAAAGCATTAAAGCTCAAACACCTAGAGCGACCTCTTCTTTGAAAAGCAGGTTTTCCAAAGCGCATTAAAAACCAGTTTGAATATTAAATCTTTAGACGGGCTATTTGAAAGCCTCAGATGTGTGACAGCAAAACTGGCACTCTGTGTGCCAGCACAGCTGTAACGTGCATACGATGAGACACTGATGAGATAAATCTATGTAATTATTTACTTTTTCCAAGACGAGTGGTTAATGAAGGTTTTAACATTTAATCAGTGCAGCAGCTGGTGATTTCACACCGAAGATTTTTAATTTCAAAGGTTATTTGTGGCATTTCACATAAACAGCATTTTATCTTTACAGGAATATTTCTCTCTGTGTCTGAGCTGCATGTACAGATGAAAGTTCTCCTTTTGTAATAGTGCATTAGCTACAGTTCATCCAAAACTCTACATCAAGTGCTGCGTGCTTATTCGCTTTTTATTTTGAAATGTGTTAATTATTCTGCAAGGAGCTGCAGTCTTTCACCAGACCATCTTTAAGCGTTTATAAACAAAAAAAAGGGCTCATCAGATCCTCTGTCTATTCCCTTTTATCTGCTCATAACAGGCGAATAAAAATAGTCTGTAATGTTTCATTTCATTATTTCTCCTCTCAGCCACCGGAACAGCCTTTGACAAGATCTAAGAGGAGTAGAAAATACTGATATGTTTAAAAACCCAGCTCTTTAGCCTGGCTTTTATGGAGAATCTTGTAACTTATTAGATGCTCTCATTGCCTTAAAGCTGTCAGTGGACACAAAGATTCTACTTGTAACCATTTTTGCACAAAGTATTCTTAAAGTACCTTGAACTAAAAGACAGATAAAGAGCAGAAGTGCTCTATTTATGTCAGAGGTCAAAGGCGTTGGCCAGACTGCTTCGAGCTGTAGCTCAAATAACCCCAAGTTACAACCAAGATATGCAGAAGAGCGTCTCTGAACACACAACATCTTGAACTTTGAAGCAGATGGGCTAGAGCAGCAGCAGAGCACACCGAGTGCCACTCCGGTCAGCTAAGAACAGGAAACTGAAGCTACAATTCACACGGGCTTAGAAGATTGGAAAAGTGTTGCCTGGTTTAATGAGTCTTGATTTCTGCTGCGACATTTGGATGGTAGGGTCAGAATTTGGCATAAACAAATTGAAAGCACAGATCCATCCTGCCTCATACCAACGTTCAGGCTGGTCGTGGTGGTGTAACAGTGTGGGGATATTTTCTTGGCACACTTTGGGACCCCCAGTACCAACTGAGCTTCATTTAAACTCCACAGCTTATCCGAGTATTGTTGCTGACCATGTCCATCCCTTTATGGCCACAGTGTACCCATCTTCTAATGGCACCATGTCACAAAGCTCAGATGATCTCAAAGTGGTTTCTTGAACATGACAATGAGTTCCCTGTACTCAAGCGGTCTCCACAGTCACCAGATCTCAATCCATTAGAGCACCTTTGGGATGTGGAGGAACAGGAGATTCACATCATGGATGTGTAGCAACAAATCTGTAGACACTGTCTGATGTTAATATGGACCAAAATCTCTGAGGGATGTTTCCAGCACCTTGTTGAATATTTGGCACAAAGTATTACAGCAGTTCTGAAGGCAAAAGGGGGCCCAACCCTGTATCAGCGAGATGTACCTGAAAATGTGTCTAGTGATTGTTTTTTTCTTTTTGTTTTGTTTTACCTTGTGCTTTTTATTCATCATCTTTCATTGTTGTATTATTCAGGTAAATATTCAAAAACTACTGTTTATTAATGCTTGATTTAATTAAGTTTACAAGTCACCTAGCTTTATTTTTTTTGCCATGTTTCCACTGTGGAGTTGCACAAACTTAACCTCAGTGATTGGATTCATTTCTGTCTTGCAATTATGGTTACTTCAGACTGTTAGTATGCAGACCATGTACTCTTGGCAGGAACAAACCTGTCATGTTCCCCTTACTGAAACAAGCTAAACGTGTTCTTCGTTAAACCAGGTAACAAAGCTAATCAAGGTCAACAACAGGTTTTGTGTTTACAAGATAAGAAATATGTATTTTATTATTTATATTGTATCTTTTTAAAAAATCTCTTTCCACAAAAATAATAACCCAAACTAAAATGCTCTGCTCTCTGTGTCATAGAGTTAAACCTGATAAACACTGTGCAGCGTCCTCAGAGGAGCTCCCAGGCTACCTCAGACGAGCAGCAGCTGTGACTGTTGTTAAATCTAAGCTGAAGGCATAACTTTGGTGGGATAACAGGATGCTGTTGGGTTAGTTTACGTCATTTTTTGTAGTGTGAATGTGTGTAGCATGAATTTTTGGAACCTTTTTGGGGTTTTTGTTTGTTTGTTTTTATCATTAAGCATTTTGGTTTTAAATGTACTGTATCAGTAAAATATACTTACTTCCTGATTTACTCCCGCTCCAATCCAGACACATCTGGCCAGTAACTGCACTGAACATGGTTTGTAGTGACGCATTTTGGTTCACGCGGAGTTCGCTTGGCGTTTTCTCTGAGTGAAAAGAAACCAAATCACAGACAAAAGCTATAAGTTTACAAATTCATCAACTGATTCTGACCAGAATAAACAAGCTGTAGATGTGAAAACACCCTCAGTCTTTGCTTGCTCTCCATCCTCCCAGCCTCATGCTGTTTGTTGGGTTGTTTTCACCTGGTAATTTTAGGTTTTACATCACACTTTTTTTCTTAGTTCTTCATAAATTAAGCAGCTTTTGTGGATGATTCCAAGTGTGGCACTTGCATTTGGATCCATTTTTGCTCTGATCGCACACAGGTGAAAATGGCCATCCTTAGACTGCAAAAACAAAGCAAGTCCATTAAAAAAAGCGACACAAAAAGGCCTCCGGTGATGGATGGTTGCACCATCCTTTTCACGGTTAAGTCTTTGCTCCACCCAGCCAAGTGAAAGATGCTCACCAGGAGGACAGGGTTCACCACTAGGTCCAGACCATTGATCTTTGGAGTATTATGGTTTGAGTCTTAATCTCAAACCAAAATTAAGGTTGTTTCACTGCAGACAAAACTATTCCCACCTACCAGCAATTTAGAATCACCAATTAGCCTAACCCACTAAGTGCACAGCTTTGGACTGCGGGAGGAAGCCAGAGCACCTGGAGAAAACCCACACAGACACGAGGAAGAACGTACAAACTCCACACAGAAAGGTCCTGGCCAAGGTGGATTCAAACCCAGGATCTTTTGCTGTGAGGCAACAGTGCTAACCACCACGCTGCCCTTTAAAAGCACTCTGAGGTTGAACTCTTCTGCTATTCCCTGTCAAGATGCAAAGTCAAACGTCATAATTAAGAGACAAAAATGAGAACTGGATTTTTAGTAAGTAAACAATTAAATTCAATGTATTTTTACAAAATGCCAAACTATATTTGGCAAGCTTGTGAACTTTAGGATTACTTTTTTTTGTCAAATTAGTTACGTTTCTTTTGCCCTTTGAGTTTCACTGCAAACTATAAGATTGAGAAAAAAGCTAGAAAAGTTCTTTTTGCTGTGATGTTGAGACAACAGTGACACACTCTGCCAAGGGGGCAAGAAACACTGATCTTAAACAATGGAAAACATATTAATATATGAAATACAAACCAAAAAAAAGCCCTAATGCCAACACATCTGCAAACTGCTAAAGAAGTAATTTGATGGAGTTATTCTGGCACATTGTATCTGCAGAGGGAAAGCGTAAGTGGCGATAATAATTCATTAACGTCTGGACATTTTCTCTTAACGTTGGACTGTAGTGTAGCAGAGCTGCAGATGAACACGGTGTGCCGGATCCGGGCTAATGAGTTTTCATAACATCACAGCCAAGAAAATATATAATTTAAAATCAAATGCATTCATACTGCAGGTATGATAATTATGACTGATTAAGCAAGAGGGAGGAAAAACGCTCTTACACATGCAAATTTAGCCAATTTTCACAGTATGAAGCGAGGAAAAAGAGGACTCAGGTGGATAAAAGAGCATTACCAAAAAGCTGTTTAAATGCTCGTAGGAAGGGAAGTCATTAGAGAACGGGCAACAAAGCGATTAGGGTTTCTCCGTCTCTGTAGGCTCATGTAAGCAGTCCCTTTGACCTTCCTTTTCTACGAAGGTCACCAACAGGCTCAGAGGATGTCACAAGAGAGCCCGCTCAGAAATAAAGTGATAATAAAGTGAAAATATTACTAATTCAAGCTGTGTATTAATGTGTGAAATGTGTGCTGTGGAGCTGTCAAAGGCGCTGAGGAGCTAAAGAGAGACGGAGTGGAGCTTTGATAGCCCAGAGAGCCGAGGTGAGCTGCACTAGATGATGGTCAAGAGGTCTGTTAAGCCCACAACCGAGAGTCCCTTTATCAATACAAGACAAAGATAAATAAACTAACAGTATGGAGGCCTGGTCAAAAGAAACAGAAAAGCGGAAAGACCTGGGTCCAGAAGAAAAGAAGACTCTCACAAAGAAGCAGAGGAGCTGAGGGTGTCTGAGAAAGAGAGAGAGGTTTTTCCACTTCAGCACACCCGAGGACGAGAGGACCGAACTGAGAGTGTGCTTAACAATCTGTCTGAAATAAGTTTGTTTATGTGAGATGCAATGAACTGACTGACTGAACAACTTTTGTCCTGTGGCTGCAGCTCTTTAAACGTTTAAATATTTTCTTGTGTTGTCGTGCAATCAGGAGCGCCGTGGATTCACAGCGACTTACGCTGATTGACGTGCAGCAAAAATGACACAAACAAGTCCAATTTAAAAGAGCGAAGATGTCTTGAGGCGATGTGTGGTTTACAAAGTGCGTCGGTGGATTTTTTTCATCAACTTTGATGTACCGACGAGTGAAAAATCAGAGAAGAAAAAGCCTCAACCCCACAGTGAGTCGACAGGTGGCCCTTTCAGAAGGGAGGAAGATCACTTCAGATCAATGAAGGTTGTTCTGAGTCATCATTTCTCTTCTGATTGGAGTGGATTCTTCCAGGAGGATGAAACCCCCCATGGTTATCGCACGTGGCTTCATTTTATGGTTTCACTTTGGCTTTCGTTGCTATCAGACCTGAACCCCCATCACATGTTATAAAAGCACTCTCCATCACTGTCTGCAGCACAGCAAGTTATCTAATCTGGTGGCCCTACACGTACTAAGACACCTCATGTTGATTTTTCTTTTAATCACTTGAATATTGAAATGAAAATGACCCATCCACAATATAAATATCATATCCTGATGTGGGTTCAAATGGAGCAAGGAATTTCCTCAGGAGAGGGAGAGTTTATTACAAGTGCGAGAAAGTATAAGCTATATTAAAATCAATGCCGAGCTAAAAACATCACTGCACCTCAGACACTGTTTACGCAGACGGCTCACTCCTCCAGACTGTGATTCACAGACCTGTGACTCAGTCGTCTTATATGTAAACTAGAAGCAGGTTTGGATATTATTGCAAAGGCGCTGAAACAAAGTTCTGCATCTTAAGTAGCTTAATGAATCTTTGAAAATCAAAGACTCTGATATTACTATAGACAATGCTCTGCAATGAGTTGTAACATCTTTAAAAACATTAGTTTCCACTAAAATCTGACACAACAGTGTTAGCACTTTTCTACCCTGTTAATAAGCTCATTAAAATAAAATAATACGGCTGCATTTATCTCCAGTGAGTCCACGTCGAATCTTAAAGTTTAAAGCTTGTTTAAATGCGTTACTTAATTTTCTCTGACTGCAGTCTCTCTGAGGGGGTGCTGGCAATTCTGAAATAAGAAATTAAAGAAAAGAGAATGGCTAATTAACACAGCTTTGGAGCTATTCTTCAGGCGTGTGTGACGACATGTGTTTTTGAAGGTATCTGAGGGTATATCGCATGCTCTAGAGTCCTTATCAGAAGTAGAAAAAAAACATGAGCTTAATTGTGTTTTTTCCTCCTGTTGTGTGTTAAACAATAGAGTTAGATTTCACCATAAAGTATCCACTTCTGCCATTCAGTGCGTTAAGGCAGCAATGGAGGTGGCACGAATAATTTTGGGAGCCAGGAGGACGAGCGGGTCAGTGAAGCGGAGCCACTCCGAAGCTCCCGGGACCAGACAAAAGAAGTCTCACTGAAGGGTGGCCCTGACAGACCAAACACACGTTATCAAAACGCCTTGCTCACTGAAGCATGCACCACATACCTTTAAGGAATGGCCAAACAAACAGCCAATTTTTGTTCAGCCAGCTGACTAACAAATGCTTTGTAATCAGTAAACATGCGTTTGTTGCAGCCTTTCTGTCAATGGTGCCAGTACGAGGTGAAGCAAGCCAGCAATGATCATAAACAGCAATGAATGTGGACACATAAAACTCCTAAAGTTCAAATTATAATGACATAACAATGAATCGTCACCTGGAGAAATGCGCCCCAGGAGATAAGCATTTAGGAAATGAGTAATAATGAATAACCAGATGTTCACAGCAGTGCATACGGAGCCACTAACCAGCAGACATGAAGTAGAATAATTGAAAAACTAAAGTGAAGAACGTTGAGACGAGACAAATCAAACTGTTGGCAACATTGGCAATTAAATTAAAGTTTAATCTAGTTTAAAAATGTACTGCAAATCAAAACGTTTCAATGTCCCCATTCAAAATATATATTAAAAAATACTGGAAAAAATAAATTAAAGGAACTGAGTGAGGTTTTTTCTTTCTTTCTTTCTTTCTTTCTTTCTTTCTTGTTCAGAGGTAAACGTATTTGTTCCTCAAGTTTTTCACACTTCTTTGTACGTTCTGATAGTTATGGCAGTCTCCCTCAAGGAATTTGCTTACATCTGGGGGGGTCGCACAAATTTCCATTTGTTTTGCAATTTTTGAGTGAAATCATGCTTTAAAGATAGCCACACAAGCACAATGCACTCTTTGTAGTTTCAAAGAGCCATGAAGCGTGCTTCCCAAAGTCTGACTTGCATAGATGTACCCACTGCAGGTCACGTCCTCCTCAGTCCTTCTTTCCTCGTTAGGACTCTTGCTGCTGTGTTTTAATTCAAGGCACTTATAGATATTTCTGTAGTGTGCACGTTGAAGGATGTATCCTGGCTATTTATTACTCCAGAATGATTCACAGTAGTACTCAAGGCCAAGGTTATGCCATCCAGAGCAGGTATCCCGGTAGTAACACTGTTTCTAAGATTTTTTAAAGCTAAATGCATGCCAGGATTTTATGTCTTTAAGACATGCCTGTGGTTTTAAAATATAAGATATAGAATAAGATAAGATATGATTTATTTGTCCTAGATTTGGGGAAATTATTAAGTACAACTTTAACAGAAATTTAAATATTAAATCTTGTACACAACATTTAACACTGAGAATACATTAGCTGAATATTCCTTGAATAGTCCTTTTTCTTTGGTTCTTTTTTTGAGCAGGTACATTAAAGGGTTAAACATTCAGACCCATTATGAGTCCATCTTGAGAGCATTGCATCCATACTCATTAGCAGCTTTGCTGTCAGGTACTCCATTATGCATATGTGGCCGTGGGCTGTGGTTTAGAGCTCGGTTGCAGGGGAGGGGTGGGGCAGCAGGTTCAGGGTGCTGCGTCAGGTGAGGTTGGTGAGTCGGCTGAGGACGATAATGAGTTTTCTTTTCTACACAGTAGGGGCTGGTGAGGAGAGGGGAAAGGACGTGGAGTATGAACAGGCGGAAAAATCCAGCTCCACGCAAGGTGTAAAAGAAAGGAAGAGTGAACACCGCATGTTGTGTCTGTGGAGTGTGTGGGGACCAAGTACGGACATTCTGTCACGGTATATTTGTTTCACTCTACGCATCCAGTGGATTAATGATCATGGTGATGTTTTCCTTCATTGAACAGTTACCAGCTTCTTGGCAAACAAAACGAGTATCACTGCTCTTGTCCTATAGAGTTCTGAGGAGATACTCCCACTATGAACACCATAGGGTCTCCCCTCCTGTGTCCTGTCAATACCCCCGAAGCACCAGGCAGTCCCAGAGGATGAATGATAACACAGTTCTGTCAACAAAAGGGTGACTCTTTATAAAATGTTGAGACTAACAGTGGGGTCCTAAAAAAACTCATTTTAATCTTCCAATCAAGCTACTCCCATAGCTTACCACAAATACCTTTCACGTACTGCTCTCCTAGGTGCTGTTCTCAATGATCACACTGAATTCAGGATCCCGCTTTTCTCTTAAATCGTCTGTGTTTTCTGCCAAGTCACTGACTAGTGTCCTATAAGAATGCGAGATATGATTCTGAGTTAGCAGATATTTTTCAATTACCGTAATAAAATATTGTTTGATCTCCCCTGAGGCCTTAGCTGCAGGTAGCAAAACAAATCCTTTGGGGAAAGTGCAAATTGGTTTTGTAATTGGTCGAAGGATTTTATTCTCCTACTGTCAAAGAGTAGGTTTATTATACACAAGCCTTTGGATTGCCACTGTTTGAATCCATTACTCCACAATTATGGGAGGAAATCTATGTGATAAAGATAGGGCGGACTGCCTGATCCATTCATTTCTTATTTTCAGTATATTCCAAAGTTTTTCATTCAGTAAATGCAGAGCTGACAGAGAAGTACCTGAATTCTGTTCTATTTGAGCCCAGCCCGACTCTTGAATATTGTAAATCCACAGAGTTTGGATGTAAGTTTATCTAACAAGGCAAACGTAGACATGAGGACCAATACAAGTAAGGACTGAAATAAGTATAGGCTTTCTGTTGCTGTTGAGCTATTGCGCAGGCAGGCTCCCTCCCGGATGGGAGCATTGGCTCCCGCTCTTCAGCTGCACACACCTGTTCCTCATTCCCTTCATCCGGCTCCGGTATTCAAGGACCAGTGGTGCCATCCATTCTCCGCCAGATAATCTGCATCCCACAGTGGTAATCAGGCCAAGCTTTACGCTCCCTGTGACGTTTATCCTGTACTCACCAGTTTCTCCCTTGTTCCAGGAAATCCCCTCTGTCAGCCGAAGAGCCTCCGCATCTCCATTTCCTGTGTCATCGCTGAATTCCTCTGTTTCCACCTTACCTGTTTGGATCACTCGCCACCTGGACCTCCATCTGTTCACCACCCTCCTGCCTGTCTGCTCGCCCTCCAACACCTGTTAAGCTCTGGACCCTGCTCCCCCCTCTCCCAGTAATAACCTCCTGGAAACCAAGTGAGCTAGAGACATTCAGATAACTCAGTCCACATCGTATAAGGAAATCTAGGTGAATGGACTTTAATATCCTTCTCTTTCTCCCCCTGGGACCTGGACCTCCCCCGCTCACTCCCAGACACTGCTCAGTACATGTTGCTCTATATTGTGTTAAATAAAGACTGTAAACTGTGAAGCTGTTTTACAGGTTCTGCATTGTGGGTCCATTTAGCTATTGGCTTACGAGCTGTGACAATAGGAGCCCAGGCAGTACGTTCATTTTCACTGTTTCTATTCTTCCAAACAGCGATAATGGAAGAATCTCCCATCTTAAAAGCCTTCCTGGGAGTGTCTAAAGACACTAGATCATTCCGATCCTGGAAAGCATCATTGCCTCAGATTTGCTCTCTTTAACTTTGTATTCTGAAAGTGGACCATAGATGTGGAGGCAGTTCAAAAAGTGCTGGGGTTGAAGACGGGATTTGTGTTTATTACAAATAGTAATAAATCGTCAGCAAACAGGGCTGTCTCATGTTGAAGCCCTCATTCATCCATTATACTAAGAATCCACGGATTCTGCCTCATAGCTTCTGCCAGAGGCTCTACGCTGAGAACAAATAAAACCGGACAGAGTGTGTCTCCCCGTCTTGTCTCATCCTTGGCTGTACTCCATTATCCTGCTCAAAGTATTTTCTGCTTGTCAATCTCAAAGCTATACTGTAGGTAAGTAGTTCATCTACAGTAATGTAGGTCCTCTTTAAATTTTCTGCCTCTTGTCTATTTATGCTCTCTTTGTAGTCTATTCATTTTATTTCCAAGGTTCTGTTGGTCCTCAAGCCTTCAGGGGTGTTTTTTCATCCTCTGGCATATAGATATTATTTTCTCCATCATTACAGTTTGGTTCCCTCCCAAAGCTTCAGAGAGAGAGAGATGCACTCATCTTCATTTAAAATCAAATGCTTTTTGCTGACAAAGTGAGGGATTTGTCAGTGCTGAGACATTTAGTGTCCAATATCTCAAATGCTCCCAAGCTTATTTTGAATGTGGCTCGGCCATGATGTGAAATTGTGATGGGTTCTAGTTTACTGTCGTTTATTCTGTGTGGCTCTTTTTTTAATACAAAATAAGTCAATTCTGGAGTAGCTTACACACACTGGGGACACAAAAGTAAATTCTCTTTCTCTGGGATGATAAGAACGCCATAGATCTACCAGCCACAGTTCCTCCATCATCCCCAAAAGTGCCTTACTTTTTCTGAAGATGGGTATGAATACGATTCCAACCAGTGCAGCACATTATCTCTGATATGCTCAAGAAAATGAAAGGGAAAAATATGATTTCAGTGAATCTGAAAGATCATAAACTGTTTTAAAATGTTTACCTGCTGACATTTGTGTTTCTCTGTGTAACACGAGGTGTTGATATCCTCTGGATTGTCTCTAAAGCACAAGATTAATTTATTCATCTGTAAACCCTGATTACAACTTTTTTTTTGTCTGGAACATTTCTTTCCGCCTTGAGTGTGAGTGTGTGCGTGTTAAATGCAGAGATTAAAGCACTGTATCAATGTGTGTGTGAATGGGTGAATGTTGCCCGAGTTTCTTTGAGCGCTCAGTAAGAGAAGTATATATAAATATATGCACAGCCTTGACACGGATCTATGCTTTCAAAGCCTTCATATATATTTTGCAGCAGGCAACATAACTTTAAAGCAATCTGCTTGATCCTGCACCCCACAGCCTATACATTCCTTTACCAACTTACCTTCCTCTGCAACTTCCCCCAGGGGAGAACTGGACAGCAACATCACAAATCCAAACCAAGTCCAAACCACAAGAACAAACACAGGCAGCTTGATGTGTTACTGTCATGAAAAGATAACGTGACAAGCCTGCTAACAAAAGCTTCCACTGGTCCCTGTGAGGTTCAGAGAGGATGTTTTTATACCTGCAGAGAAAAAGTGGCTTACACGCTATAGGCATAATGTGCAGAGCTGGAGAAGGAATGGTTTTCATTTTCTGACTGGCAGATTGGATTTAACACAAGGTCACAAGCTGCCGCTCACCATCAACGATCTGTCCAGCTCGCTCCACAGGAAGGCACTTTTGATCCTTGAATTCAGATTTCAGAACACACCGTGTAAAACTTGTCGAGCTGAATTTGTCGTTTCCACGTTGAGAAGTAGATGAAAACAAGTTCAAATATGTTAGCAGCACGACAGAGAGGCTTTTGGGTGAACAAAAGAATTAAAACACTCCTCTGCCCACAAGGAACTATGATTTCCTCGAGGGTTTAAACAATGATTTTGACTTTGATACAGAACTGAATTAAAATTTTGTACTCGGGCTCAGGTTTTCCACAGGATGAATGGCTTTGAGGACCCTCTGAGGATATTGTTTTATTCATGCCTCGGAAGGATTCATATTTTTAATTTTGAATAAAATGTTTTTAGATTTTGTAGAAACATAAAGTCCACAAATTTCTCCTCAAAAATGTCTTACATGTTTTGTCCAGACAACAACTTCCAGGGCTGAAAAATTGAGTCCACGTTCATGTTTCAATAATGCCGTGTTTCCATTAGTACCTACTGAGCGCGGCTCGACTCGACTTGGCACAGTTTGTAGGCATTTCCATTAGTACCTGGTACCAGGTAGTAATGGAAACCAGCGATCCGAGGCGATCCAAAAATGTGACGCAGAAGAGCAGAATGCCACTGATTGGCCAGGAAGTGTCGTCACTAGTTGAGTCATGAGTGCGACTCCTTCACCAGAATCAACCGCGCCATTTTTAAAACCCAACAGCAAGAAAATGGAGCCACACAAAACATGGGGAGGCTCGGATGAATGCCTAGACCGACAGTTTGCAGCGGTAGTTATGCACAGTTAGCATACACTTTGGATAGCCAGGTAGCAGAAAAATAGAAAAGTATAAAAATATTTAAACATTCTTCCCAATGTATACGTTTATATCAGTATTAATATTAGCATAAATATGAGGCTGGAGTCTATCCCAGCTGTCACAGGGCAAGAGGCAGGGTGCACTCTGGACAGGTCTGTCGCAGGCTAACACACAGAGACACACAACGATTCACGCTTATATTCACACCTACAGCCAATTTAAAATCACCATCTAATTCAATTCAATTCAACTTTATTTGTATAGCACCAAATCACAACAAACAGTCGCCTCAAGGCGCTTTGTATTGTAAGGTAAAGACCCTACAATACTGCAGTTAGCCAGTGACATGCAGTCAGGGGAGGCAGGTGAGGCACTGCCTCACCTGTCATCATGAGAAAATACATTTGACCACTTGACTGTTCTATAAAACTGTTTTATAAAACTGTTTTCTGAGATATTTCAACACTTTATTGGTCAAAATCGCGGAATTTACGCACGTTCAAACACATGGAAGAAATGCGGGGTGAGGCAGTGCAGTGCTGTGGTTCACCTCTGTTGGCGCTTTGTCACATACAATAAATGAATGAAGCAGGCGGTTGGCGCATGCCCATTGCTGTCTATACTCCAATGTTAATACATGTTTGATTACACATGTGCTACACATGCTGATGTCCCACAGTCTGTCTAATATACTGAATGAATGTGTGTGACATGTTTATTCTTTGTGATCGGTCATAAATGCACAGTGAAAATACACAGGGTGAGGCAGAAAGTACCGTGTCGCGCCGATAGGGGGCAGTGCTACTCAGACGACTCCAGACGAGTCAGTGCCTCACCCGTCACAAACCTCACCGCACGTCACTGCAATTAGCCTAATCACCTGCATGTCTTTGGACTGTGGGGAGAAGCCAATCAAATATGGGAAGAACATTAAAGTTCCTGTTAGCCATCATGTAAGTGAAAGCTTTCGTATAGCGAGCTAAAAGTCGGAAAACACCGAATGGTTTTTGGCACTTCCAGTTCCTTTGTCTCAGCTCTTTGTCGTTGTGTTTTGTTGTTGCTTTATGATGTTTTTTGTTTTGTGTCTGTTTTTATAGGTGCCTAAAATTGCCTGAACTTTTTGCATTTTGTTTATTTAATGGTTTGAGTTTTACTTTTGATGATTCCATTTAAGCTTCAGAAATAAATAAAAAATCTCTTAATCTGTGGAATCTATCTTTCCGGAAAACAACAACAAACACCGGCAACATGTTTTAATTCCCACAGAGCTCATTTTCTGCAATCATCCTGAAAGTCTCTGTAGAAATCCAGTCGACGTTTAGTGGAAGGAACCAGGGCAATCCGAATTTCAGCATCAGTGTTATGGAGGGTCCGGGCCTGTCCAACAAGGTCACTGTGTCCCCTCACCTGAATTCTGCTAACATACTTTCACACCTGTAATTCAAATTAAGTCATACGATTTGGTAATGAGAAACATTAAATACCCAGAAGTTATTGTAGTAGCAACCAAGCCCATGTTAATTATTCGGTTAATAGTAACTTGGAGCATCTGCAGCTACTGCAGGAGGACACTGATGCAAGTCGGACATTAGGAAGGCAAATACTCATATTTGTCTCTTTAGAACTAAAAAAGGTCATCATCAGCTCGTGAGGCTGTCTTTAAAGCTTGAGCCCGCTTGAAACTTGGAGATTGGTTGGTTATGCTTGAATTTCTTGTGTAGGCTGTAAAAGTGGCAGCATTAACCTGCCTTAAGATTTTTAAATATTTTAAAAATAAATCAAGAAAATTTAAATAAATCTTGGGGGCTCGATCCGGGATCAGGTGCCACTTGCTAGTCGGGATCTGATCCACTGATGATATCTGGGACCAATACCTGTGCTGAGCTGTGACCTGGAGCAGAAATTGAACTGTTGCTGGACTGGGTGACCCATCGTTCTGGACGAAAGAAAAAAGGCTACTGCTAGTCAAGATTTTTTTTTTTTTTAAACTGAAATAGCAAAGTGAGATGAGACTAATACCGCCCTGTCAACCTGTTGGTTGCCCATCCAGTCCAGTCCATCCGCTCTGGCACCGACCCTGGCAGATATCCCCCGTCTACTGTAAAGGATTTATATTAAAACCACAAATGCCGACCATGAATTATGATCCTTAATAAAGGAATGAATCTTATTGTGCTTGAATTTCCACAGCTGCTGCACCCTTGACATGGCATGATTATGGGGAACACTGTGTACCGTGCATCAAAGCCAGCTCAGGTGCCAAACCATACACGGACTCATTCATCTGGGTGTGTGGATTTAGCTTTGGGTTCGTGAATATTTCACCATGCTATAAAAGAGTCAGAGATCAAAGCCTAACCTGCAATTACCGTAAGAACTACAGTAAGAACTTTTTAAAGTACTACTTGTCCTCTGTGACTACTTCAAGCTTGAAACATGAACAATGGTTTCCACTTTGAGTCCCTCTTCTGTGTGATGCATGAAAAGTGGCAAATATTAAGATATTAGAAGATGCAGCTCTGCAGTCTGCTCTGCATGCATTTTGTCTCTTTACCACCATCTTCTGGAAAACAGAGAAAACAGCGACCCGTCCTGCATTTTCAAAACTGTCTACATGCTTTTACAGAATGCAAACATAAAGGTGTAGCACAGATATTCCACTCACTGTAAACATTATTCATTTAAGACGAAGCTGCTTTGAAAGCAAGATATTTAAAGAGGAGGCAGACTGGAATCTCTTGAATTGCAAAGGTCCTTGAGATTGCATTTTGTTGCCGCCTACGCAACATTTTGTTGGCACCTACACAACATTCATATTTAAATTATTTTAATTTCTTAAAAGTCTAAAAGTCTTTACAGTTCAGTGATGAACGCACTCACAGACACTCACTCTGTTTGCTGCAGCCCTTGAGGCTGTTTGTCAGTGTTCATTATGTTGACAGCACTTTGCGTGAGAACACTTTTCTAATCATTAAAGTAATTCACAGAAATCAGGCGCAGATAATAAAAAAAAACAGAGATCTTCGGTTCGATTTGGGTGACCAGAAAATGTTTTTCAGTGCATGGTGTGAGGCTCTAAAGAGCCTATTGTGTGGTGGCAATAAGAGTTACATTCAAAAAGCACAGAGAAAATTGAAGATCTAAAAACATGAGGGACAAAGCACAGTGATTACTTTCTAGTAGTCAGTTAGGTTTCAGTGAAGATTGAAAGATTAAAATATGTGTATACATTTTCTTCCGCTTATCCACTTCAGGGTTTGAGGAGATGTGGAACTCTGTCCCAGCTGTCACAGGGTGACAGGTGGGGTACACTACAGACAGGTTGCCAGTCAGGGCAGGAGATTTTTTTTTTTTTTACTTATTTTATGTGTGCATCTGTCAGTATATGTAACAAGTAGCGCACCTTTAAGAGACACACTTCAGTGCTCTTTGAGGAAGCTTCCATTAAGAGCTTTAACCATGAATGACGTGTTCCTCATACACGTGCATCTACCATCGGATGCATTACCGTGCAGCATCACCGTATTGCTGTGAGAGTGAAGAACTGTGTCCTTCCATGCTGCTCATCGTGCTGCCATCATTGTTGAAGGTTTTGCAGAGCAGATAAAATGTCTCTATTTTTGTCTCTCCAGCGTGCACACCTCCAGCTTTGATCGAGACATCTCTGTCAGCACTGGAGTAGGAATCTCATCTGCTTCAGTTATTTTGTGTTTGAAGATTAAATTAAAAGTCAAGTTTAAGCTTGAAGGTAGTCATGTACAGTATGTATATAAACTTGCATTCAGTTCATGAAGATCATTCCTTTATAAACGAAATGATGTGGCTATTAAATAAGGCAACTGGATTTGGAACATTTCATACAAAATACTTGATCATAATTGGATTTTTTTTTTTTTTTTTTTTTTTTACCGTAGATCTCAAGTAATAACGATTAAAATGTTCAAATTTTTAAAAATCCTCCCAGTTCGCAGCGCCTCTGCTGTCGTGCCGCAGCTGATGCATCAGAAAGCAGCTTTAGTCTCTGCTGCCCTCTAGTGCTCAGAATGGTTCCTGCAGATGTTTCCACCTCCCCTTCTTGCTTTGCGCTCGTGTCTTCCTTGTCTCCTCTTGTTGCGCACATCTTCACTTCAGCCTTTGCTGTCTTTCTTTCTTTTTTCTCCTCTTGCTGATAGACTTTTTTTGTGTTTTAACAATTTTGTCTTCATTTTCACATCGTGCTTTCTGCTGGTTTTTGCTGCACCACAAATCACTTTTGAATACTTTCCTTTTTCTGTCCCTCTTTTTCTTTCTGATGTCTGTTAACTGCATCCCATTTCACAGTTAGGTCCATAATTTGTTGGGCAAAGACACATTTTTTGCAGTTTTGCCTCTGTGAAGTGACTGTGGCTTTCAGCTTTAATTTTCCAACAAACCGATGTGCGGACCTAGCTGTGCAAAGGTCTAAAATGCATGAGCAGAAATATCTCAGTGTTCTTGAAATTGATTTGAAAGTAAACAGATTGTTGCTCGAACATAAAGCAAAGCAGTCTACAAACGAGTATGATGTGTGTTTTTCGGGAGTATCAGAGGTGTAAATGTGGGTGTGTAAGAATGGTCAGATGCAAAGTCAGATGCAAAGTGTGTTTGCATGTTTGTGGTTTGTGAAACACAATAAAGTCAATAATGTTGCCAGAGAGCTCCTCCAGTTTGAGATGAACCCAGTCATTACTGACAGGTCTGTGCAGTTCTGCTGATGCTAACTTAAAGCTTTACAGTCTTTTTCTCCTCGTTGTAAACATATTTGCTGGAAGTTCCAGAAAAGCTCAGCAGGACCAGGATGCAGGTGAAGATTTGATCTGCTCTCATTATGGAGCTTTGCGCCTTTTTTTCCATCCGAATGTTTGCATTGGGCGGCCGTTTCATTCAGTGAACCAGTCAGTATTCAAGAGCTAAAGACGGTCTGAACTTTGATGGCAATTTAATTTCATGTGATGTTCTTGACACAAATTTAAATTCATTTGTACCCTTTTAATTTGTCTATATTTCTGCATAAGTATGGCCTAAAACATCATCAAATCTAAAAATGAAGCCAGTTAAACAAACAAGAGCAGCCTGAGCCTGAATACCTTTGCCAAGGGCAAAAATTCCCTCTACACCCTGCAGGAATTTGGTCCCAGCAGGATATCTGGATGTAGATTATTTCAAGAACATCAAGATCCCAGTTTTTCTGGTTTCAGTTTGGCATTTTCTTTTGGCATAACAAACATCACAGTGAATCTTCTTCATCTCCATCACCTCATTCAGACACATTTTAGATGGATCCTATCATTGTTTGGGTAGCAGTAGGCTCCAGCATTTTCATGACTCCATACTTTTGGATGCTCTTTCTGTGCAGATTCATTTTCATAGTGCATTTACATTTGACTTCATGCTTACCGTGAAATTACCATAAATAAATATCCAAAAGAAACAAATGACTTTGGATATATGAACATGATAGACACAGCTGAAGTTCAAAAGCTAATTGTATTGGTGACAGCAATAAATTGTATGTTAGCTTTTACTTCTTTTACTGTGAGGCGACAGTGCTAACCACCACACCACAGTTACAGGATAAAGTCCTTTATCTAATCACTTCTAACCGTGCCGGTGCGTTTCCTTGGTGTATTTCTTTATATGTGGAAAATTTCCTAATAACCTATAAAAAAAAAACCTCACCTCCAAATTGTGCCACTTCCTTTACACAGAAAGCAAGTGGAATAATTTGGAGGTGGGTTTTTATAGATTATTAAAGAATTAGTGTTACAGGATTGAGAGGATATAATCTATACCACCTCCACACCATAAACTTCAACTTGTAAAGTAACTTATCATATTTCATATACAGGGCAAAGTTTTTTGTGCCGTGTGTACATCTTCAGAGTTCTGCTTCTAACCAACAAAGTACTTCATATTCATGTAACTGTTTATGGTTTTTGAAGCAACATCCCCACCTAGTGTTCTTAATAGTGAAGTGCATGTGGCATTTGATGGGGTAGAAAGGGAATAAAGGGGCAAAAAAATAGAACAGAGCGTGATTACAGCAGACGCACTCAGACCAGCTTCAGTGCGTCTCTGGCACCTCCTGTTGGATGAAATACCATTTTTCCTTCATTTAAATATTTCATGGTGGCTGGGAGAAGGCTACCTAACACAATGGTCCAAAATCACTCACCGACCACTTTATTAGTTACATTTTGCTAGTACTGGGTTAGACCCCTGTGTGAGTAAGAGCCTCAGTCTCCTGTTCTTAGCTGACATGAGTGGCACCCGGTGAGGTCTTCTGCTGCAGCAGGCAGTCTGCTTCAAAGTGTGATGTGTTGTGTGTTCAAAGACGCTCTTTTGTATACCTTGGTTGGTACGAGCGGTTATTTGAGTTACTGTTACCTTCCTATCAGCGGGAAGCAGTCTATCCATTCTCCTCTGACCTCTGGCCACAGTCTGTAAACCCTAGAGATGGTTATGCAAGAAAGTCCAAGTAGATCAAGTTTCTGAAATACTCAGACCAACATCGATGCCATGCTTTCTTCCTGAACTTCAGCAGGTCTTCCTGATCATGTCTACATGTTTAAATGCACTGATTGCGTCCATGTGATTGTCTGATTAGATATTCACGCTATCGAGCAGTCGAACAGCTGTACCTACTTAAGTGGCCGGTGAGTGTAGGCGTTGAACCGAGTTAAGACTCGGTGACATTACAACCAAACCTGGAGCCACTGGTCGTCTTCACAGTAGGGTCTGAGGGTTCAGTGTCTCCTTTCCAACAGAATAAAAGTTTTCACTTTTTAATTAACCACAACACAAAACATAGAGCTTTAAGTTTTTATAAGACTTATAAAAAAAAGAAAAAACATAACACAGTAACGAAGGCATGTCATACATTGTGTTCTTTCTTTGTTTCTCTGTAGAGTATTTACAAAACTGCCTTATGTACAGATAGCAACACCTCAGAAATGGAGAAAGCTACATAATGTCTAGCACAAACAACCAGTTAGCTTAATGATATTTGTTATGTACAATGTAACTGGCAAGGCTAGAGCAAGAAAAGGTCAAAGATTCTGAAAAAGGTTTAAATTACTTCAAGTATCCGTCTTGAGGTTTTATGGAGGTTTTAGTTTGATGGACACAGATTTCCAGCAACATAAAAAGAAATCAAGAGAAAAAAAAAATCTGGTCGAGCTGCAAACTGTGTAGTGTGGCCAGGAAAGGGATAGAGAACGAGGAGGAGAAGCTCTAGCCATTGAAAAGGACAACACAGACAATGCAACAAAAGTGGCGCCACAGAACAATCACTCCTCTGATAAATGCCCATTTTTTTTAAGTAACCTTTAACACAACCGAGGGAAGTCTCCTCTCCACACATAAAGTGATATCCAGCTTATTGGCCTATAGCACCTTTTTACTGCTTTGAATGACAAATGTGCAATGGGCAGAAAGACAAAAATAATAGCTAACAGATGAACTGCTCAGGGCAAAAATTTGAGCGCATCCGTTCACAGGAAAGACAACCGGTTTCACAACAGCTCTTTGTAATTTAACTCAACATCTTAGGTATCCAACGATAACGTCACAACATTCAGAAGCCATTGAATTGTCTCTGCCATGAAACCCATTATCGCCATCATAATGAGGATTCATTTCAATTAAAAAACTAACTTTATAGTAGCTCCAAGAGTGTAACTCATTCATCATCTAGTACCTCACATGGAAATTAAGGTCCAAATATCATGAAAACAGAATTGCACAGTCAGTTGTATGAAAACAGAAGAACTAGTAGTTTGAGGAAAGAACTGGCTATTCTCTTCGTGGTTAGCAGTAGTTAGGCCTACTCTAATTATAAAGCCGCTATGAAGGAAAGTGTGGCCCTCGAGCGCGGGCCATTTGTCCTATTAACGTTTCCAAGTGCATAAAACACTAATGCTACTTCACAACGTTCATATAACAACACTGTAGGGACTGGTTTCCTCCCGTGTTTACATTTCAGTTTAGTGTATCCATTCAGGAAGAAGAAAAAAATGTCCATGTACAACACAGCACAGGCTGTGGTCTCTCACGGCAAGTCTCAAACGGCACCCGAGTCCAAGTGCACTGCTTTTTGACAAGACTTCCACTGTAACCGTCAAAACCAGGATCACTACAAATACTCTAGTGTAATTTTAAGACCTTGAAATAGAGCAGCAAAAAATTTCTGTTTTGTATGGCTCAAAATTAAATGCCATCAGGTGTCAAATTAAAAGCCATGTCGAAAACAAACCACACTGCCAGAGAGTGGAGTGAAATTTAGGACCATCCTCTCAAAATTAGTGCATTTTGTGGGCAGCAGGGTACCATTTGAGATTCTGCTCTGATCAGCTGCACCGAAATAAACATCCTACTGGGCTCTCTTCCCCCCCGACTGCCCTCTCAGCAGACAGTGAGGGGCTGGGGCTCGCTTTCGCGCCGCTGATTCTTCTTCAGCAGCTGAATGCGGTTGTGGCAGTAGAACTTGATGGCTCGCCAGTCGCGGTGGTTGTTGACCAACAAGGGGCACTGCTGCAGGCAGCGCTCACAGTCAGCCTTGGCTGGGACTCGAAGCTCGTTAATGTTCTGGGTCAGGTGCTCCTCAACTGCTGCACGCTCAGCCTCTGACCAGGGACGCTTCAGGACGCCTCGCTTTCCTACAACGACGGCGAGAGGAACGGAATTAGAGGTTAAATTTTTTTTAAGAGCTTAAACTCTGAATCAAAGTGTGACAGATCGAAAGTTAAAGGTCTTAAAAGATCACAAAAAACTCCAGTTTATTTCCTGCTCTTATATCTGAACTAGAAAAAATACACAGCTTAGAGTGTTCACATCTCTGCTTTTCTGAGCACTTTAAAGATTTCTCGTTCATGTTGGCATAAACACTGAAGTCTGTTCTTCAAGTACTGATAAAGATCTGATGATGAAACTCAAGAAAAACTACGAAAATCATTTTCTGAACTGTACGGCTGAGAATGAACTCTGGAGCTTAGTGTCACTGTAAATGTACTGTTGGTACAGTGAAATTAAAATGAGCAGATAAAGTGCTGTAAATTAAGTGAAAGCCAATCATCTCACATTTAAATGTTTGGCAGGAGACAAAGTGTTTCTGCATGTGTAACAGACAACACACTGTAAACTGAGAACTGCAACTTAAACACTTCAATACTACTTTAGTAAACTTTAGAGAAGGAAGCACTTCTATCAGAAAATAAAAGGAAGCAAATCAACAGGCACTAAACACACTAGGAGAAGAAAAAATCCTATTTTTTAATATGTTGCAGCCACACTGTAAATTATTTTTAGACAACCTGAGACAAATGTTTTGAGCTTTTCAGACTCCATGTGATCTGCCACACAAAATACACACACAGTCATCCAGACTATGAAGGAACACAGAAGGATTCATGTAATAAACTTAAAAGTGTTAAACAAACCAAGATATGTTTTAGACTTTAGATTCTTCAAAGTCAGCACCTTTTGCTTTGATTACACCTTTGCACTCTTATCACAGTCAGCTTCAAGAGGTCATCACCTGAAATGGTTTTCCAACAGTCTTGAAGGAGTTCCCAGAGGTGCTGAGCACCTGTTGGCTGCTTTGCCTTAACTCTGCAGTCCAACTCATCCCCAACCATCTCAATTAGGTTGAGATCAGGTGATTGTGGAGGCCAGGTCATCTGACGCAACACTCCATCACCCTCTTTCTTGTCAAATAGCCCTTACATAGCCTGGAGGTGTGTTTGGGGTCATTGTCCTGTTGATAAACAAATGACGGTCCCGCTAAGCGCAAACCAGATGGGATGGCATGTCGCTGCAGAATGCTGTGGTAGATGCTGGTTACGTGTGCCTTTGATTTTGAATAAATCGCCAACAGTGTCACCAGCAAAGCGCCCCCATACATCACACTTCCTCCTCCATGCTTCATGGTGGGAACTACACATGTAGGAACCATCTGCTCACCTTTTCTGCATCTTACAAAGACACGGTGTTTGGATCAAAAATCTCAAATTTGGATTCATCAGACCAAAGGACAGATTTCCACTGGTCTGATGTCCATTCCTTGTGTTCCTGGGTCCAAGCCATTCTCTTCCTCTTGTTGTTCTTCCTTAGAAGTGGCTTCTTTACAGCAATTCAACCATAAAGTCCAGATTCACGCAGTCTTGAACAGTTGATGTTGAGATGTGTGTGCTATTTTTTTTGATGTAAATTTTTTATATTTATATTTATAATGCGGCTGCTGTTACACCCAAATTTCCCCTCTGTGGGACA
>JAVDPK010000380.1:204862-216974 GCA_034780415.1 Cichlasoma orientale
CCCCCCCCCCCCCCCCCCCCCCCCCCCGGCACACATCTGTGGTATAACCCACCTGGCATTGCCACGCCCCAGTAAGCAAAAGAGGATGCGTTCGAGCCATTCTTCATATCTGCCGCAGTTCAGCTTATTCTACAACAGATCACAAAAAACATTCTGCATTACATGAAATTACTGTTAACCGATTTAACCTTTTGTTATTGGCAGGTTGATCTGGGACTGATAACTGACTCCTCACCTGGAGGACACCGACTGGAGAGGCAAAGAACCTGTGAACACAGAGCTGTCCACCATGAGGACTTTGAACACAAAACTAGTGTTGATTCTGTCTAATTGCTTCCATGGCAGGATTAGATGGTATTGCTTTCACTCTGCGACTCTGTGTGTTGCGTGTCATCATGCCAAACTGTGGTCCTGGGAATACATACTCCAGCAGAGACTGCCACAAAGGCCGTTTTGAGAACTTTGGCAGGTGTGTAGATTTTTGTCTGTCTGTGGACAGATTTTGCCATTATTGATAGCATCACAACTGTGCAGTCACAAACCTTTGCAAGCGCATTGCTGAGCCCAAACTGTGTGTCTATAAAATAAACCTACAACAATGTTTATTTATCCAGAAATTAGATTTCTATGTTTAGGAAAACAGAAGATATTAAATGGGAATATGCCTTTAAAACTAGCAGCTTCTCCTACTTTGCAGCTCTACAGCAGTAGATTGAATGTCTTATATACTTTCAGGCAGTTGAGCAAACAGTTTTGTTTTCTATCTCATATGATTGGCTATTTAATAGGTTCAATTAGATAATAGTACTGAAACTGGGTCTGATAAACTTATCAAATTAGTAATACAATCACAAATAATTCCTCGCTTATGCTATTCTTTAATGAAGAACAAAGATTTGTATGCATCATCTGGACTCTGCAATGAGGCAGGCATTTTTAACCAACCTCTTCACCACGATCAACACCGTAATGGTCAATGCTCAACAAGTTCTAAAGTCATGCTATTGTGCACCTATTTAAATGTTTCTCCAAGGAAATTAAACAGAACCAGATAAGGCAGCCAAAATTAGATAGAAGCTGCTCCAAAGATTAGAGTTTTCATGCAAAGCACTAACTAACTACACAGAAAACTCAATGATCTCAGGACATTAAAAGTCAGTAAAGTGAGACCAAGCCATTGTAAAACAAGGATACCCTCAAGTTTACGGATGTTCCTTGAAGACAACAGCTCGCACTGTTTACATTGCAACAAGAATACCAGTGAATCCTGAAGGGGAAACATTCCTACCTCATACAAAGGAAAAGCTGCACTTCTAACATGTAACACAACAAATACTGTCACAAAAAACAGTTTCCAGACCCACCAGATGGCATTACAGCTCTACCACAGAGATCTGCACAACTCGACAAAAACATAAAAATATAACAATACACACAGCGTGCTCAACTCAGACCTGCAAACCACTGACAGCAATTACAAACAACAGTCAAATGTCCTTGAACTATGTCCAGGATAGTCTGCCAAACCCAGGAAAACAATCCAGACTTGCTTTAAAAAATAAATAGGATAAGTATAGATAAACATAAGCCTAATTCACTTATTTCTTTTGGAGGCAACACTCCCAGTGACGCACAATGTATCATGTCAAAAAGAAAGCAAACCCTCGTTCAAGTCAAAGGTTTTACTGTGCATAATAATAATTCATCCTTAGCAGATCTTTAAATTAGGTAACTGCAACCTCAGATGAACAACACGTGACATGTTGTGTCATCAATAAACCAAAATGCAGAAGCAGTTCATGAATAAGTACACAGTAAGTATGATTGAATAGCTCGTAGAGCCACCTTTCTGGCTGACTTTATCAGTCTCTCAAATTGTTGCGGAGGAATTTTTGCCCTCTCTCCATCAGTTCACTGAGGTTTGCAGGCATCTGTTTATGCACAGCTCTCTTAGGACCCTGCCAGAGCATTTCAATCAGGTTGAGGTCTGGACTGTAGGCCACTGCAGAACCTTGATTCTTTTCTTTTTTCTTTTTTTTCTTTTTTTAGTCATTCTGTTAGAAATTTGCTGCTGTGCTTGGGATCATTGTCCTGTTGCATGATCCAGTTTCAGCCAAGCTTTAGCTGTCAGACAAATTGTCTCACATCTGACTCTATAATATTTTGGTATACAGAGGAGTTCATGGTTAACTCAATGACTGCAATGACCCAGGTCTTGTGGCTGCAAAACAAGCCCAAATCATTACCACTCCACTACTGTGCAGACAGTTGGTATGAGGTGTTAGTGCTGATGTGCTGTTTGGTTTTCCTCCAAATGTGGTGCTGTGCATTCTGGCCAAATATCTCCCCTTTGGTCTCATCTGCCCAAAGGACATTGTTCCAAAAGTCTTTGTTCAGATGCAGCTTTGCCAGGCTAAGCCCTGCTGCCATGTTCTTTTTAGAGAGAAGAGGCTTTCTCCTGGAAATATATGAACATTTAATGGACTGTCATTTATGTTGATTTAGGCTCCTGAGCTCAGCCTACTCAGGTATAGTACACTGCTCACTATGGAAGTCTTTTCACCTGTGACAAAAAACACACAGGTGAAATGTACACATCCTAGTGGGAGCAGGACACTGCAAATGACTGTTTCTTCTGTATTCAAAAGTGGTAGTACTTCAGACTTTTTTCTGTTCTTTGTGTGTGTGTGTGTGTGTGTGTGTGTCAGTCTGTATAATATCTGCGCATCCCTGTTATGTTGTACCACCTTGTAAATTTAATTATAAATAAATAAATAAGATGTCACGAACGCTGTTCCGCTCATCTGTCATAAAAAAACAGCGGTAGGCTGTAACAAAACAATAGACTGATGATGCAGCTGTGCCACACGTCACATTCAATTGGCATCGCTTTAAAATGAGGCTCTGAAGCAAGGATGTCTAATTTTTTGACATGTCTGCCACCAGAAATCCTCACAACTCTTCTTCGCCTCCTTGAGTTGAATTTTAGGTGGGAGGAGCTATGACACAAGGAGAGGAGCTGAGGAAAAGATTTACAGAGAATTCAAGCTTCTGATTTCATGGAACAAGAAAAAAGTCAGAAAGAGTAAAAGGGATAGCAGCAAACCTCAGAAGTACAAATCAGGTAAATGCAGTTTTAGTGAAAAGAATAATGTGCAGACAGTTGCATTAAAAGTGTAAATGGAGAGTTTTGGAGAAACTTCAGCAGTAGAGACAAGTTAAATGTAAAAAGCTGGAGTTTTATATGATTTGTGAAAGCTTTAGAATCGAGCATTTGTGGTTTAAACTTAAAAATATGAGTGAAGGCAGCCTTATAATTTAATGTTATTAAAGACAAAAGTAATGGTGCATACACTTTGGGTTTTGTGAGAGCTGATTTTGATTTGAAGCTATTGAAGCTGATGTTTGAACTAAAGTAGATGAAGAGCTACTTAAGCACCTGAGAAGCAAAAGTAAGCAAGTGTGACACATAGCATGCAATACTGATTTAAAAATATGACTAAATAAGGCATGACGTGACACAACTGTTGGACGCTTTATAAGGTACGCCTTACCGCTACCAGGGCAGACGCCCCTTTCCCTTCAGAACTGCTTTAATTCTTCATGGCATTGATTCACCAGATTTTGGTCCATATTGGCATGACAGCATCACACAGTTTCTGCAGATTAGCTGGTTGCACATCCATGATGTGAATCTCCTGTTCCACCACATTCCAAAGGTGCTCTGTTATATTGAGATCTGGTGACTGTGTAGGCCATTTGAGAACAGTGGAATCATGTTCATGTATATGTCCTGTTCAAGAAACCAGTTTGAGATTATCTCAGCTTTGGTGTGTTATCCTGCTGGGAGCAGCCATCAGAAGATGGGTACACTGTGGTCAGAAAGGTAGGGACATGGTCAGCAACATTACTCAGGCAGGCTGTTGTGCTTAAACCAGTTGGTACTAAGGGGCCCAAAGTGTGCCACTCAGCAGAACTCAAGAATCATCAGATCAGCCAGCGTTGTTCCAATCTTCTATTGTCCAATTTCTGGTGAGCCTCCGTTTCCTGTTCTTACTGTACAGGAGTGGCACCTGGTATATCTTCTGCTGCTGTAGCCCATCTGCTGCAGAGTTTGACATGTTGTGAATTCTCTGATTCTTTTCTGGTTGTAACAAGTGGTTATTTCACTTCCTGTTGCCTTCCTGGGAAGCAGTCTGGGGAAATCCCAGTAGATCAGCAGTTTCTGAAATACTCAGACCAGCCCGCCTGGCACCACTTAAATCACTGTTCTTCTCCATTTGGATGCTCAGTTTGAACTTCATTAGGTCATCTTGTCCATGTGTACATACCTAAATGCACTGAGTTGCTGCCATGTGAATGGCATTAAGGAGCGGTTGAACAGGTGTACCTAATAAAGTGGTCAGTGATTGTGTAAATGTGTAAACCCTTACCTTTTATTTTTTAATTTTAATGTAATTTATGAAACTGTTGGTAGTTATTTAAACTTATAAGAAGTTAGTTTACAGTGTAGCAGTGCTCACAGAGACGGTGCAGGTATGGCCTTCATAACCACCATCCATCAATACTACCCGTCTATCATCACCCGTCTATCATCACCCGTCTATCTTCACGCTACTCTTTCATTATTGTGACAAGAAGCAACCCTGGCTCACTTAAACATGTATGAAGACAAACAGCAAGTTCAAAAGTAAACTACCCCCTAGTTAGCTCAGAGTGCTCAACTAGCCATTAGCTAATGCACTGTGATTTGCTCGGACCTGATGGGGACAGCAGTGTTACTGCGTGTTTGTGCAGTAACACTGTCTTCAGTCCTGCAAACCCTGCTGAGCTTTGGTGTTTTGTGTTGGCTGAGACATGCATTCAGCTGCTATGTTTGTAATTTAATATTACATTCTCGTCTAACTGATTATTAATACTGATTAAATTCTGCACCGACGTGAGCTTTCATGCTGATGTTACAAATACAATATCCTCTCTGAGCACACCTGTGCCATGGGATGCATTCTTTTTAAATCACTTAATTTATTTGCTTAATAAGCCCCCTTTCATATATCACATGCGTGAAAGGAGGCTTCTCTGCTTCTTTGATTGTCTGTTGATGTTTTGGGTCTCCTGCCAGTCACAGAGCTGACTGTATGTAATGTGTGCTGGCATTATCGCTGCCATAGCTCCTCTTTCCCACGCCACATGTATCATGTTAGCCTAACTAGAAAAACTTTTTTTTTAAAAAAGCTGGTGCTGCATACAAATTCACCACTTCTCCGAGCCAAGTTTTTTAATTTTTGAATATTTTAAAACGCCCATTTGTAAGTTGTACGAGCACATTGTGGGAATTTTTTTGCCCCCATGCTGTGTGAAATCCTTGGTTGCTTCTAAATTGAAAACTCGTCTTTGCCAGAGAAGTCAGGGTGTTTTTGATCTCGAGCGCTTTCATTGTTTTGTTTTTGAGGTTTCATGTGACTGAGATCCAAAAATCCACCACTTTGTTAAAGTTCAAGGTTCAAACACATTGTAGCAGTGAGCAAGCAAATAATCATGTCCACAATTCTGGCAAAACTCCATACACAAAAAGATGAAACTAGAGCAGAAACAAAAGGAAACTACTGACACTATAAACTCAGAACTGACTGGTCAGAACTGGGAGAAAAAGAAAACTTGTAGTAGGAAATTGGTGGGAAAATACAAGGAATAGCTGGATGTCTGCACTGTCTATAAACACAGTCTCAGGGAACAAAAGACAGCTGAGGCCTCTACAATAATAAATACTTATCCATGTAGCTTCAAGGTTGCTCACTTCTTACCGGCATACATCGCCATGGCAACTTACGTTGCAGCCCTAACTTGTTCAAGAGCAGGTTATGTTTGCGATTAGAGATCAACAGGTTTGTAATCACCTCCTACTGACCAATTAATTTTCCGGAAAATAGCATCATCATTTCTGGGGTTTGGGGACCTCAATCAGCAGGCAGCATTTTGTATTTTGTAAAGATTTTGTTGTTCTATAAGCAATAATATATGAACCTAAATCGGGGTACCTGTTGCACAGAATTCAAACGTTCTGTTTTTATATTTAATATTTTCTCTCTCACACCACTGGGGCTGCAGCTGAAAGAATAAAAACTGAAGCTAACTCATATCTACAGCACATCTAAACGTTTAATTTAATGGAATAATAATTGCGCTCCATCAGATTCTCCTGTGTCCTAATGACAGAGCATTGATACTCTGTTAACTTGCGCAGTCGGCATTTTCAACACCTTTCCTTCTTGGCTTCAGATATTTTACACTTTGTTAATATAGCAGCTCTTTTCCAGTCTTACTGAGCAAAGCACTTAAAGCACTCACACATTCATACGGCTCTTTTAATACTGAACTACTGTACAGTACGTTTCCTGTTATGTACACTCATACCACTGGCTTGTTTGCCTCCAGCACCTGTGTTGGTTTGTATCATGTGTGTAACCAATTGATATTTTCCTAAGAAAATGGATGGATGAGTGTAAAATCAGTCACGCTGCTCCCAGTAGACCTGACCATGTTTGTGATTGGTCACATACTGCTAAAACCACCCCTTGTGAACATGCTCGTAGCTAGATGGGGGAACCTTGACTTATCAAGGCGATAACCACCTTCATGTGACCTGATTGCTTAGCCTGATTGCTAACATTAGTGAATCCAACTGATTGGGAGCACGTGCGACAAATCAATACAGGTGAACCTGATGAGGGAAACCAACAAAGAAAGGTAAGTAAAAATGACAGGCGTGCACAGCAATCAATGATTTCAAAATGAAACAGGAAATAATTTGAACCCCAAACAATATAAAACCATGACAGCTACAAGTAATCCAAAATTAAGTGCCTCAGTACAGGTAACATAAAAGTCTAAATTTCTGAAAATCTTTTTAGCATACTGTTTTGTTTCACCATTTTTCCTTTGCATGAGAAAAACATGATTCAATCTGGAGTAGTAGGTCCTGGCTTCAGTTGTGGCAGTTTGACAAAAAGCCTACATCTGGGGCATCAAACACACAGCTTGTGGCCCCTAACCGGCCCACCAGAGGGTCCAAGCCGGCCCACTGGATGGCTTTGGAAAATACGGAAATTTAAAAAAATAATTTTCAAAAACATTTTCATCAGCTTTACTGTCTTCTTTCTGAGAAAGACGTAATCCATGGCCTGTCATATGTCAAAGATGGTAAGAATAAAAAAAAATTGTTAGTATTCAATTTAATCACAGAAAGGTTTCTTTTTTTCTCTATTTGCAATATATTTTTTGGTTTTGTTCACAGTAAAGAATGGGACATTTTGAATTCACAGATAATTTCTGTTTTTTAATGACAGGATAAAGTACTTCACGTCCTTTACAATATAAGTCCAATGAGCCATGCCGACATGTTTCTTTGATTTACTAGAGCAATGTTTCTTTACATTGTGGGAAAACTGTTAAATTTACGGTATACAGGGTTTATGAGTGAGGGGAGAGTGGAGAAGGGGATTAACAGATGGATTGGTTCCAGCATCTGCAGTGATGCAGACGCTATACCAGTCTGTCGTGGTGAAGAGAGAGGTGAGCGTGAAAGCAAAACTATTGATTGACGCCTGAATTATGCTTCTGCACATTGCTCAAGAGTTTTTTGCCCTATTGAACGTGACACAACAACTGGTTTCTAGGGTAACATGTATTCCCAAACTGGTTGGCAGTGGTTCCTGGAGGTTTCTGGCTGCAAAGAAGTTGCAAAGAAGGTACTGCATTAGAAACCTCCTAGTGATTGCTTTGGTTGCTAGCACAGTTGCCTCTCGTTTTTCATGTTTGTCTGCAAATACTCACTAACGACTTCCAGAGCGGTGGTAACATTTGAAAAAAGTGCAATGCAAATTGGAAATGGTGAAGGTTAAGTAAAAATAAAGTGTCATGGTACTCCTGTCCTCCTGTGCTGGCTTACTCTTTCTCTCTTTCCCCTCCCTCTGTCTCTGTGTGTGTGTGCATGTGTGTGTGAAATAACCACACCTTGTGTTTCAGGGGCGGGCCTTCCTCTGTTTCCCACCCTAGGAGTCCTACACACCTGAGAGTGATGAACTCACCTGCTGGTAATTGTCTGAACTGCCTGTCACTACTTAAGCTGGAGGAAGACCTGCAGTTGATGCCTGATCGTTACACTGGAAACAGTGAAATTGGCTCCAAACACTCCTCTGGCACTAGGACATCATTGGCTAAGTAAGCACAATCCCTATACTGACTGGTCCCATAACATCGTTTCTGGTTGGAGTAGTTGCTGTCATCAGAACTGTCTCAAATCTGCTCCATTTCCAGGAGAATCAGTTTCATCCCCAGTGTCTTATGATCCACCTGATTTGTCATCTGTACCTGAAGTTTATCATGATCTAGCTGGAGTGTTTCATAAGGACTTGGCTCTCTCACTTCCTCCTCACCTTCCCTACAGCTCTGCAATCAATTTGCTTCCAGGTGCGCCGCTTCTCACCAGTAGACTTTATAGCCTAACCAAATCTGAACGAGAATCCATCGAGAAATGCATCACTGACTCGCTGGCAGCTGTAATCATACCACGATCATCTTGCCTCCATCCTTGCAGTGACTCCTGAGGTTTGAATGACATCACTATTAAAAACAAGTATCCTTCACCTTTGTTGACCTCGGCCTTTGAACTACTGCAAGGAGCAACCATCTTCTCAAAGCTAGACTTATGGAATGCCTACTGTCTGATCTGTATAAAGGACAGAGATGAATGGAAGACTACATTTAATACCCATCTTGGCCATTTTGAATATTTGGTTGTCCCTTTAGTCTTACCAATGCCCCCAGTTTTCCAGGCCCTTGTTAAGTTTTCCGTGATTACCTGAACCGGATTGGCTTGCCACTAACCACTCTTACCTCTGTAAAGGTACCCTTCTGTTGGAATGAATCAGCCCAGAAAGCTTCAGAACCCTGAAGGAGCTGCTTGCCTCTGGTCCAGTCCTAATTCAATCTGATACTTCCCAGCAGTTTATTGTCAAGGTGGACGCTTCTGATTCTGGAGTCAGAGCCATGTTGTCAGAACAAAGAAAAGGTCAACTGCATCCCGTTGTTTCTTACTCATAGAGTGGAACTATGATGTTGGTGACTGAGAGCTGCTAGCAGTCAAGTTGCCCTGGAGGACTGGCATCACTGGCTGGAGGGAGCTGAGCAGCCGTTCCCTGGTTTGGAAGGGCCACAAAAACCATGCTTACCTGAAATCAGCTAAAAGGCTCAATGCTTGTTAAGCCAGGTGGCATCTGTTTTTCAAAAGAACTTACCATAACCATAATTTTCAGACCCAGCTCCCACAGTGTAAAACCTGTTGCACTGTCACAACAATTCTCAACCTCTGACGCCACCTCGGAGAACACCGCCATCCTGCATCATTGGCTCTCTCACTTGTGAGATCGAGTCTTTGGTAAAAAAAAAAAAAAAAAAAATGCTCAGAAAAATGAGACCAACCCAGGTAACAGACCACCTAATCATCTTTATGTTCTTTGCAGCATCTGCTCTCAAGTCATTCACTGGGCACATACTTCCAAGTTCACCTGCCATCCTGTCAAGAATTGCACCATCACCTTCTTTCACCGCTTGTTGTCGTGGCCAAAACAAGCCTCCGTTTCAACCCCTGTACCATCTGTGCACAAAATAAATCTTCCAGCACACCTCCAGTTGATCTGCTCCAACCACTCCCAACTCCTAGATAACCTTGGTCCCACATAGCTGTGGACTTTCTGACCAGTCTTCCACCGTCACTTGGTAATAGATCATTTTCACAAGTTTGCACACTTTGTTGCTCCCTCTAAGCTCCCTTCTGCCCTAGAGACTGCCCAGTTATTGACTGACCATATTTTCCATCTTCATGGGATTCCCCAAGACATCGTCTCCAACCAAGGCCCACATTTTACATCCCATATTCGGAAAGAGTTTTGCTTCAGCCTTGGTGCCCAGTTTAGTCTGTCCTCTGGCTTCCATTCCGAGCTAAATGGACAAGCAGAGCAGACCAACCAGGAGTTTGAAGCAGCTCTCCAGTGCGCAGTCTCCACCAACCAATCCACCTGGAGCTCGCAACTTACCTGGATGGAGTACATCCATAACTCTATGACATCTTCTGTCACCAGTCTCTCTCTCCATTTGACACATCTCTGGGCTATCAACCACCATTCTTTCCCACAACAGAAGGTGAGATTTCTATTCCTTCTGCGCAGCATCATCTTAGTCACCGTCGCCGGATCTGGAAGGCCACCCATGCCAACTTGTTGAGAACCAGAGAACAAAATTAATGTCTTGCTGATTGCTGCCGTACTCCAGCACCAAGATGCAGTCTAGGTCAGAAAGTCTGGTTGTCTACAAAAAACATTCCATTGAAAATGTCAATCAAAAAAGGCCCTGATTAACTCTGTGCCTGTCCATCTGAAGTCCCGCAACATGAGAATTCATAATGTCCTTTGCATACTATATACTTTAACTGTGCAGGAACCTGGGATTGAATCTGCATGAGTTACCGAGAAAGTATTTCCCTCGTAGAGCGATTATCCAGTGGACCAGTTCTGAACCCAGTTCTGAACCCACTAACTGACTGCTACACATTGTTTTTTCTAGTCACAGCTGGTTGCAAGAGGGTCACTGACTGGTCTCTAGGCCTGCATGACTGAGGCCTTATCATATATTGTCACTATTATCATAAATGGAGGACAAGTTAACGTCACATGGTTAGCGGTCACATGTCTGCAAAACCTTAATACCTGTGCTGGCTGCATCAATGGCAACACATAGTTCCATCTCTAGAGAGGTGCACGTCAAGTTACAGCGTAGAGTTTCAGAGAAGTTTGCAGTTCCAACATACCTACAGTGTAGACACAGAAGTATAAATCCACTGTTACTGGTCAGTCTATTGCTGCTGGTCCACTAGTACCTACTCAGCTCAACTCCACTCCACTCGGTTTTTAGGGTTTTCCATTAGGTGCTAGTACCTGGTACCAGGTACTTTTTTTTACTACCTACTCAACCGGGATTCCGAGCGCTCCTAGTTGACCTGAAAATGTGATGTCAACGGAAAGCCACTGATTGGCCATGCAATGATGTCACTAGATGAGTCATGAGAGTGATTCCATCACAAGAATCAAACCGGCCATTTTTGAAACACAGCAATGAGGGAAATGGCTACACATTAACCAGCACAGACGTTTTTGTGCTTGGTGGCTAACGGCCGAATCCAGAGGAAACTAGACGGAGCAACCTAGGTGAGGCCCCGGGGCAGACCCAGGACACACTGGAGAGACCTGGGTAAGGGATTGGATGTGTAGTTAAATGTCTTTACACTGAAAATAAATGAAACAATTTGGAGGTGGGTACTTTTAATGGGTTATTAGGTAATAATAACCCATACCTTGCTTTACTTGAGATAAAATTGGGCTGTACTGGTCCATGAGTTGACATCCTAGGGCTAATTAACTGATAACATCCACAGTTACAGTATACTGTGGTCCCAAGCAATAAATTTGAACCGAAGCTGATATCACAACTGATTTTAACAAACATGAGAAGGTAAAACAAACAAGCCAGCTGCGTCTCCTCTGCACCTGTTAACCTGTATGAGCACGCCAGTGAATACTGCTGAAAACCTAAACCTGCTGCAGGCTTGCTCCATGTTTTTTGGGGGTTTTTTTAACCAAACTCACTCTAAAAGTTAAAAGGGCCACTTTACAGTATTTACAGACAGTCATGAAGATCCTTCACTGGTAGAGTATAATTCCTGAGACACACAGGAGGATTTAACAGTTATCAAGAGGCTAGAAAATGATGCAGAGCTGAGATAAGATAAGAAGAAGAAGAAGGATGTGAGAGAAAATGTATGGAGATCTGGGAGCTGCTGAATGAGTTCAGTTTAATTGTAATTCTGCTCTGTTTGCGTGTGCACACTATCATGAACACTTCATCACCCGCACCAATACCTCCAATAAGTGTGTGTGTTCATGTACACACAAACATGCAAGTACACACACATATGCACCGACGTTGACACACACACACACACACACACACACACACACACACACACACACACGCACACAGCTACACAATCCTTACTGAA